>CM076987.1:16384530-16624530 GCA_039105355.1 Benthosema pterotum
ACTGGCACTCATAGCTCTGTTTCTCTTTGCTGGGCCTTTCTCCCATGGTGCCGTTCTCTGCATCCAATCCATTACGAGGGAACAAATCTAAAGGGGGGAGGGGTGGGGGAGGGGGGCTGATGAATACCCCTGGCACGCGTTCCAAGAAGTGAAGGGCAATTTGGAGATGGCCTGCAGCAGCTAGTGTCCATTTGGACGGATTGAACAGAGATGAGACTGTGTTCGTGTGCGCGGGCATGTGTGCGCGTGTGCGTGAGTGTGTGACTCAGCCGATAATCCAGCCGTTCAGACTGATTCAATTTGTTGTCTTCATGATGCAATTTGAGGCCCGTATATTTAGCTATGATTTGATTTGTATGCGCTGTAACACACATTTAATTATATAGTGATTGACCTGAAGGTGTAACTGGCACAGATACACACGTGTTTATACCATTACAGCTCCCACACCCTGAATCTTTGAATTGGTGAATTGGTTGGGATAGCAAGCGATTAAGCTAACCATGTCGGACAAAGTCCTGACTTTTTATACTGTATGTGCGGATTCCATAAACACAGGTATTCTGAACATTTTGAGCACCTCAGAAAATCTGTAGCTGCAATGGTTTAGAAGTTAGAAGAGCCATGTTTGAAGTAGCAGCCATTTGAAAAAAGGGTGTGGTCATTTTAGGGTATTTCGTAGCCTGTAACCAGCACCATTTGCCATTAGCAACATTCAACTTCTGAATCTTCCGACAATTGAGTCTGGATAGTATCTTGTCTCTGATTGGATGTTTTCCCAATGAGCCTAAACTGAGGCCAATCAGAAGTATCAACAGTATTTCAACCTTCATAAGCTACGCCCACTGGTGGGGATATAGGCTCCTTGCCATACGCAGTTGCAGAGTTGAAGTTGAAGCAGAGAGACACGCAGCAAAGCTCGTCATGAACGGAAGTCAAACACGCGACACGGTCATGGGCTGCTATGCTCCATAAGAAGCTTAATGTCAAAGCTTAATGAAACCAGGTCCTCAATAATGATTCTCAGTAACATTTATTGAGCTTCTACTCTTGTAGATCAGCTATTTTTTGCCAATCACTGCTGGATTTATCTTCTCCTTCTATGAACTAAAATTACCGTCAACACCCTGTCGGTTAACAGCACTGATTGGAAACAGTGACTCCTAAATTCCTATTATTATTAATTACACTGATAGCTAAAAATAAATGTTCTCCGCAACTTTTGATGGATTTGATTGAGTCTGTACAGTGCGTCAGTGAGGCGACCTTCTGAAAACATGCAAGGAGCTATGGAATACTGTAATCAAGAAGTTGTTCTATTTTATTGTCTTACATCCATCTGTGAATCAACAGTCAAATGACTTTTATTGTAGATGAGATGATTAAAGTACAGTGTCGATTTTCCTTACATACATACAATTATGCTTTTATTCTATTTATTCAGTGCAGCAAGATGCGTCACAGATGTGTATTGCATCCGATGCAATAAAAGTCTTGCTTCAGTGCATGATGCGCTTCCTGCCCTAGGACAGTTTCAGTTTTACGCAAGGACAGTTAATAATTGACATAAAGGTTTGAAATACAAAGAAATACAAGGTTTCTGCTCTGCAGTGACAAAGTACCACATTTAACACATTAATGCATTTTCCTTTCCAAATAATCAAATTTTGCTGTGTGTGCGTGTGTGTGTGTGTGTGCGTGTGTGTGTGTGTGTGCGCTCGCGTGTGCGCGTGTGTGTGTGTGTGAGTGCGTGCGCGCGCCTGCCTGCAAAACATGGGTCGGTAATTGGCTGAGCCACCAGTCAGCTCCATGCATGTGCACTTTCGACCATGCAATCAGCACTGGTTAATTGAGGAACAAGTTGAACATGTTGTTATAATGGCTATGCAGAGAGAGACAAATGGATGGCCCGAAGCGCTGATACATTCACTGACACGCGGCTGACAGAGATGTACGGCTGAATTACCGCAAACTGCCCAGCGACATGGAAACGCAACAGAGTGCGACAGCCTGAATCTAACTGCCGACTTAATCCCTTGCCGATTTGACGACTTCTGCACTAAGTAAGTAAGTAAGTAGGCCTAAGTAAGTACTACATGTACGACCCATTGGAACAGTTCCTATGGGTTGCAGGTACATGCGCCAAATGCATGCTGGGATCTCTGATCCATGCAACTGTGTGTGTGTGTGTGTGTGTGTGTGTGTGTGTGTGTGTGTGTGTGTGTGTGTGTGTGTGTGTGTGTGTGTGTGTGTGTGTGTGTGTGTGTGTGTGTCTGTGTGTGTGTGTGTGTGTATGTGTGTGTGTGTGTGTGTGTGTGTGTGTGTGTGTGTGTGTGTGTGTGTGTGACCTGGCTCTAGCAGGTCGTGTCTAATGGGAACTATAAATATACTGGAACCAACCTGGCTCATGAGACCAGGGACACATGCACACACACGGCGGACATGCATGCAAGCACGCATACATATCCATGCACACGCACGCACGGCATGCACACACGCACACACACACATGAAAAAAAAAACAATGTTTTCCTTTTCTTTGCAAGTTATATATCAATATCATCATTCTATCAGCATTGCACAAAGGCAACAAAAATACAGTCAATGTACAATCATGCTAGCCAAAGTGTCGTCATCATACAGCTCTCTTGGTGATCTCGGTGATGAGTGATCACCTATTTGGTCGATGTTTCAATGGCAGACCCAAAATAGAGATTCTACTTTGAATGTGGTTATGTCTGTGGTTTTAGTTTTAGTGCTTATGTAGGCCTAATTCTACCGACACTCCTGTCTCACATGTCTCTCCTCTCTGGCCTTGGCTTCCTGTCTCCTATCTAAAGAATAACACACGCACGCACGCACACACACACACACACACACACACACACACACACACACACACACACACACACACACACACACACACACACACACACACACACACACACACACACACACACACACACAGACCGTTAGAAGTACATTTGCATAGCAAAGCACAGCATTTGCATTTGGACATTGTCCAGCTTGCAATAAAGCACCATCCGATCATGATAACATTGTTAATGTTTTGAGCATGGAAACGCTGACCTGGTTTGTTGCCTTTGGTAAGTTCACGGGACATGCTTGCAGGTAAAAAATCACTTGCATTGCCTGAAAACTGAGAGTGACTTTGTGCATGTCACACTTGTAATAGTTGTTTTCAGCGCTTTTTCTTTGGCTAAGGAGTACTGTCTACATTGCAAAACCGCCCACACAACGCCCCGCACAGCAGCATGTTGTCTACGCGCCACTTGTCTATTTATCAGAATCCTATAATTATGGCAGCATATCAGCCATTTGCTAAAGGGTTTTGTGACATTCATCTTTGAGTGTGTTTTCTGTGGGGTTTGCCAGGCTATTGAGCTGCAACAAAAACAGGAAAAAGGGAAGTGGATGCAGTGACATCTGCTGGCAAATTCCATTGACATAATACAGGATTCAGCAGCAGGAAAAACAGAGCAGTTGTTTTGAGACAGAAAATCTCCAGACCACAGATGTCAAACTCAAGGCACAGGGGTCAAATCAGGCCCGTGAATGACTTATCATTGGCCGTGTGGGATGATATTTAATTACTATTAGAACTAGCCCTCTGGTATTTTGCATGAACCACAAATGGAACTAATTGTTTTACTTCTCAGCTCAATTGATTTACTTTCTCATTTTACTACAAACGCACTGCTTGGTGAGGATCATAGAACAGAGCCTTAATAATGCAGTTTCAGTTTTGAATGCATGCAGTTCCATCTTTGCATTTACCGGTATCTTGCCATTAAGCAACAATTGTGATTTTTTTGAAGGAAACTTACTTTTGCTGTTTTCCTGGGACATCCTCGCAAACCGGTGCCCCGTGTGTTGTAGCAGTCCGGCGGGTCCGGCCCTCGACTTGTACCAATTGTTGTATTTTGGCCCGCTGTGTATTTGAGTTCAACATTCCTGATCTACTGAATGGTGAAAGGTTCAAGTTGCAATTGAGCTGTCTATAATTGGCAAATGTCTGGACCACGGCAAGAACGAAACGCGTTACTCTAGCTATAGGAGCAGCCCAGAATGAGTCTTGTGTCGCCTTGCTGAAGGGTCACACCATATCACAGAACATCAGCATGACGCGGCAATGTGACAAGGAGGTGTCACCCTCTCATGTGCAGTGTCACATCAAATGATGTGAATGTGTGATGATAAGGCGGGTGTGCGTGTGTGTGGGTGCGCGCATGTGTGTGTGTGTGTGTGTGTGTGTGTGTGTGTGTGTGTGTGTGTGTGTGTGTGTGTGTGTGTGTGTGTGTGTGTGTGTGTGTGTGCGTGTGTGTGCGCTTGCGTATGTGGCTTTACTGGCTTACAGCCGGTCATGCTGAGCACTCTGCAGAGTCACCGCACTGCAGAGGAAACTTGAACTGTGCCCAGCTCCCATGATTATAGCTCTCTCTCTCTCTCTTTCTCTCCCTCCCTCTCTCTCTCTCTCTCTCTCTCTCTCTCTCTCTCTCTCTCTCTCTCTGTCTCCCTCCATCTCTCTCTCTTACACACAGACAGACATACACGCAGAATCATGTGTTATACAATACCTGCAAGTGTCCTTGTAGTCTCACTATTATTACTCTTGCAGTATCACTATGTAGGCTAGTACAGTGGTTTCCATGATATACGCTTCATTCTTCTTATGACAAGGCCCACCCCACGCTGTTCTTTGTAAACGGTTCTGTTCTCTGAGGGAATTTGTTGGGACTTTCTTTCAGAATCACTGCTGCACGCTGGGGCGGTTCTTGCATGTGTTTTGCTGAGGTTAGGTTTGTGGTTGAAGGACTTCAGTGTTTTTGTACTCTAGAATTGTATGCATGAGTACAAAGTAGGTTTGCTTTCGCCGTCTTTGTTGTTGCAGAAATAAAAGTCTGGGGAATTTACAGTTTCTGGGCAGTACTCTTTCACCTGTCTACCAGATACATTTGATCGTTGATGAAAATAGAAAATTAACAGTTGTACTGGCATACCTGCTCAGTGCTTATATTTAAGAATTGCAATATATAAAGTGAATTGGCAATAGGTATCAATCCGTATTGAAGCAGGAGGTACGTGACTTAATTGTCCCACCCCTATGAGCTATTTAACGTTTGTCAAGAACTTCCATGCTTATTTTCCAGACTTGGCTTGTGTTTTCGGTTAGAGCTGTGACATCCTTTTTAAATGGGTGTCAAAGGGAGCTTCCAGTTTATTCCTGCTTGCATTTTTGGCGATGGCCAGCAAAAGCATGCAGGAAAAGCCTCTAGGCGCCGAAAATGGAAGTTGGAACAAGTCGGACGTGTCCATTGACAGCCATCAAAAAAGCAGGACATGTTGTCACAGCTTGGTTGAAACCACAGACTGTACACTAGCCAAGTGTGGAGTCACCTTATGTATTTGAGTTTGGAAACAATTGTTTTTTTAGTAAAGCACCCTCTTCAAAACAGGTAGTATGCAGTGCTGTAGAGCAGGGGTAGGCAACCTTTTCGACATGAAGTGCCATGATTTTTTTCGTTGACCCTCCGAGTGCCACAGTAAAATTTACAATAAATTAAATAAATAAAAAAATATGCCTAGAGTCAATAAATGGAGCATTTTCACGGTTTTTACATATTTAATGTCCATTTTCTGCAGTTATATGTCATGCTTAGGCCATATTAGACTTAGGGTGACCAAAACTCTTCATTTGAGGACAAGTAGGCCTATTACTTGTGAGGGTAAAGTCGGACAGTTAATTGCGGGTAGCAATATATTACTTAAGTTGGTATTAAAAATGCCTCTTGCCATATTTGTCCACACATAGTCCTAATAGTGCCCATCATTTTGTTATTTATTCATGTTGGTCTGTATTTCTCCTGTTATTTTAACAGGCTTAAAACGCATCTAGCAAAAAAGAGACAGTGAGAGAAAACAGAAATGGGACTATTAGGGCAATTGACCACTGTAGTCTGTCAGTCACAATGTGGGACTGACAGGGTGTCAATTTGTGGGATGACTGAAAAGTAAAATGAGTGACTGTCCCACATAAAGAGGGACCTCTGGTCACCCTGAGACTGTCCCACAGAAACAGGGACATCTGGTCACCCTCAAACAACAAGCCGTTTTTCTGCTCCGACAGAAACACACACACACACACGCACACACACACACGCACGCAGGCGACGCAGCCTTTGCAATGCGCAAGGATAGCTCTGCTACAAGCTAGCCATGCTAACAATATTCACACACCAGCCAAAACGCAATAATTTCAGCGTTGTCTGGTTAGGCTGACATGACGGCAGGTCCGCGGGTTCTGCAGGGCAGACACAGACGCCATGCCAAGGAGGAGATTACTTTTTACTGGTCTTGGAGGAAAGTTGGACACGGGGCTCGGCGTGCGTGCGTGCGGTTGAATATTAATTAAATTAATTAATAATCGCGGCCGTTGCAATTTGCTAATCAAATCGCAATTTCGGTTTGAAGCCTTAGCGAAATAGTAGGCCTGTAATCTTTTATTTTACAACGTGCACATTCAATAGGAATAGGAATTATTACTGAGATAAAAAAAAAAAAACTTCCCCCAGAATCTGGCCGCGTGCCAGCTGATACCACCCGGCGTGCCATCGTTGGCACGCGTGCCTAGGGTTGCCGACCCCTGCTGTAGAGAACACTCAACTGCAAAACAGAGAAAATGCAATATATGACACATATGGACTGTATGAAGATTATAGATAGCTTAAAATGCTTTTTTATACCAAATCAAATGCTATACCAAATTAACTATGACATCAAATCTTCTCTTAGGAACCCTAAAATCATCAACAAAACGTTGAAATTGGGGACCATGGCCTCATAAATATCAAATTGGATGTCTTGCACATTTAAATATTTGAGAATGTCAAGGCATCTCAATCTTACATTACCTCCTGCCGCATCAAATATGAGTGAGACCTGCTGATCGATAGTTTGTTGTTTGACAACTCAATGCAGTGTTTATACCACAAGGCTGGTTAAAAAAAAAGTTTGGAAGAAGACACTGTTGAACGGTGAGTGTTTGTACTTTTAGCACGCCACTGGTTCCCAAACCGTTTTCAAGACCCCCAAAGTTGACACTCATTACCCCCTTGGACCCCCACAATAACCACCCCGTCAATGAAGGCCTATAGGCATTTGGTTTTTACAGAAGTGAATATTTGTAGGCCTGCAAATGTTTTTGACGAAATGAACACAGTTGTGAACTTGTGACTGAGATGTAGCCTACTGTAAATATTGATAAGGATCGATCAATACGTCATGTTTGTTTTGTTTATTAGGCACATTTTAGAAATAAAACCCAAAGGGCTTATTGTGAACATAAAACATATCATTTACAACCTGATTACTGTTTTGCCCCACAATCTGTGGGTCTCCTGTAATTGTTGTGTCAAGCAGCGCCCCCTCTGGTACTTTAGGATTATTTCTTTTCCTTGCTTTGTGATTAGTGACAGCATGTATTTCAGCTGTGTTGCCTGCAGTCAGTTCTATAAGCTTCCAGCTCTTGTCTGCTGCTGTGTGTCCTGCTCCCTGGTCTAAAAGCTTTGTCTGTAAGTCCCAATTGGATCATTTGTTTTGTGATTTCATGCTGTTTCTCTGTTGATTTGTGTCAATTAGATGAACAATACTGCGACCGTTTGAGTGAAAAGTTATTTTACACTTTGATACTAGCTGTTTGATACATGCTCCTGTACTGTACTGTAATATTTGAACATGTTTTTTTTTGTTACAGTTTCACAAATTTCCTAGTAAACTGCACAAAGACAACTAAGCGTTCTCTGTGGAGTTTTTGGGGTGTGTTTAGCTGGTGGGATAACTAGCATACTGCTAGTGAGGCCTACACAATGTGGTGGGGGGCTCAGAGTGCTACCACTAAGGTAAGTAGGCTTTCTAATGACACAAGAAGTGTTTATTTTGGTATTTTGCCTTTTCCCATCAACGTTGCTTCTACTTTGCAGTAATGGTGCAGCTGTTTCCCTGCAGACAGACACTTGCATCATCCTGCAGATGGTCCAGAACTTTGCTGTCAACAAAACATCAAAACATTCGTCGGGCTCAGGACTAGGCAGACGCTATGTGTGAGGGGGAGGTGGGTGAGCTAGCGGGGGGGGTGAGCTAGCGTTTTAGCCAATCACAGCACAGCAGCCTCCAGCAGTTTCATAATGACTCAATGGAGTGGAGGCAAGGTGGAGTTAGATGCTGTTTTTAAACCAATCTGTTTACAAACACTGTTTGTACACACTAAAGTTGCCTCTGTTACCATAAGGAAATCATGTGTTAATGCCCTATAATGCATGCATTTTATTTACTTTACTTATTTTCTCAAGGAAATTGATGGATACTATGCGTTTCAGGAATCCTCGTCAGAACGACGCTGGAACTTCAGACGTGTCCCGCTCCTGCTTCTGCCCCGTCTGGACGACGACAGGTGTTTAGGGTGTCCCTGCGTGATGGGGATGATGGGCTTGTTCCCGAACTAGCCCACTCCCTCGGGCACGCCCGGAAGGTCCCCTTCCGTGTGTGATGCCGGGCTCCGTAAGGGCTCATCGCGGATCATGCAGCCCTTAATTACACCTCTCATCCTGGTGGGTATCCTGCTGAAAGGTATGATGAACCTCCTTAGGTTAGTCACAATAGACCTTCCAATAAGCCCCGGATAATGGATTTTACACATAAAAGGACAGGGTTCATGTTTTAGGTTGTTATTAGAGAGTAAAGTAAAAGATGGGTGTTAATTGGTTTGCATTCCTTGCTTTCTTTAGTTTTAGGGATTTTAGCTATGGGAGGGGGCATTCGAGCATGGTCATAAACAAAAAACATGTCCTTTGGAACTAGAATTTCGTCTCTGGAATTATTTTTTTTTCCCCTAAAGTTTTCATGAAAACTTAGCAAAATTAGCAGAGATACAAGCTCGTATTGCCATATGCTGTGATACGTGCTGTAGATCTGCTATTTTTCAATAACTGAAACATGATTAAATAAAGGCTTCCAGTATACTGTTTACATCGGTTGGCATGAGACCAGGTCTTCTCTGCTCTTCCGCAAAGCTGATTCTCATTCATTTGCACAAATTCACAACAGAGAATTTCCTATAAATTATTTTGTTCCTATTGAGCCTAATGGGAGCGAGCCTAGCTTTTCTGCTAATCTGTCAAAAGGTTAAACTTTCCCTAAAAGCTAAATTTTAAAATATTTTGTTTTCCAGAGAACCGTCCATATTGAACTTGGAAACATGAAGCCTCCATGAGAGAAGAGGTGAAGTCCCAGTTATCCTGTAGCGGGTTGGGACTTGAGAACCAAGCTGATCTAATACAGAATGCACAGGTAAAATGGTAAGTGGTGCATATAGCACCTTTATCCAAGGTGCTTTTACACTGACTGTGCGATGCATTCACACACTGATAATGGCAGAGAGTAGACCATGCAAACCTGAGCCACCATCACCCCAGGTAGTCAGGTACACCGGTGCATTGAATAGAGAAGGTACAGGCGAGAGGGAAGATCAAATAGTTATATCACCATTATTTGCTCTGCTTGAGACCTTTTGTTTGACATACTTATCTGCTCCATAGAGATCTTAGCTGAGCCTGACTTGTGCGAGACTTCCACATGCGCTGCGTGCAACAATACAGTACATGACACAGGGGTTGACACTAAGTTCTCCGAGCTACTTGCCCATCGGGCAAGTGCAAGTCACGTTCTACTTGCCCTCAGGTCATAGTCACTTGCCTCCCAAAATATATCGTGAATTTTGCATTTAAGTTTACTTTCTACTTGGGTGCTTCAAACATTTCCTTTCGCAGTTGAAGACTGTCACAATCAGCTACAGTAAATATTCAACTTGTAAATCAGTGGTTCCCATAGTGGTCTCAGGGGTCCTGACCCCAGCAAAATGATAGTTTGGAGCCAAATGGACCTGGGAGAGAGATAGGAGAGATAGCTAGAAAGCAGGGAAAGGGAAAGACGCAGAGTCAAAGCGCAATGACCACCTTCAAGTCATCTTGTATTCTGTTCAGTGTTGGGGAAGTTACTTTTAAAAAGTAAGGGAATTATAGTTATAGTTACTTCCCTGAAAAAGTAACTAGTTACTTTATTCCTTACTAAATTATGAAAGTAAGGGCGTTACTTTACTTTACTTTACTTTTTTTTTTAAAAAACATACAAAAAAGGGGTGTTTTTCTGTAGTATTCGTGCTTACAAGTTTAAAGTGAAATTCTTCCCATTTTCAACATTTTACTGACATTAATATGCCTTAGAGATGTTGCGTGGACAAGATAAAGATCTCCCATTCTGTGTTTACTAGAAATGGAAACCAAATGGACCCGCAAGGGTCCATTTGGTTTCCATCATTTAGTGTGAGGAGTCTGAGGACCACCTGGAATCCTCCTCGGACCACCTGTTGAAAACCCCTGCTTTACCAGCAAGAATGTAAAATAGTGTTTATATTTCCACGCTGCAAAGGCTCCAGTCACGCTGTCGTCCTCGTATCATTGCGTCTGAGAGCGTATTTTACCGCAGCTCAAATGCTAGTGTGTGCGCAGCAACAACAACACAGCTGGTTGTGTTTATGTGCTAGAGGCCAGAGCCTTTAGTTACGCGAAAACCGAGGTTACCGGATGCATTTAAGTCTATAGGATCATAAGCATTTTTTCTGCCCCCTCAATGTCGCAGCTGTTCTACTAGATCTGCTCTGCTCGACGAATAAGACTGGCTCTGATTGGCTTATACTTGTCACGTTACACACATAGATATATTAAAACTAGATCAGGCATCCGGAGGAAACAATGCAAGTGGACGAGAGGGGAACTTTCCTTCGGTGCCTTCTCTATTCAATATACTCTATGTTAGACTGTGAAGAAGCGAGCTGAAGAAGACAGACAGCACACAGTGCAGCGAGTCCTGCCGCCGCCGCCGGAGTAATGATAGTAACGATGGTACACTAATCATAATGCCGTTATGAATTTGAGAAATGTAAGGAGTTACGTTAGAAGTTACTGAAAAAAGTAATCCCTTACTGTAAGGGCGTTACTTGTAAGGGCGTTATTCACAACACTGATTCTGTTATAGTGCAAGTCGCACGCTTGCCCGATCGGGCAATCAGGTAGCAATCTTTACTTGCCCGACCATTTTTGACTTGCCCCGGGCAAGAGGGCAAGTGTTAGTGTCAGGTCCTGATGACATTATTATTGTCTTCTGGAATGGATATATTTTACAGTCAGTGTTTGTATTTTGAATCTTTTTATAGACATTGGCTGCCACTGCTATGTTGTTTTGTTTGTTGTAATGTTGATTAGGCTAAAGTTTTGTCGTTGTTGAACAAATACTCAAAGGCATACTAAAGGCATCTGTGCACTCAATCCTTGAGTAGCCTAAATATTGAAGCATATTATTCACTCCAAATCCTAGATCTAATTCTTTTTGAGTTTTAAATTATCTTAAACACCACACAGGCCTATAATGTGTTGTGTTATTCATTTATTTTATTTTATTTTTTACTGGTGAATCTGAACATCTTGGGGGGGGGGAGTCCTGGTCGCGGTATTGCTTGTAATGAGAACCTAAAAATAATAATCCATAACAGTATAGGCTTCCCGATACTAGTCTGGAATCCATCACGCTTGTGTGCGCAGGTGTGTGCGTAGGGAGGTGAACTCAAGGCCAGGTGCTGTCAGCCTGTCTCCACTCAGTAATGGGAAACATTACCTTGTGTCTAGAGTAGTAGCTAACTGATGGAGCTCTGCGTTTGCCACAAACACTACCACTCTGCTACCCTCTGGTGGTGGTATGCCTACACTTCAATTAAGAGTGTAAATCCCATATCTGTATAGGTAATGAAGGGTAATGTGGCTGGCTGGCTGGCTGTCTGTCTGTCATGATGGATGGATGGACGGATAGATTGATAGACGGATCAGTACATGTATGCCATTATAATTAAAAGTCAGAAACAAAGACCTCTAAATGTAAATGATTTCCATGAATGAATGAATGAATGAATGAATGAATGAACTATTTCATAATTCTCTGTACATTAATTTAAGTCCACTAGTATGTTTCCATTCTGCTGCAAAGTCATCTGGTCACCTCACCATATTGTGAACTACAAGTGCTGTTTTCAGTTTGTGGTTGGTTAGTTGGTGGGTTAGTTTGCTGGTTTACTTAATATTCTACTTGCCATCCCACAGAGCCCCATTGTGAACCCCAACACGAATTAACAGTAGCCCATGGACCTGGCACTCAGCATCAAGGTTTGGATTGGGGTAAGTCCCTGCAACATACTAGCATCATGTCCAGGGGGTGTACTTGTACGTCAAGCTATTTTTCAGATTTCAGAATCTGAAAAAAAGCTGTGAATTTTGTGAAAAAACGACAGAAGATTTTTATGTCTCTAGCAGTAATTCTCAACCATTTAAATTTCGACCCTCAGTTTGATTTGCAATAGGCTACGGACAATTATTTTATAGCATTTCTATCTCTGGGAATTTATATTGTAAAAAATCAAAGTTAATTTTCTCAAACGTAGGCAGCTGGCTCGACTGACTTGTAACTGCTGCGGGATCGGGGTATTCCCTCTGTTTTATTCTCAGATTTACAGACCTGTAAAGGTCCATTTGGAACTTGTCCTCCAAGGACCCCTGGGGGTCCCACGGGCCCCACTTTGGTTTTTTAAGGCATCCCAAGTAGGGCCTGCAGGGCGTGGTGGGACAACACAGAGACATTATTTTTGGCCATTCCCGTCTACCAATGAGCTATTTTAAAGGGTGCGGCGTCACAGCTGGACACTGTGCCAACAATGGCTGTGGTTGTACGGGAACGTGTTGAGACAGTGACTGTGCGGTATGTAGAAGGTCATCACCAGCACATGGCATGTGCATGGCAGTCTCTCGGGGGGGCTTATAGGGGTCAAGATCAAAGCATAGGCAGACGGTAGCAGTGTCCTGTTGTCCCCCCACACCTCCCACAGGATGGACCGAAGACAAACCTCAGCTGCTCTGTGTGTGCTTATGAGAACCATCGACAATGCACACAGATCACAGGTGTCGGCAAGTGTGAGAATCTATGTCTACGCCAACATTTGTAGGAGTGGAGTGTTGTTGTTTGTGCATGGGGTGTAAAAGACCATGGATTGATTAATAGGTAGTGAGACAGGAAGGCTAAAATGAAGGCTAAAAGTGAAATGTTGATGATGTGAAATGGGCATTACTAGCCTGATGTAAACTTCTAGAATTTAATGTTTATGGATGCCGGTAACCAAAAGCTGGATATTGTGGGGTTGGTGCAAATCTTGTTACAAGGGGGAAAGGAGTAAATTATGGAGTAACCTGGACCCTGTGGATATTTTTATATTATACATTCTTGGGAGTGTAAAATGAAACCAATTGGACCCTTAAGTAAAATTTCTAATTCAAGTAAATGTTAAACATTTTACTTGAATTTCAAGAATTTACTCAATTAGAAAATGTAGAAGAAGTGCTATTTTGCTGACCGTTGGTCTGTTATTTTTCCATAATGCAGCATGGAATTGTGGGGAAAGCTAGTTTTGGTCTGAGAGACATGAATTGGTGGGTCTGTGGCTCAAAAGCTGAATAAATAATGGGCCCTGGTATCAAAAAGGTTGAAAACCACTGCCCTGGAGGGAATTGTTTCCATTGTGGTGCCACGTTCGATTCAATAAATGACACATTAACACATCCTAATATTCGCTCCCTACTTGTATACCGCGACCGCTATAGGCACACTCCTTGTCCTTTTCCTTGTACCACTCACACCATTCACAACCAGGCTTAAGTCTTTAGGGAATAGGGAATTGTTAATTTTCATTCTTTCATGTCATGTGACAGCAGGGAATCATAGCTTCAAATTGACACACAGATTGTTCAGTTGGGCCCATCAGCTATGGAGAACCAGCGAGTTGGAAAAAAAGGTTCAGTGGCCTGTAGCTACATGTTTTGAGCGTTTATTTCATGTTTACAAGTCAAATTCAGCTCTGATATTTATTTCAGACATGCTCTAGTATCTGGAAAGTCTGCCTGCACTATGAACTCATTTTGCATTAAAAAATAAATAATTATATTTCTAACAGTGTTTTCACTAGCTGTTAGTGTCATCAGTCACAAGGAGCCACAAATGTTTAGACAGCGAGATGCTGCTAGGTGTTTTGTGTCCCGGGTTACTCTGTTGCAGTTATTGTACTCCATACTTTGCATGACATACAACAGGCAGCTCTGAGGGACCTGAGATTAACACGGTATATTGTTTGCCAAGTATAGATGTAGGTTTAAGAGCTGTTACATGTCAACAGTGGTTTGATTGATTGAACACTATTGGCAGAAATGTAATCGGTACAGGGTTTAGTCAAACACACGACCAATAGGAATATGGGATAAACGTTAAAAAAAAAAGTCCTTGAGGTCGTTACAATTCAGGTCCTGGGGTATTATTCATTTCATAATCCTGACATGAAAAATAACAATAGTTGAATTCATCAAAAAAGGTAAAATTGGCAAAACTGTACGGGTTGAGGAGCAAGTATAGGTCTCTGACCTATACTTATGTCTTAGGAGGTGTGGACACCTCCTAATAGCTAGGACTGTAGGGTCACCACCCTAAAACCATGCCCTTTTGGCCTAGGTGATTGACCCAGGCCAGGCGTGAACCCACTCCTCTGACTTGTGCATGATGATGACAGTATGTTCAGACAATTGCTCAGGGCGACAAGCTCCACTGTTGCCAGATTTAGTGAGAGCTACACTTTGAAAACAAGCCCAAAAGAAGCCACTATCTATAGGACAAAGTGGTCAGGAGGTGCACACACATCCCTGGTACGTCCAGTATACTGTATATTATGTGATCCTAAACCTGAAACAATTTGGAAACAATCCAATATATACTAGGGGTGTGACGGCACATTTTAACAGCGATTCGATACATATCACAATACATGGTTGAAGATGCGATACATGGACGATATTGGGTAATTCTGGTGATACGACCAGATATGATTCAATGATTTGAAATCGATTTAGTAACTATTTAAAATACATGTACATTTTCTTAAAGCAGGGGTGCCCAACCTTTTTTGACTCAAGATCTACTTTTCAGCAGCAAACCCCTCCGGGATCTACCAGTCCAATATCAACATTTCAAACCACACGCATCGTTGCCAGCCTGCAGTAACTTCAACACAACACTGCTTTGTTTTACCACTTTACTTTCTGTCCGTAAGCATAAAAACAGACGTGTCATAAGTAGGCCTGCATCAGTACAACAGACTTGGTCAAACACTGCCATTGCAAATGCAAACATAATAAGAACATCCATTACACGTTGCAGAACAATACTGTTGGCATAATTCAGACTGCAGACAACAATCCTCCAAATGAGCCGCTTGGTAGACAGACAGACAGACAGACGCGTGCACACACACGCGTGCACACATGAAAATCGCTCTTTTTTTCTTTTCCACCCCATTTTCTTTCCTTTCCAACCCCACATCTCCTGAGATCTACTTGTGATCAGGCCGAGATCTACCGGTAGATCGCGGTCCCCACGTTGGGCAGGCCTGTCTTAAAGGAATTAAACCACTTTTTTCTTTAAAAAAAAAAAATCGAAATTGTATGTAGTATTAATGCAATCAATTATCTGAAAAGAAAACTATTCAATACTGATTATTTGCATTGCAAAACGTTACAATACATTGCTGTCAATGTTGCTGTTTTCATTTCGATATACTTTGATCTTTGAAATTAAAAATTGATTTTTCGATGCAGCTACTAGATCATCTTTACTAGATATATACACTTCAGAAATGAGGCCGAAAATGGGCAACACCAAACCAACACTTCACAGGAAAACAAGCCCAGAATCGCTTATGATAGCTAGACCTGGCAATACTGCCGATCCTGTCAAAGGTGCCTACAGCTAGTAATGGCAGTAGAGGATTGAGCTGTCAGCAACACATATCAGCCACAGTGTAACGACCGCAGAAAGTGCATAACGGGCAGGTCTGAGATACCGTCGTTGGCGTTGCGCTGGGAGGCTGCAGGGGTTCGGGCAGAAATAGACACCCACCACCTGCTAAGGATGACAATGCAGTGAAGAAAGAAAAGCAAACAACAACAAACGGGGTGCTGAGGGCAGGGCACATGGCAGGGTTGGGTCAGGGAATCTTTGTCTATGGGGTCTTCTCTTTACGTTGATCACTTGTATCCTATAGTGTCCCCATTCTGAGGAGAACTTCACTGAGTTGTCACCGCTTTCTCATCCTGACTTCAACTATACCAGTGATTGAGGAGGGCCCACCGGGAGGATGTCACAGTTGCTGCCGCTCCTACCGTGTGCAAAATGTCTTGGACATTTGATCGGATCGGGAGTCAAAAACAGGCGGTCGGGGACATCCCTGGTAGCAACTATTCCTAATTTTCGGAGGTGGGACAGACGAGATTGTACTGGTCTTCAGGACAATACAGTTGCAATACAGGCTACTTGAGTTGATGTTTCCTCCACTGTTTCTTTGGACACAGTGGCTTATCACAGAGACAAGCAGAGGAGGTGGTCTGTCGTGCTTGGCCTCCTGCCAGCCAGCCAGCAGCACATTCTTGGGGCCCTACGTGACGCTGGATCTGCTGTCCAGTCACAGTCCTGCTCTGACTGACCGATCCTTTATATAAAGCCCTCTCTGTGTACCGTCTGCCTCGCTTGACTCCTCACACACACACACCCCCAGGAACCTGCAGGTAACACAATGAGACCTTTTGGCTTTGTCAGGGTTCACTCACATCGATCTAATTGTATCTTTTGTTCTACTTTGTGTGTGTGTGAGTGTGAGTGTGAGTGTGTGTGTGTGTGTGTGTGTGTGTGTGAGAAATGTTTTGTTGTCATACGTTGAAGGATAGGATTTTGTCCACAATTCCAGGCTGTATTGATGTGGTACTGTTGGGCGAGTGACTATAATTCTTGTGTTTATATTTAGGACGCAGATACAGGAAACCCGTTTTCAATATTTTAATATGTCATTTAATATACCTTAGAGATGTTGTGTGGACATGATAAAAATGTTCCCCCATTCTGTTTCCTAGAAATGGAGATCTGAAAGAATCATTAACACAACTTGATGACATCATCAAGTTGTGTTTCACCATGTTAATGATATTTCATTTGGTTGCATTTGGACACTCTCAGAAAAAAATGGCTGGAATTCCCAAGCCATCACCAGGGAATGAGGAGATAAATGAGGCAAATGTTGATCAAAATTACAAACCTTCTACATTCTCGAATTGAGTTATAGAATGTGTTAAAGATGAAGTTGTTTAACTCTCCCATCACCAGTGGTCCCTGGCCAAATGGTTGAGAAGCACTGCTTTTATTGTGATGACAAGCAACAAAGCTGCGACTTACAACAACTGGTGTTATATTTAGACGTTTGTTCATTCTTCAGGACTGATACACATTGTATGGTGGTGGCCTGCATTTGCTGCGGACTCTGTTCATTAGTCACACTTAGCTGCCACACGAGGGCTCTGGCCCAGCTCAGAAACCCGTCCACTTTATATTTGCTTGGATTCCCTATCGATGATGTCATTGGAGGACGGGTTTCTGAACTGCCCACAGCCCTCCTGTGAGACACAGACTGAGTATGAAAAAATGTGGCATTTTATCATGTACATTAGTAAGGACCTGTTATAAGATATATTGAAAAGTGGTGAAGTGGTCCTTTAATAACTCAAGTAGATTTTTTTTATTGTCTGTCACAGTGGGTGACTTTATATAGCACTGTGTCCTTGTGTTAATCCCTGGGTGTCAGAGGATGGTGAGGGTAGACTACCCCCAGCAGCCCTCCAGGCTCCTAGTATGGATGGATGGATCACATTACAGCAGAACTCAGTCATTTAAAAAGACAAAGCCTACTGTCCTGTTGTTGTCTGTCGTTGTTTTGTAACATGCTGCACACGTGCTGCCTTTTTAGCCAGGTCCTGGAGTTGGAAAGGGACATTAGTGATTTTAGGAGGGTTCTGGGGGGCTCTTGCCCCCCCTGATGGACAAAAAAGGTTGTAAAAAAAAAGTTATATACCTGTATAGGAAAAAAAAGGTTTTGTCAGTTGTAAATTCATTGACATGTTGTGTTAGTGTAAATAATTCAGTCTCAAGTACTTGTCTAGCCTATTTAGTTGCATGTATTCTATAGCAGTGGTTTTCACACCAGGGCCCACTATTTATTCTGTGTTTTAGCCACGGACCACTATTTGATGCTGAGTTTACTTTAGTCTCTCGGACCCAAAACTAAGGATTTTCAAGTTTAGAGATAAGCTGGCCACATTGTGGTAAAAAATAACTCCTGTACATATTCTGATTGTGTAGGTTCTTGAAAATGACTTAATTCAGATGTTTACATATAATTTAACTCTTGAGAGCGTAAAATGAAATCCGCAAGGGTCCATTTGGTTGGCATAATTTTGGTTAGCCATAGCGTTGGTCAGACATGCATTACTGGTTCCCTTGGGAGGTTATAGGGTTAGGGCGAGGGTTAGAGATAGGTTGTAGTTATCTGACCAATGCTATGTCTGACTAAAAGCATGTGCCTGAGTTGGAACCCACCAGGGTTTCTAAGTGGGTGCTGCCGTGGAAGGTTTGCGGCAGAATGCTTGAATACATCACATTTTCTTTGGCCGAAAACAAAGTACAATGGCTATTTTCGGCCAATGTTCCTACCAGAATAGGGATGCTTGCATTGCGTTGGCTCTCAACTATAGTAGCCTGATTATCAGACTTGAGTTCAGCTTTCTGAAGCTTTAGTCTGAAATTGTCCGCTGTCTGTGATATTTCAAGGGGGAGGGGTGCCGATCATGTTGCTAATGGGCTAGCCTGTTTGCCAACCACACAAACACAGCCAACGAGCGCTACTAGCATGTGTACAAAAGCAGTGAAATACGTTGGATGATGATGTCTATTGTCTATACAACCCAACGCTTCCTTAAAGAAACTATTTGTCGTAGGTCGGTTTAATGGACAGATTGATACGGCCGTGATTCACTGCAGTTGCAGCCACCATGGTTGTTTTTGATACTAACTGTTGCATTGTTGAGTGACGGGGCTGCTGGCCAATCAGCTGGATCTGTTCAGATTTGTGACTCTCTGACTCTCATTGGTTAAATACGGAGAAGTACCATAGGTCAAAGACATCAACAGGTATACAAGTGTTATGACCAACATGCTACAGAAACTGACCATTTCAAACCTTATTTTACAATGTTGTTCTCTGTTACATGGTATACAGATATAAAAAATAATTAGTTGTAAGGTGTGTATATACTGTATGAATGTATATAAGAATTGAATGCCTGAGATGGGCAATATTGTGGGGTATTGAGAAAAGTAAAACCTTTCGGTTAAAATTCAGAAAACGAAAAGCCAAATTGTACCGCTTTCATGAAATGACTCAGGATTTGATCCCTCCCTCCCCTCACATATTAGCACCGCCTTTCCTGAGCCCGACGGATGTTTTGTTTTCATGATTCGACAACAACAAAGTTTTGGAGAAAGAAAAAATGGACAAATGTTTGTTTGATAAAGTGTGAATGAGACCTTAGCTGTGATGAAGACCAAACAAATTTCTCGTTTCTCGTTTGCTATTGCAGGAGAGTGACATCCCTTCCAGACCAATGACTTCCAAGGGAAATGACAAGGTGAGCCAACCTATGTTTTCCAGTGATAATCCCTCACACACAGGGACGTGCAGACATTGACGTCAAGGGGGTAGGCACCCTTTTACCCCTGTAACCAAATGGACCCTTATAGATCTGTAACTCTTGAGAGCGTAAAATGAAGACAGTGAAATATACAATTTCAAGAACCCACACCATTAGAAAATGCAGAAGAACATTTTGCCAATTTATCTCTCCTAAATTGTGGACAAAAATCCTTGGCTTTGGCTTCAAGAGACTAAAACTCAACCTCAAATGGTATGATATTGGTTGAAAACCACTGCTCTAACACCCTCTGCATGTCCCTGGTCACCAACATGATGGCCTGGCATGCTGGACTGAGCTGACTGCCACTTGTTGTTTATCAGAGCCCAGGCTGTTATCAGCTGGAGGGGCCTGTACCATGGAGTGGTGCATCCTATTAATAAAACCTTTATCTCTAGTTATGGCTGGCCTGCTAAAGAAAGAGCTAGGCCTGCTATAGCATAATGGCTGGAAGAACCACTCAAGATTCCTCTCGCATAGTTCTCCATACATGTTCAAGAGTCGAGTGTCGGTGCTCTTTCTTTTTTTCTTTGTTTTGTTTGTTTGTTTGTTTCTTGTGTCCTTACTGATCTATAACATAGGCCTTGTATGCCACAAACTTTGATATAGTCGTTTTTCATATTATAATTACAGGAAAATATTTCAAAAACTATATAAAAATCCTATACACGTGATCAGACAGACAGACAGACAATGGATGATAAACCTACAGTATAAAAAAAAACATATTTAATCTGCTTTTTCTCCCCCTCACAGCCGAAGTCAAAGATCTCAGCTTCGCGGAAGCTCTCCCTCAAAGTGAGTCCCATACAGTGCTGACATTCTGTATTCTGCAGTGCGTTTAAATGTAAGGTGTATTTATAGAATTTCTAATAACCAATTGGTCTGGAGAACGGTGTTTTTAAGTCTGCACAATATATAATTATCAAGACATGAACATGTTCATTATCGCAAAAAACGGTATTGCATTATAATAAGTACATACAATAGTGTGTGTGTGTGTGTGTGTGTGTGTGTGTGTGTGTGTGTGTGTGTGTGTGTGTGTGTGTGTGTGTGGTGTGTGTGTGTGTGTGTGTGTGTGTGTGTGTGTGGGGGGGGGGGGGGTGAAAAGCAAAAGGCAGAAGGATTCCAATACTCCAAATCCCAGGCCCTCGCTCACACACACTTAGTTACTCTCACATGATGGTGTTACATTGAAATCAGAAACCTGACAAAATATGTGGCCATCTTACATGGAGATCTATAAATCTCCATGTAAGATGGCCTAAAATACGGCTAAGTTGAATGTTGCAAATCAAAAGCCATACGAGTTTTGTTCTGGAAACTGACGTTATATGACGTCTGCACTATTTTCACGTATACAGTATTTCATCAGGTCACCTTTTTTCACCATGAGAATTCACACTGAAGAGACCCAAGTGTGAATGAGCGATTGGCCAAAATTTGTCTCTAGTGAAGTTGACTGAAAGTGGGTTGATTTCACTGACTAAAAATAAAACGAAAAATGTTTGACTACCTTTTTCTACTGACAAAAAACAAAACAAAAAAAATACTAGGAATGGACAGTAGTGGAAAGGAGTCAACTTTACATGAAAAAATAGATTAAAATAGCATGCACCCAAGGCTATTTTCAGTGTAGAATCAGTCAGTACGATGGCAGCGAAGCGAAGGCCTGCCAAACTACATTTTAGTCGACACTAGAATTCCAGGTGACTAACTACTTTGACACAAATAAATTAGATTTAATTCCCAAGACTAGGCATAAACTAAAATAGAAAAAAAAAACAATGGCTGAAAGGCCCCATACATGTTTTTTGTTTTGTGTGGTTTTGTTCACCAGATCCTACTCCTCACCAAAGCATGTGAGGATCTGGAACAGGAGAAGCAGGAGAGGGACAGCGAGAAGGTCCGTTACCTGGGAGAGAAGCTACCGCCCCTGCAGCTGTCTGGACTGTCCCATGAAGACCTGATGGTATACTATAATATACACTAACTAGGTCAAGGTTTCGCTCAATTTTGAACTGGGGACCACCCTAGCACATGGGTTTTCAACCTTTTTGATACTAGGGGCCCACTATTTATTAACCATTTAAGGACATTTTAGCCCCACCGACCCAAAACTAAATATCTCTTTTGTCCACAATTCCAGGCTGGATTTCGGAAACAGAACAGGTAAACATACAGATCAAAATGACCATTAATCTTCTAGTTGTGTAGGGTTGGGCTAATTCAGATGATGAATATATTATCTCTTGAGAGTGTAAACATGAAACCAAATGGACCTGCAAGGGTCCATTTGGTTTCATTTTTATCCTCTCAAGAGTTACATCTGGTTAACCAACTTTTCATCTGGTTGACCAACTTAGCTGGGACCACCTGGAATCCTTTCTAGCACCACCCACCCTGACAAGCACTGGGAATTGCTTGGCCTGTATAACATAATGGTTTTGTTTACGGTTTAGTGAGGGAACTGCTTAACTATTCCTCTTCTACAGAGATTTGAATCCAGGTCCTCATGCCTTGACTGACATTTTACCATTGCTCAGTGGATGCATTAGAGCAGGGAGACTAAATACAGCCAGCCCCAAAGGATATACTGTAGTTAGCCTTAGGAATGTTCTGATACTATATCGGTATATCAGAAAAGTATCAGTATCGGCCCTTATTTGGACCAGTGGCACCAGTAAGGGGTTGACACTATGGCACTTAAATAGCCTACATTTTTGGGGCATGTGGAATTTGCTTTGTAGGTACGAAGTGCACAAGTCAATGAGTTGTCTGCTATTCCTGGTTATAATTATTATATACTGTATATTAGTCTCTATTTGTTTTTGGTATCGGTGTATGCTAAGAAAAATTGGAAATTAAAAAAGTGTATCAGGACATCCCTAGTTATATTGAATAGTATATATGTGTACTGTCATAGGCCTACTATAGGACAGACTATAGGATAGATTAGAAAAATAATTATTTGTTGTTGTTAATAATAAACACATAATCCAGCTTTAAACTTGCATACAATATTCATTTCTATAGAAAATAATAATTTCAATAGAAAATAAGAAGTGAATTAAACAACCATTTTGGGAAGTACGTTGTGCTATATCCACAATCACAGTGTTTCTCCCATAACAGAACCTGTGCAAGGAGCTTCACGCTAAGATCGACACGGTGGATGAAGAGAGATACGACTGTGAACACAAAGTCACCAAACACAACAAGGATGTAAGGACCAAACCAGCAGGCCTGATGAGTATTAATATCTGATCTGATCTCACACAGATCAGATCAATCAACACAGGGGAGTCCACTGACATAGCAAGCGCTCAAGAGTCACAGATCTACTGTGGTTACCAACTGTGCATCATTTAGCTAGGGACCACCTGGGATCCTCTCAGGGACCACTGGTGCTCCCCGGACCACTGGTTGAAAACCACTGGCTTAGACTCTACCCATTAAGCCGACTTCCTCGCCTTTTGATCCATTAACTCAACAACAAACTAAGTATGGATATCTTTTCAAGCAAATTTTCGCAGATCAAAGGCGCAAATGCTTTGGGGGTTTGCTCCAAATATAATTAAGGCTGATCACTATTCTACATGATAATATGTATCTCTCTGATCTTTTATTAAAGTAACATTTCACCCTTTTATTGCAAAAATCATTATATTCCTTATAATTCCCTGCAAGAATTATGTGAATTTTAATGTGGGAGTGTACAAATTGAGCCAAATGGACCCTAGGCCCATAAGATTCCATTCGGTTCAAGCTATCATTTAGTTGGGAGCCCCTTAGAACTCCCTCAAGGGGAATCACTTGCATAAACGTCAAATATAGTCTGTATTACGAGTAAAGATAAATGAACACATGACCTTAGTGGGAGAGTAGCCTGGCCTAATGTGAAATTTTGTCCTGGGGACGGCAGGGTGCCATCCGAATTTGGACAACAGATGAGCTGATCTGATTTCCGTTTTTGCGCAACACAGACCTAAATGAAAGCCTGTGTCTATTGTCTATATGACATAATGTGAATAATGTTTGATGTGTTGTAAATATGACAATGCTGTATCGGCTGCACAGTTCAGGCTAAAGAGCATGATACTGATTGAATAGTCCTTGTAAGTTTCCTCAGAGCGTTGACTTCAAGTGAAACACAGACCCTCCCTAGATCCGACCCTGCTACAGTACCAGCCAGGGTTTTCTTCTTGCACCTGTAAATCGATCTGTCCTACACCAGATCCACGAGCTGAAGCTGAAGGTCCAGGACCTGGGAGGCAAGTTCAAGAAGCCCGCCCTGCGGAAGGTGAGGGTGTCGGCGGACGAGATGATGAGAGCCCTGCTGGGGTCCAAACACAAAGGCTCCATGGACCTCCGAGCCAACCTCAAGTCTGTGAAGAAGGAAGATGTTAAACAAGACAAGGTACTGTATAAACACAAAGCTATAGACGCCATTGTTATGGCATTTTGTGTTTCTGTCATGGTGGAACATTACCACCATTAATGTATATTTCCATTTGGCTTTTGGGGCTCTATTTACCTAGCCCTCATTTACCGTTGTTACCGGCAACCGATTCTGGATAGTTCCTGCTTCACTCGAATTTCCCTGACGTCACCTGTTGCATAGCGCCCTTGTCTCTGATTGGATGTTGTTCCAACAAGCCCAAACTGTTGTTCTTTCATCCGATTAGTGAAACAAAGAGACGGTTGCTGATACAATGAGCCAAATGAACAAATTAGTATTAATTAGTTAATACTGTTTGATATTGATAACAGAAAGTTTGGATTGGTTTGGATTGGTTGGACAATTTGGGGTTTATTTATCGGCAGTCAAATGGTTCGATATCAGACTTCCCTATACTCTGAACTCTCTCCCAGGACCTGACTACTGAGGTGGGCGACTGGCGCAAGAACGTGGAGGCCATGTCAGGAATGGAAGGTCGTAAGAAGATGTTCGACGCATGATGCCTGATGAGACCTGCATCAACAACCTTCATCTTCCAGTGGTGAAGATGAAGGTTGTGTCGTCATAGGTCAAGCACGCAATGTCTTTGTTATAGGTCTACTATAGGGCATGGCAGTGGCAGACATTTCGTGCTTACACCCGTCAACCCACAAGGCTTAACTGGGCAGAGTGTATAAGAAGGTTTATATTTATATGATAGGCCTATATTTGATTTTAAATTCATGGTGGGGCCCCTTTAAAATAAAAAAGTATAATTATTAATTATAATCATCTCTCTAGGGAAAATGGATGAGCTTTCTGCATGTGGAACGACAAAATAGCCGCCGCTGTTAATGCTCCATTTCTCTGCAATTACACAATTGAGGGTAATTAAGCTCATTGTTGATTTTTATTAAGAAGTGTTTTGTTTTGTTATGATCGTTATAGTATTTGGAGAAATAAATAAATCGATGGCTGTACAATTTGGTCATTGTCGTTGTCCTTGGCTTCAGCATGAGAGGAATACACAATGATGGGGGATCAAGTGGAATCGCTCAAGCTATACACCGTAGTTCACTAGGTCCTTTACTATTTTCCATTTTTACAAACCATTATCTATTGGCCCTTGAAAAATGCACAGGTCTATTTGGATGACACAACAATATACACAAGGAGATAACTGAATGCTGATAAACAATCAACAAATAATTTTTTATATTGGTGTTGATTTAAAGGTATAGTAAGTTTTGGGTGTTCCTTATTTTTGGCATAACAAACGTAAAATGAATGAATAAAACATCTGTTTGCCTCACTGAGCACAATATTACCAAAGACACGTCGACGGACCTCTCTGTAGCAGTGTTGGGAATATTACTTTACCTTGTTAATATATTACTTAATACCTTATTACCTTCATTTTAAAGCAATATACAGTATTACAGTATATTCCAATATTACTGTCTGAGCAAGTGTAATATATTAATATTACTGTTGCTTATTACTTAAAAAAAATTGTTACAAAATATATAATTAAATAGTATCACTATTAATCAAATAGTGTGTAGACCAGTGGCATACCTACAATAAAGCAAGCGCACTTGGCTATCTGGACAAATTCCTATGAAATCAACTTCACTGAAACGTCACTCCTGAAAGAGGTCCTGGCGTAGACCTACCTCATCCTAGGATACTCAGCTATGGACAGTTAACACAGGATTTAAATGTAGACCTACCTCATCCTACTCAGCTATGGACAGTTAACACAGGATTTAAATGTAGACCTACCTCATCCTACTCAGCTATGGACAGTTAACACAGGAGTTAAATGTATTCCTTGAATTGATGGATGGGCAGTCACTACCAGGGGGCAGACACCAGAGTGCAGACACTAACAACCACATCAGCACGGACACAATGACATGTCTGGCCTATAGCGGTTTTGTCCACTTGATGGCGGCACAGATCATAGAATAAAAATACATAGCCTCAGAATGAAAAATGGAGTTTACTGTTAAGCAGCCTAACTAAGCAAGTGTCTAGACAATCATTGATCATTCATTTGAACAAGTCAAAGCATTCTCCAGCATTGGCGATTTTAGGAGGGTGCCAAGCGCCCCCCCCCTCCTCCCCAATGGCCAAAAAGTTGGAAAAAATAGATTTGTTTTTCTGAGTTGTAACTTTATTATGCATTTTAGCCACTGGACTTGTATCATGGCACCCACTCGATCTACATAGTCCAAATTTTTTCGTTTGTAGGCTTAGTCACCTGGAATGTTTTAGAGCTAGTCTAGTTAGTCTACAAAAACAAACTTGATTTAATTGACTAAAACGTATTTCAACTATTGAAGAATGTTTTTTTAAACAGTTTAAAAATGCAAAGAAGTTAATGGGTAAAGGGTTTAGTGGTGATGAAAATCTAGGTGTGTCTTGCTCAGAGTCAGAGACACATCAACACTAACCCCGGGGGAGCCTGGATTCGAACTGGTTTATCATCCAGCCACTTTACCACTGAGTCACCACAGCATGAAGGCATCCTGATGGATATCGGTTCTGGACAACGTCCATGACAATGAATTAAAGACTGTGCTGGCTTTACTCAGGTGGAGCCATTCACCATAAGGCTCCAGGGCCAGGATAAAAACAGTTTAATTTGTAGACCCTCCACAAAAAACGTCCGGGAAGTATTCAACTGCTCACAGACTTAAGTCAACAGTAGTATTTGTAGAGGTTAATTCATGGGACAACGCTTTTGGAGGTTGGCTTAATTGATTCTGCATGATGCTTGATTTGCCTTTTGGGGTTTTTGGCAGCACTGTGAGTTTGGAGATCAGCTATTTGTTTAATAGACATAGTCATCAATATCGGCCAGCAACTCTAAGTCTGAAACCTCAAACCCTTATATAGTCCTGCCTAGTGACGTCACCGCCCCTGTTCCAGAAGTGGATTCCCCATTCATTTTTCTCATAGACCTTTCGAAAATAATTTAAAGACGATTATGCCACGGAAAAAGCCAACTCGGGTCGTGACAAATCACACACAATCTTTTGGGACAATCAAATCATTTCTAAGATGAAAAACAAAACAAAAAGTGTTGTATCCTGCCGTTTTCTACTTCTTGCAAATTAGATATCATATGACGATATTGTGTTTGTTGTCATGATTTGTCACGACCCGAGTTGGCTTTGGCCATGGCGCAATCGTGTTTTTATTAACCATTTATGAAAAGTCTATGAGGAAAATGAATGGGGAATCCACTTCTGGAACAGGGCCAGTGGCGTCACTGCACAGGTCTATATGGGTTAGGGTTAAGGGTCCACACTCCACAGCCTTACTGTATGTGTCCAGCCAGGGGACTCCAAGATTCCCCCAGTGGGTCTCTGGTCCTCTATAGTACGCGTAGACAGCGGAAAAACATCCCTGAAATAGGACTGAAACTCAATCAAATTGTTATAACAGTTAAAAGAAGCCCAAAGTGGCAAAATTAAAATAGGTAATGTCTAAAAAAAAGGCAAAGATCATGCTATGCTGCACTGGCCTAAGAGTGAGTTCTAAAAGCTGTTTCAATTCATTTGATGGTGTACTCCATGCAGGGTAAAAATCTGTATGTATGTTAAAAAAAAACCAAAAAAACAAATGCAAACCGTGTCCAAGATTTCTAGATCCGGGCCACTTGAGCGACTTGAGAGCTAGTTTTCAAATTGTCAAGCTAAATGGGGTCTACCCACCAAAAACATGTTATCCTTATTCCATTGCTGAAAATTGTAATAGTCGCACGGATGTTACATATAATAGAAGGGTGAAAATGGAATAGTGACGTTGATGTTACATTATGATAACTTGACTAATAAGCTAGACTAATATCCTGGCAGGCTTTTTTTTTTCTTTTTTCTTTTGCCAATGGCTGAGTCGTGTATGGCTTTAGCCAGGCTAACATTATAATATAAGAGAAATGGAACAGAGGCGCTGATGTTGCATAATAAGGTGTAAATGGATTTTTGTGACTTTTGCCTTTTAATGTATTTTTTATAGAGGGACAGTAGGCTGACAGGAAATGGGAGAGAGATGAGGTGAAATGCTGTAAAGGCTGCTGTAAAGGACACTACCAGTGCTGGGTTACTAGTCAGGGTGCCTGGACCACTGAGTGAGTATGTACAGTATGTATGTATGTATGTACAGTAAGTATGTATGTATGTATTAAATCAAATCATCTTAATTCAAATGATAGACTTTATATTTTGGGGATGTCATGTGCACAGCCTTCAGCTGCACACACACAGTCATGTGCACAGCCTTCAGCTGCACACACACACACTGGAAAAACATGAAAAGAACACTGCATGGTCTGTGTCATGTGACTCTTTTTTTTATCTGATCAATGTCAATGGGACTTCAAGCTTGGCTCAGCGAGAATTTTGCGCTGGGGCAAGCTTAGAAGACACTGAGGTCTGACTCAGAGAGTTTTCTGTTTTCAATGATGAAATACTGTTGGTTTAGTGGTGAGAGGATTGTAGTTAGTTAGCAGTATAGTGTTTCAAATACTTACAGTATATAATATAAGCACTGAGGTTGTTTGCCATCATGTTCGGTGGGGCAGACTGGGCATTTAGGGGGGCATTGCCCTCCCATGCCCATGCCTAGATCAGCCCCTGATGCGGAGTCACCGCCGCTGCCTTCCCGCGGCTCCACTTCACGGCCGCAACCCGAGTGTCAGCAGTCAGGTGTGGAACTCATTTCTCACCCTGTGAAGCAGAGGAGAGGAGAGGAGAGAACTTTGGCTGGCTGGCTGGCTGGCTGCATTCTCATTGGCTGGCCTCTGCCTGCCTCATAAGTCACTGCACTCTTTCCAAGGTCAGACCATATTCAGAGAGGATGTTTTTTGAGAGGCCTCTGGGAAACATTAAAAAAAGAAAAGAACGAACCATAAAGCCACACCATCCGGCGCCATTTTTCTCTTCGTTCTGATGAGGAAGTTTATTGACAAAGCTATAATCCGGACCTTATGTTTGATGTTAATCAGATGTTATTGTATAACCAATCTGCCTGGTAAACGTATGTTAATACAGCATACCAAACGGAGACCGTTATAGCACTGTATATCTGCAGTGTTGCACTTCCATTGAAACCCTTTAGACCTTTACTTGTAGATTGGCTATTTTGAGCAGGCACCCAAGAGTAAAATTACTTTTTAGATTTTATTTGTTGACAAAATTGCATTTGGTTTTAGTTTTCCTTGTTAAAGTTAACAAGATGTGCACATGCACATGCTGCAGTGGGTGGGAAGTGCAACAGGCCAACAGCATACAGCACCACATACAGTACACCCAGAGTACTAAAATGGAGAGTACTGACACGCTTTGATCTTTCGTCTTGTGCTTCACACCCGCACTGGAGCTCTGCTGCCAAAGCAAGTGGATGGGCAAGAGTGATTTGTTTGGAACTACGGTATGTTAGTTAATGTTAGTTCCAAACATGCGCTTTTCAGCCAATAGCCGTCGTCACATGTGCTTTTCAGCCAATAGGCGTCTCTGTTCAGCTGTAGCATTGGGAGTTAACAGGAGTGGCAGTATTAGGGTGTTAGGGTGTGAGCACACGATAGCGGACAAAGTCTGACGTCTTTTCCGCCATGTTTGGAGTTTTTGAATGGATGTGGATGGGAAATAAAAATGGCCGTTGTGGCAAAGTGGCGCAAAGACATGCGTCCTTATTTCCCATCCACAGCCATTCAAAAACATGTCACGTGACCTCAAAACGCTGCGTCCAAAGTCCGCAGTTCGCAGTATGGTGTGCCCAGCAGGTTATAGAGCTCTAAGTACACCGTGGCCGTGCCCACTTGATCCTGATTGGAGGAAGCCCCCTCTCATCCTGATTGGATGAAGCTTTTCCTCCCAAAGCCCCAAACTGAAACTAGGATTTTTTTTTTATCTCAGAAGCTAAGAACTCCTTTTATGGTCAGCACTCTATAGTAGGGAAGAGTAAGAGTTATTTCATTTAGTTTACAACAGTGAATAAAGGTAGAGTCAGCAAACATTTTTCATCATCAGCACGTGCCGATTCGTCATAGTAGTCTAGGACCTGGCTAAGAGTTGTATGCACTTCATTTAGGAGAGAATTTCTCAACTGTTCTTATATGGCCGGTGTGAACAACATGGGAACTGTGACTAAGCCTCTATCCGGGACGAAATACCCGGAAATGACCACACCCCTTTTAAAATGACCCCTAATTCAAACATGGCTCTAACTTACAAACCGTTGCAGCTACAGATTTTCTGAGGTGCTCAAAATGTTCAGAATACTCATGTTTGTGGTATCCGTGCCTGAGTCAGCAACACTCCATAGTCTTCATAGCGGCCAAATCCAATATGGCCGCCAGTTCGCCACCTGAAAAAGTGTTTTATCTAGAACGTCTGAACCAGATGAGCTATGAATGCAAACATTGTGTCTATATCATGTGTTTTGACAATTAGAAACATGCTGGGGTGCTTATCTTTATGAATGGGTGTGGCTAAACATCTATTTTGCATATATCAAAGATGGCGACCATCTGAAAATCTGTTTTGCTTACGTTAATTTTGTCATTATTAGTAAACTCGCTGTCAATTGTGTGTTTTTTGAGCATTAGAAGCACATTGGAATGGAAAAAATGTTTTCTCGATTATCTCGATTATAAGTTTATTCAAAAATAATTACCATGTTGCACAAATACAATAAAACACTTTCGGGGTCAAGGACATCTTTAAATTCCAAACATCTTAACAAGGGCTCTGGGAGTGTTTTACAACTGCCAAGTACGTTTGTGAACACTGATCACCAGATAATTCAGGATATATTGATAGTTTGCAGTTTTGTAATTAAATCTCAACTAATCGCTTACCAATATTTGACCTGAGAAGTATTTTTTGGTCAATTAAAACAGACTGGTATATAGCATATCAATGAGTGGGTTTTCTTAAATACAATAACTAATCGTCTGACTGGTGGGGACTGTCCGTAGATCTGAAGTCCCAGAGATCCTATACTGTATGTCCCATTACTCTGAACATGAGCAGTGTAAGCAGTGTCCACACTGTGACATGTTTTGGTGAGGATTAGAGATAGGATTGGCAGGTTGAAATTTGTCCAGTGAAAAAGGTTATGTTGTGTAAAATCTATGCGTGATTAAATTAGTTAATTATTTGAATTGCATCATTTTTTCTGTAATTAATTAATTTCAATTAATCTGTTAAGATAAAACGCTGCGGGGGGGGGGGGGGGGGTCCCTCATGCTGACAAATGAAAAAGGAGTCTCATTATTATGAGACTCCTAATAATAAGGGTACGTCCACACGGAGACGATCCGCAGTGTAAACGCAAAACTTTTTTAACGATTCGCCCTTTCATTCCCACTGAAACGCCCAAAACGGTAAACGAAACCGACAAACTTTGAATCGGCCTTCCAGAGTGGATCGAAACTTATCCGGTCATTTTGCGTCTCCGTGTGGACAGTCGAAACGGGCGAAACCGTATAGTTTTTTTAACTGAGATCCCACAGCGCATGCTCACCCCTGAACAACAATAAACAAACATGGCGGCACCCAGCGTTTGCATTCATTGCATTAATGCTGTAGAAAATAGTTCACAGTTGGTGCGTTTCCAACAACATGTACTGCTTCTATGCAACAACACCACTGCTGTTTGTAACAAGTGTCTGTTCGGTCTGTTCCATAGGTCTGTTGCTCATGTTTACGTTGTCAAAGGCAGTGTTGCCAGAATGTGAGCGAGAAATAAGCGCCCGGGCCTATACTAGCCCAAACGCGACCAGGTTATTTGAGAACAGCAGATCAACAAGTTTGCGGCTCGAGTCGTGACATGATGTTGCATTTTGTGAGCTTGTTGATCTTCTCTCTAAAACAAACATATATACCCTATTGGCCTGAATATAAGAACATTTTCCCCAAAGGAAATATCGTAAAAACAGGCTAAGTGAGGACTAGACATTTGACATCCAATGTTATTTTTCCACAAATTTGTCTAGAGAAATGAATGTTGTCTTATATTTGGTTTAAAACGGTGCATTTATGCATATAGGCTACCATGGAAAAAAGTGACAATTTTTTTTATTAATGATTTTAACAACACAAATTTGGTATGGTGGTCACTTCCTTTATCTTAAGTCAAGTTATACTTTCAACAAATCCTCAATAGGCTACACAAAATCACAAGACTAGACAGTCTGTTACAGCTCATATATATAATATAGTCATATATATATATATATATATATATATATATATATATATATATATATATATATATATATATATATATATATATATATATATATATATATATATATATATATATATATATATATATATATATTTAGTCTTTAATTGTTTAGTTTTTATAATGAGCTAAAACAAATCCAATGAAACAGGCTCAACTAATACTATATACACTCTGAAGAAACAGGCCCAAAGTCACTTATAATACGCAAACATGGCAACCGCTTATCTTTCCTCTTCTTGATATTTGTGCCAACGAGTTGCTACAGCGACACCTACAGGCCCGGCATATATACTGCACCCTTCTCAATGCGTTTTCAGTGGTCAGTGGAGACGGTAAACTTTTTGAGACCGTTTTCATTTTTGCACGGCGGATCGTCTTAGTGGAAACGGGGCCTAAGTCTCAGGAGTCTTATTATTAGTGGTGCACAATATTATGTCTAATATCCAATCTCTGACATTAATGGTTGCCCACCTGCCCCAGGTAAACGAAACTTTTGTCTGTTTTCTGGTATGACATAAAAATAAGAGCAAGCTTTAACTCTGATATGCTGTTTTCACTGTTGCTATACTCTTGAATTTTGCTTATATTTTTTATAGTACAGGCTAGTCAATGGTCAAGTGAGCATGACCTTTGGGCAAGTAGGACCTGACCTGTATACTTGCCTGCCGGGCAAGTGCCTCTGAGTGCCATTGTCAACCACTGGAAAAGCCAATGTATGGCTTTGCTATTGCTAAGCTCTTGCTGTATGCAATGATGACCATACATCAATATTGTATTAATGTCAGAGTTGATTTTTTTCAGGCATCTTTTCACACAGTCAGGGAAGTTTGATGTTGGTCAAACAAATGGTAGTCCATTGAGAACCTTCCTCTTACCCATGCTAGTTATCAGTATGTGGAATTGGTACATTTCAAGTACAACTATACCAAAACTGTTGGACAATGCCATAGAGCATTACACTTACAGTATGTTATTAAAATAGGTCATCCAAACGTTTTGAGACTTATACAAATACACACGGTGTGTGTGTGTGTGTGTGTGTGTGTGTGTGTGTGTGTGTGTGTGTGTGTGTGTGTGTTTCACAGCGGTCATATTAGCCAAAAACAGTTGAGATATTCTCTCCTAAAATGAAGTGCATACAAATCCTAGGAATCAAAAGGACGAAGCATAACAGGGCTGGACTGTCTACAGGAAGTACTAGGCATACGCCCGGTGGGCCACCTCTCTGGTGGGCCAGTCTGGGCAAAATTTTAATTGATAATTGGTCTGTTGGTTGTGTGTCATTTATGTTATTGTGGTGTTGTTGAGGGCTTGTATTGCACCCCCAACCTGGTTGTGGTGCAACAAATTGCACATTTTTTTTTCCCCATTCCAATGTCCTTCTATTGCTCAAAAAAACACAAAATTGACAGCAAGTTTACAAATATTGACAAAAGTAACATAAATAAAACAAATTGTCAGATGGTCGCCATCTTTGAAATATGCAAAATAGATGTTTAGCCACACCCATTCATAAGGATAAGCACCCCAACATGTTTCTAATTGTCAAAACACATGATATAGACACAATGTTTGCATTCATAGCTCATCTGGTTCAGACGTTCTAGATAAAACACTTTTTCAGGTGGCGAACTGGTGGCCATATTGGATTTGGCCGCTATGAAGACTATGGAGTGTTGCTGACTCAGGCACGGATACCACAAACATGAGTATTCTGAACATTTTGAGCACCTCAGAAAATCTGTAGCTGCAACGGTTTGTAAGTTAGAGCCATATTTGAATTAGGGGTCATTTTAAAAGGGGTGTGGTCATTTCCGGGTATTTCGTCCTGGATAGAGGCTTAGTCACAGTTCCCATGTTGTTCGCAGCGGCCATATTAGCCAAGAACAGTTGAGAAATTCTCTCCTAAATGAAGTGCATACAACTCTTAGCCAGGTCCTAGACTCGTCATAGACGGGATCGACGCCGGCCTGTGAAAGTCTGTTTGGTGGGGAGCTGCAGTGTATTAAAAGAAACTGTTCCCATTGTGGTATCCCTTTTCCCTATATCAGGATCAGAGCAGGGGCGGATCATGTAACATTTCCCAATTGGGTTTATTGCCCCCATCCCCATTGCAACAGACACGCAGCATGCATAAAGCTAAACGGTCTGACTCAGATAGTTTTTTGTTTTCAATGATGAAATGCTGTTGGTTTAGTGGTGACAGAATTAGTAGTTAGTTAGTAGCAGTAGTAATATTTCAAATCATTTTAATTATAAGCACTTTCATTTGAAATTCAGGGTTGTTGTGCATGCCATCATGTTTGGTGGGGCAGTCAGAGCATTTAGGAGGGCATTGCCCCCCCGGCCCCCCATGCCTAGATCCGCCCCTGCCCAAAAAACAATTTCCTCTCCTTGCTCCGCCTGTCTGCAACTATGGTCTGCAATCGGTCCACTCGATTTGTTTCTTTTCCCTTCAGAGAGAGATGCACTCATACCTCATACAGGGTCACAGACTGTATCAGTGTTCTCTTTGTTGATATTCACACAACCACTACTATCTGTAAATGGAAGGGATCTTTCTTTGGATATCTCACACGGAAATTGAAAAATCTGTCTTCTATACTTCTTAAACTTTGTGATTCGATTCAACCTCCCCCAAAAACAAAAGTTTGCAAAGATGGCAAATTGTGATTCTTTATACGAGTGTGCTCCAGAGAGCTATCAGATGAAACAAAAAGAAAACGAAAACGTGTTTCTCCCCGCAGCTTGACTATTGTATATATATTTTTTTCATTCTACGGGCAAAACTATTAGATTCTAGCCTGGTACATTCTGCATTCGGCTTTATATAGTGCCAGGGGGAACATCGAAATTAAATTCGCCCCTATACCCTGTCGCGAAGAAGTGAAACGGCAGGGGGACTTGGTACGCAATAGAGATCAGCAGATGAGCTTTTTCCATCCGAAATCCATCCACACACATTGTCGATCATCCGCGGTTTAACCAATATTAATTAATTATATAACCCATTGCTCCTAACCCATCCTAATCCGCTGATAATCCGTCGATCTCTAGTGCACAAACCTTGAGGTCTCCACTATTCTGGGTGAGGCACAGGTGCTGGCCACCAGTTTGCTGGTCAGACTGGCTATGTATGGTGCTAGACGGTGGTTTTCAATCATTTTGATCCCAGGGCCCACTATTTATTCAGCATTTGATCCACAGACCACAAATTGATGGATTTTCAACCCGCAAATCCCACCCCCCAAAAAGATTTCTTTTGGTTTTGTCCACAATGCAGGTCCATTTCGTTTAATTTGTATGCCCTCAAGAGTTATATCTGGTTAACTTTCCATCATTTAGCTGGGGACCAGATGAAACTCTCCCACCACAAGGAGTATAGTGGTTAAAAAACATTGTGTTAGCCCACTTATACATTTAGACAGTATGACGGCTTCATCGCCTGTGACACTTCGTGCCACGGGTGATCCCATAGATTTTTTTGGTTACAGGTCTTTATATTAATTAATAATGTTAATTAATCAATTAATATTAATTAATTGATGCAAATAAGTATCAATATAGTTTGGTTTAGTGATGCCACAACTGTAGTTAGTTAGAGCAGTAGTAGTGTTTCAAATAAGCAAATAAAGAGCTTAAATACAAGCACTTTTATTTGAAATATCTTGGGTTGTTTTGCATGCCATCGTGTTTGGTGGGGCAGACTGGGCATTTAGGGGAGCATTGCCCCCCCATGCCTATGCCTAGATCTGCCCCTGGGAGCATGAGTGACCTGGCTGTGGCTGTCGTTTATTAATCTAGTGTGCTAGCTGAAATCTATTTTTTGCAAGTAGAAATATATCTGGGTCATCTAGGGTTAATTGTGCGTGTTTATATCATCCACTACGGCACAGCGGCCTACCCTCCTCGTCTACGCCCCCCCAGCCCCCCACCCCCACATGATGCTGTGATCCCCTGCATCATCAGCACCACTGCTCTGCTCTCTCTATCAGCATCCTCTACTGAGAGAGAGAGAGAGAGAGAGAGAGAGAGAGAGAGAGAGAGAGAGAGAGAGAGAGAGAGAGAGAGAGAGAGAGAGAGAGAGAGAGAGAGAGAGAGAGAGAGATCTCCTTCCGCCGGAGGTTCCGTGCACACACACACGCAGACACGTCATTCGATCGCCCGCCAGAGGTAAGAGAAGACCGACCATCCTTCACACACAACACACGGCGCGGTTTACTGGTCGAGGCCCGCATCTTCTCTCTCTCACCCCGAACCCAAAACCGGCCGAATTAAATAAAAGGATCGGTGTCGATCGATCGAACAAAAACAAACCAAAAACGCGACAGCGATCGTCACTGCTATGGAGAGCCTGCTGGACAACCCCATGAAAGCGGTCCTCTACCTGAAGGAGCTCACCAGCATCGTGCAGAACCAGCAGTCGCTCATCCAGACGCAGCGGCAGCGCATCGACGAGCTCGAGCGCAAGGTGGAGGACCTGATCGGCGAGAACCGCACGCTGCGCGACCACCCCCAGGTCCCCCAACAACAGCAGCAGCACCACCACCACCAACACCAACAGTACACGACTCAGCAGCAGCCGCCGCAAGACCCCCACTCCCACCACCACCACCATCAGTACCACGGGCAGCAGCAGCAGCAGCAGCAGCACTACCACCACCAACATCAACAGCAACACCACCCGATCCCTCCTGCTGCGAGTGTTCCCACCGCCGCCACCCACGTTCAGCCGCCGACCCACCTCCACCTCCAACACCAGCACCAGCAGCAACGTGAGCCTCATCCCAAAGCTCCGATCCCGCTCTCGGCCTCCCCGACTACAGCTACCGCCGCCGCCACCACCACCACTACCCCTCCTCCTCCTCAGCAGCAGCTGCAGCTCGTCCCCACCACCGTGTCCTCGTCCTGCTCCTCGTCCTCCTCCCCGCAGTCTCCGACACCCAGCAAAGCTCCGAACAAGTCCCTCGTCGTCGTCGCCGCCGCCGGAAGCAACGAGGACGCCTCCGCCGCCGAGGAGAAGAGGATTGTCGCCGCCTCCTCCTCCGTCGTTAGCCCCGCAGGGAGCCAGCAGGGCTGCAAGTCCCTGGTGCCCCAGACCCCAACCACGACCCTCTGCCGCTCCGTGGGACTGGCCAGGAAGACAGAGTGAGTAGTAACTCGGTTTTAATTCGGTTTGTGGCCAAGAAGTCCATTTTATTTACAGTACATGTGGCGGAAGGCTCAGAGTGTTTCCATTAAGGAAAGTAGGCTTTCTAATCACACAAACCGTGTTTGTTTTGGTTGGTTGGTAAAACGTTCCGTATATATTTCCACTTTACAACCATGAGCTAGCTACGGACCAGAGCTATTTTATCATACTCTCTCTTGATCCAATGTAGGCCTTGGTAGCCTACAATTCACCAAATGCTTGAGTGTAGCTTTCAACAGGGCTGCACTGTCAGAATTTAGATTTTTGTTGTTGTTTTAACCTGAAGGTGTAGTAGGCCTATAAGGGGAGATATGGTATACTAGTAACACTTGGGAGGTAATGGGAGTTTTCAAAATGTCGTTTGGTCATTTTATCATCTACTCGGGCTTATATGTGAGCAGTGAACACCCCAAGTTGCAAAATTCAGTATTTAGTTGTTTTAGCTGCCTGCTAATTTTAGCTGCCTGCTCCTCCCCATAGAAATCCATGATAACCCCATTTTTAGCCATGATAGGGGAGGCATGGAATCTTTTGTTTTGGAAAAATGTGGATGCCTCAGCTGCACACTTGTGAACAAGAAATTATAAAACAAGGCTATTTTAAAAATAAATGAAAACAGTAATAAAAAAAGCATGAGTGAAAGTTAAATATCCCTTTAAACCAACACAATAGCTTTTATCTGTGTGTCGAGTGTCAGCACTGGTCTTGGGCAATACATAGGCATGCCTATCCAATTAGTTACAGTACATATGGCTTTATAATCCTTACAAGCACAATAAAGGGTTTGTTTCACATAAACTGAAAAAGTCAAGGCGACCTGCCTGGTTGGAATTTGGAAAACTCAGTGCAAGGTCATGCAGAGAGTGTTAGAGTGGCACTGGGACAGCTACATTAGTCTGAAATCCCTTAAGAGGGCACTTTTGGACCAAAAAAAAAACAAACAAACACAAATAGCAGATCTTTAAGCTTTCAACGCGTCACATCACAACACGTTGACAGATGAACTATTTTTGGCACGCAGACCCAGCAATCTTGATCTGGTGCAGATCAAGATTCAGAAACACAATGGTTCAACACAAAATTCTGCATTCAAGTTCACGGACACTGAACTTGAAACACACTGGAATAAAAGGAATTTCCCTGAATGCTGCCCTTTCAGCGTGGCCTGGAAAGGAGCAGGCATTTACTTTTGTTTCACCGTAGTAGGCCTAAGTGCTGCATTCATGGTTTGAGGGCGGTTATTTGGTTTCACAAAGCCGAAAAAGGGACAGTAGCTGAAGTCCCCTTTGAAGTCTATGTGTGCACGACCCTGGCTCACTGCATGGCTCATTTATTTCCTTTGCGCAGCAGGGGCGAAATCCAAAAGCGACCTCGCCCGCGGGCGCCCGTTTTCAAAAGCGGGCGCCCGCTTTCACAAAAACGGGCGCCCGGTTTCACAAAAACGGGCGCCCGTTTTCACAAACGGGCGCCCTTTTCAAAAGGTTATGGTTAGGGTTAGGTTAGGTTTAGGCATAGGTTTACTGAGGTTAAGTTTAGGGTTAGAGTTAGGTTTAGGCATAGCCTAGTTTGTGAAAACGGGCGCCCGCTTTTGAAAACGGGCGCCCGCTTTTGAAAACGGGCGCCCGTTTTTGTGAAACGGGCGCCCGTTTTTGTGAAACCGGGCGCCCGTTTTGGTGAAAGCGGGCGCCCGTTTTTGAAACCGGGCGCCCGCGGGCGAGGTCGCTTTTGGATTTCGCATGGCTCATTTATTTCCTTTGCGTTCACTTATGTCTGCTGCCAAAAACCACATGCAATTATTTTCCTGTATGTTTCTCATAAATAGACCTTTGAAAGGCAGCCTGCATATTGATGTGAAATAATAGGGTAGAAAAACACAGGTGTTAGCAATTATACTAATTAAGGCTTGGTTCCATTAAGCAGCATGTCTTCTGCACCACGCAGTGACCCCAACAAGCAGCACCCTGACACTGTCTGACCCGGAATGGAACACAGCCTTAATTAGTAGCCCATCGTCATTAAAAAAAACACCTGTGTTTAGCTGGCTGTCGCATATCAAAATGGCTGCGGATGTGGATTTGGACTGTGCCTTTTATCCAGTATACTCTCAATGCAAATTTCACTGCAGTTTGAGTCAATTGAGCACAAGGACGGATTGAATTGATTGCATTATTGATCTGGTGGAGATGCACAGAGCTTGGTAGCATATGCCTCGATCTTTTTCTTCCTGGCCTGTTCCCCCTTTTGTTATTTTTAGTTACCAGCCTGACGTCTGACGATTGTCAGTTTGTTTTACTGTCAAGCAGGGCCGGATCTAGGCATGGGCATGGGGGGCCCTAACTGCCCCACCAAACATGATGCCATTCAAACAACCCAAATTTCAAAGATTTTTCAAATTAAAGTGCTTACAGTATAGTTTAAATGATTTGAAACACTACTACTGCTACCAACTGCAATTGTGGCACCACTAAAAACAACTCCATTTCATCATTGGCAACAGAAAACTCTCTGAGTCAGACCTTTAGCTTTATGCATGCTTTGTGCCTGTTGCAACTTCAGCGGCAAGTGATGTTATTGTTGATGCCTAATATCCTGTACAAATCTTGGTCGCAGAATTAAAGCATTTATATGAAAATGGTATGGGTGCGGCTTCATCGCCTGTGGCGCTAAAATGTCTGACACCAAAACAAAACAAAATAACATACTGTATATGTAACATAAAAACAATTGCAATCATGTTTGTCTCTCAATGGGTCCCACAACGACCCAGGTGTGGCCTTTTAAAGTGACATTTCATGAGTCCTGGCCACTTCAACCATGTTAGCACTTGTTGAAGTGTTCAGTATTCCATCCCAGTATCCCCAGAGAGTGATATGATGACTGTGTCCTTCTCACTTCAGTGACTCTAAATTAGGATGCAGTCTGTTTGCGTCAACCGGTACAGATAGTGCAGGAACTGTAATGGTTTGTATACAGTTTTCAATGTAGACATTAAAGGACCACTTCACCACTTTTCAATGTATCTTCATATACCGGTAATAGGTGCTCACTAATGGACATGATAAAATGCCACTATTTTTTTCTATTCAGTCTGTGTCTCAAAGGAGTGTTGTGGGCAGTTCAGAAACCCGTCCTCCAATAACATCATTGATGGGGAAATCCAAGCTAATAGAAACTGCAGGCTTTCTATTCCTGGGAGTTTGCAAGGCAAAAATGTCAGCCATCATTCTTCTATTTTTCAAAAACATATTGCTTAAAAAAAAATCTACATAATGATGATGTCATTGGAGGACAGGTTTCTGAACTGCCCGCATCCCTCCTGTGAGAGACAGGAGTATAAACAATTATTGGTATTTTATCATGTACATGAGTGAGGATCTATTATGTGAAGGTACGTAGAAAAGTGGTGAAGTGGTCCTTTAACAGATGCACTTAATCCAGAGCGACTTACTGTACATGACACATAAACGAAAGAAAAAAAAAACATAATATACATACAGCTGAGGTAATGGGCCTTAATAAGGCACATTACCTAAGCTGTATGCTAATGTAGACTACTAGAAGTTCGGGGCGCTTCGCGCCCCGAACGTCTAGCGCCACGCGTTGGATCTGTGAGGAAGTAAATATCATGAGTTAATTGTTTTTAATCAAATAGCTAGTTGATGGAAAACTGCAGGGGTTCTGAAGTAGTGGATTGCAAGCCATAGGCTACATTAAAGTACGGTAATCAACGTTGACATAGACAACACATAAATAATGAGTAATATTCTGAATGGTGTTACAAATCAAAATATTGTTATTGACATATCAAATATGAACAGTGACAATCTCAAGTGCTAAGTGCTGACCACTGCAGGCTACATGCCTGCAAATATAATCAATTGGATCTATCATCTGGGCGTCTTTTAGCAACACATTAAGTCAAAGGTAGGAAAGAACTTTGCAGAAGCTGTGTGGTGGAAACGAACGTCAGCCGCACCGTTCATTTTCACCGTAGTTCAGACTTGGAGACGGTACGGCGTCAGAGAGTGCTGCAGGCTGCGTGTGTGCGCACGTATTGATGATCAATCAGTGTTTTTAAGCGACTTTCTTCACGCCAATTCACGTCTCTAGATCTCCTCTGTGTCTCTCGATCGTTTCGTCTCTGTTGTTGAAATAGTTTATAGTGAGGTATGGCTGTGTAAGCACGCGCGTCCAAAACCAGTGTGTTCAGTGATGTGATCCGTTAGATCATTGGTTTACAACCCTTTTGATAGTACGAGGGTCCACTATTTATTCAGCCTTCGAGACACGGACCAGCATGTGATGACATTTTAGCCCCACAGACCCCAAACGCATGATGTCTTTTGCATTGTCCACAATACCAGACTGCCTGGATTGGGGAAACAAAACAGTCAAACATAGATCCAATATAGAACGCATAGTCGAACGTGCAGTTTATTGTTAGACACAACACGTGTGGGATGCATGGGTCGAAATGAGTGGAATACGATCGTGTTTGCAGTGGATCGTGTTTGCAGTGGAAATTGTAATACAATACTGTTAATACAGTTAACCAACTTTCGATAATTGAGCTAAGGACCACCTGGAACCCTAAGAAGTGCCACTGGTGGTCCCCGCCCGGCCGACTGGTTGAAAACCACGTGAGTTAGATGTCCCCTCCAGTGTTTGGAAATGCGTCCGTTTGAAAAATCAGTGGGCAAAGGTGCTACATGAACGGGATGGCTGCGCCATGATGCCATGCCTGTACATGTCTACGGAGTTGTCGCAACTCTGTCTACTGTCTGTAACACTGTGGCCATGCAATGGCATGCAGAGTCAGAGTTGCGACATCAATGGCATGTAGAGTCACAGTTGTGACATTGGGGGGTCAGAAACTGAGCGCTCGAGCGCTGCTCATGCAGCCTGGACAGACGCGCAGTCGAACATGCAGTTTATTGTTAGACAACACAATCAACACGTGTGTGATATGCATCGGTCGAAAATGAGTGGGTAGTATTGGAATATGGACATGGGACAGCAGCGGCAGAGGCTGGACGATGGTAGCTTTGACTGCTAGCAGGGTGTAATCCATGTCATTCTGCAAAGCTGGATCTCCGTCCCAGTTCGTAAATAGGTCCATTAAGAAATGCTGCTGCAATGGTGTGGAACGTAGATGTCGTAACTGTGTCTATAGTGTAAGGCAGTGGTTGAGGCCGGGGGAGGGGCGTGTGTACTGGAAAGGTTGCGACATTGAGGGGTGAGAAAGTGAGATGTCGAACGCAAACAATTAAAATAAAAATATAATCGATGACATACGAGCAATGGCAGTTTGATGTGGCAACGCTAAAGATCAGTATGTGTGTGGTGGCTCTGTTTGTTTTCGAATGTTCTCGCTCATACTCTGTCAACCCGCAACACAAAGTTTAGGGGGTCAAATATGTTTTCCCCAAAACGCCTGTGAAACTATTTTCGAGCTTCGGGGCCTAGTGGCGAAATGTGTAAGTGCAGTATGTTAATGGCGGCGGACGTAACGGAGTTGGACGGACGTTCATGAAGTCCCTTGCGCCAGCCAGGACCAGCTGTGTCAGTGTTCCGTGGCGTTGTGTTCCGTGTGCATGAGAACGCCACTGAGCAACTTGTATTGAAATGCACTGAGCAACTTGTATTGAAATGCATAGCAAGGGGCGGGGCTATGGCCAGGGCTATGGCCACAGTTCACTCTCTAGCCTCGAGTGCTTTATAGCCAGATTGGCTATGTAATGTAGATATAATTTGCACTATGCACTATATATATATATATATATACAGTGAGGAAAATAATTATTTGATCCCTTGATGATTTTGTAAGTTTTCATGATTAGAAAGAAATGAGCACCCTGTCATTTTTATGGTACTTTTATTTAAACAAATAGAGACAGAATATGAACAAAAATGTCCATAAGAAAATAATATTTAAAGGTTATAAATTAATTTGCGTTAGAGCTCGTGAAATAAGTATTTGATCCCTAAGCACAACCTGACTTAGTACTTGGTGGAAAAACCCTTGTTGGCAAGCATGGAAGTCAGACGTTTCTTGTAGTTAGTCACCAAGTTTATGCACATCTCAGGAGGGTTTTTAGCCCACTCCTGTTTAGATATCCTCCCCAAATCCTCATCTCCCTTCATAGATTTTCTATAGGATTAAGGTCTGGAGGCTGGCTAGGCCACTCCATGAGCTTAATGTGCTTCTTCAAGACCCATCTTTAGTGCTCTGGCTGAGGGAAGGAGGTTCTTGTCCAAGATGTTACAGTGCATGTCTCCATCCATCGGCCACACAATGCAGTGAAGTTGCCCTGTACCCTTAGCAGAGAAATAGCCCCAAAGCATAATGCTTCCACCTCCATGCCTGACGATGGGGATGGTGTTGTTAATGATTTGAAGGCAGCCGGGACCACAATCACCAAGAAAACCATTGGTAACACAGTACACCATATCAGATTGAAATCCTGCAGTGCCCAGCCATGTCCCTCTGCTCAAGAAGGCGCATAGAGGCCCGTCTAAAGTTCACCAATGAACACCTAAATGATTCAGACCAGGCTGCGGGGAAGGTGATGTGGTCAGAAGAGACCAAAATTCAACTCTTTGGCATCCATTTGACTTGCCGTGTTTGGAGGGAGAGAAATGCTGAATACAAACCCAACAACACCATCCCCACCGTCAAGCATGGAGGTGGAGACATTATGCTTTGGGGCTGTTTCTCTGCTAAGGGTACAGGGCAACTTCACCGCACTGTGTGGCGGATGGATGTGGCCATGTACCGCAGGATCTTGGAGAAGAACCTCCTTCCCTCAGCCAGAGCACTGAAGATGGGTCGTGGCTGGGTCTTCCAGCATGACAATGACCCAAAACATACGGCCAAGGCAACAAAGGAGTGGCTCACGAAGAAGCACATTAAGCTCATGGAGTGGCCTAGCCAGTCTCCAGACCTTAATCCTATCGAAAATCTATGGAGGGAGCTCGAGCTTCGAGTTGGCAAGCAACAGCCTCGAAACCTTCAGGATTTGGAGAGAAGATCTAACCAGGAGTGGGCCAAAATCCCTCCTGAGATGTGCGCAAACTTGGTGACCAACTACAAGAAACGTCTGACTTCCGTGCTTGCCAACAAGGGTTTTTCCACCAAGTACTAAGTCAGGTTGTGCTTAGGGATCAAATACTTATTTCACGAGCTCTAACGCAAATTAATTTATAACATTTAAATATTATTTTCTTATGGACATTTTTGTTCATATTCTGTCTCTATTTGTTTAAATAAAAGTACCATAAAAATGTCAGAGTGCTCATTTCTTTCTAATCATGAAAACTTACAAAATCATCAAGGGATCAAATAATTATTTTCCTCACTGTATATATATATATATATATATATATATATATATATATATATATATATATATATATATATATATATATATATATATATATATATATATATATATATATATATATATATATATATACACACACACACAGTATATACAGTATAATATAGTCCATTGTCTTCTTTTATCGCAGCGCAGCTCACAAATCCTGCTGCTCAGTTGGAGCATTGTTGTAGTGTTCTCCCGGCAGGGGCGGATATAACATTTCCCAATTGCGGGGCGCAGGAGAAAATGGTATGGGGGCAGCTTCATCGCCCAGCCCACACCCATACCATTTTCATTATTATATTAGTCAAGTAAAGCATCAATAACATGAGTTGTTGTTGAAGTTGCAACAGACACGCAGCATGCATAAAGCTAAAGGTCTGACTCAGACAGTCTTCTGTCTGTTTTCAATGATGAAATGCCGTTGGTTTAGTGGTGCCACAGCAGTAGTTAGTAGCAGTAGTAGTGTTTCAAATCATTTTAAATATAAACACTTTAATTTGAAATATCTTTGGTTGTTTTGCAGTCACCCACCTCACTCACCCATACTGCTCTCTACAAAGCAGCACCAGTGGTGATTGTATTGCTTCAGGCCTGATTTATTAATTTGCCGAGCTGTCCCGTTGTGACCTTCAGTCAGTTCTCTCATATCGTCATATACCAGGCACGGTTCAATGCCATTATTATTTTTATTTTACAAATTTGACACCTGAGGAAGGCCAGTTATGGCCGAAACATTGTCTCATAGAATATTGTTGTATGTGTGTGAGTTTGATAAACATAACGTGGAGCTGAGGCTGTAGACTTCTTGTTTTTCCAGCACCAGCGAGGAACTGTACTGTGCGCTGGCCATCTTTTTTTTTATCATACTAATGATCACTAGAATCATAAGCAATAGCCCACACATTTCCCTGAGTCCTTCAACAGAGTCAGAGTTCATTTTGAAGGGGCGTAGAGCCGTGTGCAGGATGGAATTTGCACAGATATGTGAGGGGACTTAATTTAATATAATACATAAACCACTGGCCCTTCCCTGGGCCAGTGGTGGAATCTAGAAGATTTAGAAGACTTTCTCGGCGGCATATAAGTCCAGTGTCTCTGATGTCATCGACTCTGCTTTCTGTAGTCCTGAAAGTAGTGTAGAAAGGATAGGTGGAGCATTATGGGAATTGTAGTCCAGTTGTCAGTGTTGATGACATCAGAGACACTGGGTTCACTGCTAAAAGCTAACTTGTCTAAAACCACATGATATGACCACCAGGAAAGTGTTCTAAATCTTCTAAATGTCATGAAGATTTTTCTTTTCAAGGTAAAGTGGAGCTTCCGTAATGGTGTCAATCTTAAAATAATGCGTGGACGTGTGGGAATTGTTCTGTGGTGGACTCAAGTATGTCCTTTCTCACTGGTCGCCATATCAAGGTTATATGAAGGGCTTTCAGTTGGAGTGACGCACGGATGCATGAACGTTGTGCATGCACACAGAGCTGTGTGCCCCCCTCCCATCTGTTGGCTCCATTTGCATTGTGCACTGTGACTAGTGTCCACAAATCCAGACTGATGTTATGGTGCCATTTAAAACCCTAATTCCTAAAGAGCACAGGTTTCGAATTCCATCCAGCATTTTAAGTAACCACACGCACAGTCACAGACAAGCAAGCAGAGAGGCACGGTAGTGCTGTCGCCTCCACAGCTGCTGGATTTCTAGATATACTGGAGTACCAGAGTATCACATCAACATAATTCAGAGTATCAAAAGTATATTCATTGGCAAAATGTCCCATTTTGCAATTTTCCAATAGTACAGCACTTTAGATAACATCCTTTGAAAATAGCAGATCTGCAAGCTCACAATGCTGGTAGTTAATTTTTTCTTTCTTTAAAAAAAAAAAAATATATATATTATTATTGATGATTAGTTTGGTCATTATGTACAAGCATTTTACAAATATATTTTCAGGTTAAATGAGGACCAAACATTTTACATTTTTCTTAAAAAAAATAAAGGCAGGGAATAAGAAAAACAAAACAGTAGTATAAAGCACTTGAGCTTATCTTGCCTCTTCAACAAAAGTCTATTTGTACTGGTTTAATATATAATATATATTAAATCTGTACGATCAGACCTTTAGTCCATTTAGTTCAGATCAAACAGAATCTATGTACTTTTGCAGGGGTGTTGTGGAGAGCTGACTCACATAGCACTTTACAAGTTTTATCCCAATCCTTTTCAGTTCTAGTAAATGTTCCCTCCGTTTGCCATTTATCTTTGACCTACAGTTGTATTCTGTTGGAGACCTTTATAAAGTTTAGAGACTAGATTATTGTACATCATGTAGGAGAGTCTCCTGCTGTCAAAAACACCCTCAAGAGGTCCGAAGACTCCGCAAACATAACACCACTTAAGGTCCATTTCATGTAACCTCTCAGTTTTAAAAATCTGTTAAAATACTTTTTTCAACACCATGTTCTCTCTGGACAGATTCAAAGCTCTCAAGTGCCCCCTTGTGTATAGTTATGCTATTTTCACATTGCCAAAGCACATGTGGTAGCCTGGACCCAGCCTCATTTGCGTTGCAACATTCAACATCTGAATGTTAGTGGCAACTGAGTCTGGCCAGTGCCTGCTTGACTCAAATTTGCCTTCCCGTTGTTTCTGATTTGACGTTGTTCTAATGAAGGTAAACTGATGCCCCCCTCCAAACAAATCAGAAGCCTTGACAGAATTTCAACCGTCATAAGCCACGCCCACTCGTGGAGATAGGCTCCTTGCCAGAGGGAGTTGCTTAGTTGAAGTGGAATCTGGTAACAGGCTACACTTGTAGGGCTGGTACCACTTGTAGGCCTTTTCAAATTATTGTACAGAAGTATAAAGTATAAAATTGTTGCAAATGGAGTGGAGTAGAGATGGGTATACACAACTGGATATACAAGTTTCTACATCAGAATGCCACTTGAACGTAATGGAGCCAACGTTTTAGCTAAAAATCAAAATAGATATACATTTGATGCTGCAGCTGTTTCCCTGCAGACAGACACTTGCTTCATACTGCAGACGATTGAATCTGTACTGCACACTAAAGTTGCCTCTAATACGTAGTACAGTACTTCGGTGAAAGTACATTTGCATTTACCCGAGTATGGTGCGTAATAATGATTGCGAAGAGGACACTAATTTAAATGTCACGACGTTCAGTGAGCCGATGATTCCTCTTGTTAACGGCTCTTGTTGAACGTTAATCAGCAGTGATAGAGACAGAAACATGTGCATTCCAACAAGACATCAAGTAAAGACTATAATCTCTGTAGCGTGTCAGCGTGTCACTTGGTGACATCTGGGCCACAAGTGTTATAAAGAAAGGATGAAAAGAAGTTGTCCTTTTAAGTAGAACAGTATTGCCTAATTTAGTATGCCATCCCCTACGATGTGTCACACCCGCGGCATGTTGGGAGCTTGCCTGCTTTGACCCCACCTGGCAACCAAGTTGCAATAAAGACACAACCAAGGTCACATAAAGACTGTGTGCATCTCTGCAGTGCTGCAGGGCTCCTGATGCGTTTTATATTCTACGCATCTATCTCTGTGTGTGTGTGTAACGCATGCAACTAGAGACGCCACACGAACTTCAAATTCGACACGCACGTTCCACACCACCACAGGGGATTGCTGTGCCGATGACAAGTCGTTTGGCCCTATGTTTTGTCTAGAACCGACCCAAAAAGGTCCTCAATAATCTCCATGATAATGATCAGTATACTCAGGACTGTGGACAGCTCAGAAACCAGTGTCATTGCTGCGGAATCTAATCTAATCTAATAGAAATGCTCTATAATGGAAGCCGTTATCGCATTGATGTGACTGGTGTACTAGGCGAGTTTATGAACTGTCCATAGCCTTCTTTGCAACACAGAAAGTAGAGAAACATGCTACCATATATAATCATGAGTATTAGGGATGGTGAGTGAGTGACTTGGTCATTGAAGTGTTCAGAGGGCACATACCTAGTACTTCAACGGGTGGTCGAAACAAAACATAACTGGTTTGGCCAATAAGGGTTATAACAAAGTTGTGGATAAAGCGCTTATATAAACGGATATTGGAATGTGAAGGTTTGCCCGTTGGGTCTACTGTAGTGCAAACTGTTCAAAATAGCCTATATACAGGTATACTGTAGATTAGTGTAATCAGGGGCCAATGGTGCTGCCCATGGCTGTCCCTTTTGTTTGCTTATAAAAATCACCTTTGGACAGAAAATAATTAGCAGTCAAAAACAATCCTGTTAGTGCCCTGATACAGGCCGTGCTGGGTTCAGTGGTAGCATCTCTTTGTCTGGGAAAAAAAACAAAAAAACAAAAAAAGATTAACAGCCTCCACACCTCCACTATGTGGGATGTTGGAGTACAGGCTGCTGACATCAAAATTAACTAACAGATAGTAGTTCCCCATGATAGGACAGTCAAAAATGAACAATAAACGTGCTAATAGAATTTCTTAGAAATGGTTCCATACTGTACAAATGACGTTTGTTTTGGATTCATTTGGACACATTTACTGCGTAACTTGCGTAAAATGTGAATTATCCCTTTAAGCAATACTCAAAATGTTATTTGTAAGAGATCAATGCTGCTGACATGAGGTCTCCCAACTATTGGGACAGTTTGAGATTTGTGTACCTTAGACAAAGTGTTACACACAGGAATGACGGGGAAATCATTTTTTTTATCATTCTCAAACCAATATTCAATTGCTCATGTACCTTGTTGCCTTAAAGGAGCTATAGTGGTGGTCTGCCAGGAGCGTTCTGTAGAAAGTGGTATCACTGACTTGTCTTTTAATTTCAAGGTCTTAGTCGGAAAGATTTTGTATGACAATTGTGCCACCTTTATCTGTGGGGCGTGTTATAATGGCACTGTCCTGCTGTAATTCAGCCAATGCACCTCTTTTCCCCACTTTATACGTTATACTGCTTCTTTCCCTTAAGGCAGTGGTTTTCAACCTTTTTGACACCAGGGACCACCATTTATTCAGCATTTGAGCCACGGACCACCATTTGATGACATTTTAGCCCAAAGACCTAAAAAAAAAAAAAAAAAAAAATCTTTCGGTTTTGTTCACAATTCCAGGCTGGATTTTCCAAACAAAACAGCAGTGTAGACGTCTTAATTAAATAGTGCTAATTCAGACGATGAATATTTTACTCTTGAGAGTGTGAAAATGAAACCAAATGGACCCGCAAGGGTCCATTTGGTTTCATTTTTACATTCTCAAGAGTTACATCTGGTTAACTAACTTTCCATCATTTAGCCTGGGGACCACCTGGAACCCTCTCAAGGACCACTGGTGGTCCCCAGACCACCTGTTGAAAACCCCTGCCTTAAGTGCATCCTTCACATTAAATTTGACTGAACGACCGTAGGAAGAATTCCTGTTTTTTGGTGGAATGATAGTGGACTTTTTTCTGAATGGAATAGAGTTACTTTGTCAATTAAAAATTTGAGGCACACACCACCATGAGATTTAGCCCCCTCAGACCCATTACCTTTAAATATTTTGTTCCAATATTCAATTCTTTACATTCTCTTAATTGTGTCGACTTCTTGCGAATTACATGCAGTTTAACGATAACTCTTGAGCGCCTACCATCAAACCAAAGTGTCACGTTGACAGTCCATATGGTTTCAACACCATGTTTTATTTGCAAGTTACAAGGATGGTACTTTATGACATGTGTGCGTGTGTTTTGTTTTGATATTGCCTGCAGAGAAATCTACCGGGTGCTTCGCGTTGCTCCTGGTGCTTCTGTTTATTAACACTCGCTCACACACACACACACACACACACACACACACACACACACACACACACACACACACACACACACACACACACACACACACACACACACACACACACACACACACACACACGCCACCTGCCAGCCAACATGTTATTTTGCATTGGCTTTTAATCTCTCTCTCTCTCTCTCTCTCTCTCTCTCTCTCTCTCTCTCTCTCTCTCTCTCTCTCTCTCTCTCTCTCTCTCTCTCTCAGTGCCTTCATTCTCCAACTTTGGCCTGGCACCAACCAGGGGGGGGGGGCGCTGAGCGGGTGCCATCTTGCATGGCGTCTTTAAGCGCAGTGCCAAGCTCCCTCAGAATAAAGTGGGATTTGAGGACAGTCCTCAGAGAGAGACCCCCTTTCTAACACACACACACACGCACACACACACACACACACACACACACACACACACACACACACACACACACACACACACACACACACACACACACACACACACACACACACAGGATGCTGCAGTGTCTGCTTGCCTTAGCGTTTTCTCTGAAGCACTACCTCGGATCAATGGAGCTCGGAGCTCTGCCAACGGTTAGCGCCACTAACCCTATAGCACCTGCTATATGCTGGCCTGGCTGTTGAACGTATCGTTGTTGTCGGGCAGAAGCCTCTTGTTGAGTGGGCGGCACACACTACACAAACAGCGTGTTTATCCAAGGCACTCTACATAGATCGTGCACTTCATTCACCCCGTTCACTGGGCCCAGAGGGCCCACTTTGAACCCAGGCTAACCCCTGAGTTATTAAAGGGGAACTCCGCCCATTTTCAACATCTTACTATGTCCTTGATATACCTTAGAGATGTTGTGTGGACATGATAAAAAGTCCCCCATTCTGTGTTTCCTGGAAATGGACGTCTGAAAAAAATGATTAACATGGTGAAACGTCAGATCAAGTTGTGTTGCACTGTGTTAATGTTTTTTCTTTCAGGCCCTTTTTTCCTGAGAGGGCTACACATGTAACCAAATAGACCCGCTAGGGTACATTTTGGTCCACATTTGTACTCTCTCAAGAAAATGTTGAAAATGGGTGGAATTCCCCCTAAAGGCCTGATTTACACTGCCAGCCAAATCCAGTCTGAATCAGATCTGAGCTACATTGACCATGGAATCTGATTTGCTTAAATGAGTCATGTGACCTGTTAGACCAATCTGATTTCTGTCTTGAAGTGACACAGTTCTGATTCAGGCTATAGATTTACCTTAGTGTTGAAGTATCCTTTAGTTATGACCCCTGATTGCTCCTGACTTGATGCCTTGCATGGCTTACACTATGAGTGAGCGAAAACAAAACAAAAAACAATACTTCAATATATTCTGATTCTTCATGCCACAATGGCAATACCATCGAATAGCCAGGTCCAAATCTCTTTTTTTCTTTCTATTTATTCAATTTGTTGATTTCCGAGAGACTGTCTGGCTGCATTGAAGTATAATTATACCGTTCTGCATGGGGGGGGGGGGCTGTGGTCTCTGTGTGAAATGTCAAGCAGGGGGCATCTATGACAAAAATCAAGGGCAATATGTATGTCATACATATTGGCACAGGGATCAAGGTACTGTATATTGAGGCTGAATGTGTTTTGTTGTGGAATTCTCCTTTAAATGAACATAATAATAGCCTATAGGATTGGCTGGTGCCTGTGTGTGAAACACAGTGCCCTTGCAGGCCCCATCCTTTTCTCCCTGACCTTGTCTGGGTCCCAGGCAGCATGGTGCGGTAGGTTCCCCCGTGTAGCAGAGAGAACCACGTTTCTCATTCATCTGCTCCATCCATCTCACACCTCGCCTGTAGTGCAGTGGTTTTCAACGGCACTACAGGGTTTATCAACCACAGACCCAAAACTAAAGATTTGTTTTGCTTTTGTCCACAATACCAGGCTGGATTTCGGAAACAAAACAGACAAACAGATAAAAAAAATGAGTCTTCTACATTCTCTAGTTGTGTAGACTTCTAATTCAGATGACAAATGTTTTTTAATTCTCAAAGAGTAATGGTCCTTGAGAGGAACCCTCTCAAGGACCAGTGGTTGAATACCACTGCTGTAGTGCCATTAGTAACACTCTTGTGTATGCTGTGCTGTGTGAGGTATATAAAGAAATGGGTTTAGAGCAAATATGCTCAGGGCTTTTAAACCCCACAGACCCTGTCAAGTCCTAGAAGGACTTATCTGTCGCTTCCACTTTGACTGTTCATCAATCTCATGACTTTGTGTTGTCTCTCTCTCTCTCTCTCTCTCTCTCTCTCTCTCTCTCTCTCTCTCTCTCTCTCTCATATTCTGCTCTCTTGCTTTTCCTACAAGGATAAATTTGTTATCTTCTTGGATCTTGTGGAGGGATTCTTTACTAACTCCAGAGCAGACTATACCATCTTCTTTTTTAAAAACTTTATTTTTATTGAAGTTTTTCCTCTTTTTTTTTTTTTTTTTCAAAAACAAAACAAAGACAAAAAGAAGGTCAGGTCAGGCGTCACAATGCATTATGTCATACTACTATACATCTCATGTTAACTCTAGTGAGTTATCCATCAGAGTTATGGGTCCAACAGATCCAAGAGGCACATTACGGTTACAGTCTTTCCCTCCTTAACGTTATAGTCCTTATTTAGAAGAGATAGAAATAGCAAGTCAGACAGTAAGTGAACACAGAGACAGGGATATTAGAACATTGACATCATATCCATTTCCTCGTGTAACATCCATTTCTGCCAGTACTTGTAAAATTTATCTGTACATATCCTGATTGATATGTTCTGTACAATGGCTGTCCACTCTCCCTTCGTGGGTGGGTTTCTATCCAGCCACCTTTTGGTTATTGCCTTTTTGCCTGCTACTATACCTATCTTCTTGTTCTTAGTAATGTAAGGTAACTCAGAAGTCTTACTCAAGTGTTGTTGTTGTTGTCATCACACAACCATAGACAGCGTGGTCTTAGGCTATGGCGTCATGTCACTGTATGAAGCAGTGTTTGTCAACCACCAGTGGACTAAAATAATGGACAGTTGGTAACCAAATGGACCCTTATAGGTCTGTAACTCCTTAGAACGTGAAATGAAACCAAATGGAGCCGTAAGATATAATACCAATTGGTATTATTAAGGTGGAGAAAATAATTCCCAAAGTTAGGTTTTCCGAACGTATGTGGGCCACTTTAGTATTACAGGACCTTTTGATACAAAATGATGATGACACTGACCGTTTGACACATGACACTGAGCTTGAATTGCTTCGGTCACCTCATAAATCAACTCAGCACCCCAGAAAATGTATACGTTGATGTCAGAATCGTCCAAATCAGAACATTAGTCTCCGAGTTATGCCGGATATAATTATGCCGGATATTCAGCTATACTCTTCTGAAACTGCTATCACACATTTTAGCATTCCTGGATGTCAAACGAACGTGATGATACCACATATGTCATGTCCCTCTTGATGGCAACGATGTCTTTATATCACCTGTGCAGGGCTTGACACTAACACTTGCCCGCTTGCCCGGGGCAAGTAAAAAAAAATGGTGGGGCAAGTGAAGACTGCTACCTGGTTGCCCGATCGGGCAAGTGTGCAACATAGTGCACTATAACACAACACAAGATAAATTTGTCTTGAAGGCAGTCATTGCACTCTGCCTCTGTGTCTTTCCCTGCTTTCTAGCTATCCACAATTCCAGGCTGGATTTGGGAAACAAAACAGGCAACTTAACATACACATCAAAATGACCATTAATCTTCTACATTCTCTAGTTGTGTAGACCTGGGGCTAATTAAGATGATGAATTTTAACTCTTGAGAGTGTAAAAATGAAACCAAATGGACCCGCAAGGGTCCATTTGGTTTCATTTTTACGTTCTCAAGAGTTACATCTGGTTAACCAACTTAACTGGGGACCACCTGGAACCTGGGGGGCAAGTGACCATGACCTGAGGGCAAGTAGAACCTGACTTGCACTTGCCCGATGGGCAAGTGCCTCGGAGACCTTAGTGTCAACCACTGTCTTTATATCACCTGTGTCCTGTTTAGTGTCAGCCACTCGTGTGTTGATTGTAGTCATTTTGTAGCACCTGTGTCTAGACTATTTAAACCTCCCTGTATTCAGTGTTTCCTTGCCGTTGTCATAGTGTCCTGCCTATGTACCGGTATGTCCCATTTCAGTTTTTTTTATTTACCTTTTTCATACCAGGGCCCACTACTATTTATTCAGAATTTGAGTCATGGACCACCATGTGATGACATTTTAGCCCCACAGACCCAAAACCCAAAGATTTCTTCTTTTTATCTACAATTCCAGGCTGGATTTCGGAAATATAACAGGCAAACATAGATCTCTAGTTGTGTAGATTTGGGCTAGTTCAGATGATGAATGTTTTAACTCTTGAGTGTAAAAATGAAACCAAATGGACCCTTGCAAGAGTTACAACTGGTTAACCAACTTAACTGGGGACCACCTGGAACCCTCTCAAGGACCACTGGTGGTCCCCGGACCACCTTTTGAAAACCCCTGTCCTATTTTGTTGTTAATAAATTGTACAAATAATTCAAACATTATCTGCCTGCCTGCTTGTGGTTCTGCATTTGGTTTGACCGTGGTAGAAATTCCATAAGAGAACACTTTTAGGAAAAAAAAATAGTGAAAGTTGAGAGCTTGAAACCCAGCACTCTTTAGCTGGTTGAGATGCAGTGTACGTACGACCTGGAAAATACCGTTTTCAAGTTCAGGGGACGTCGGAGAAAAAGCAATTTCCCCTGAATGCTGCATTCCGGTAAGCCTATGTCATGGAAAGGAGCGGCATTTTAGATTTATTTCATGCCAGAGCGAATGCTGCATTTCTGGTCGGGTATGGGCAGGTGTTTTACAGGCTGGTAAAAGGGTTGAAGCATCCCTCTGATGCAAGTCCCTACCAGAGCCTTCTAGTGGGAGAGTTAGGATATTCCCGTTCACTCCTATGCGCCAGGTCGCTCGCACTGCTGGAGGAGCATGGAGCTAACAGCACCCCATTCACACACTGTTTAGCAACTGACAATCTCGCGATACGGGGTGTCTCGCAAGCCCGTCTGTGAGGCTGCAGCCGAGTCCAATGTAGCATAGGAGTATGCAGAAATGCGTTGGACTCAGGTATTTAATCCAGCTTTAATGACTTTAACACCAGTTGTTCCTTAATGATAGTACAAGATAAAAATTACAGAGACGGTAGTCGTGACTGAACCATACTTTAAAAGGATCCCTGCCTAATAAGATAGACATCGCTTAAAACATTATACGTTCCCTATATGACTAAAATAAACAAATAAAAACACCAATTGCATTTTATCTCTTTCATATAGAGAATATTTCACTCAACAGGAACTGCTCCTGGTGCAGGATGATGATGTCACGTGTGATCTAGCTCAATAGAATAGAATATATGGATGAACATGCTCATGTGACATCATCATCCTGCGACCGGAGCAGCTCCTATTGAGTGAAAGATGCTCTATTTATGAAATAAGTAAAGTATTGAAGGTGTTTTTATATGTATGTTTTAGTTATATAAGGCAAGTATAGTGTTTTAAGGCATATTTGTCTTATTAGCCAGGGATCCTTTTAAAACTGGTCTCTACATGTGAATGCCAATTAAGTCCTGTTTGCATGTCTTTGTGAGCTAGAGTGCCAGCTCAACCCTGGGTCATATCTTTATCGTCTGCTCGGGCTCATGTGAACACTAGCCGAAATGTAACACTGGCATACAGGCGTTCCAATTTGTGTTGTTGCTCGTTATCGTTGTTCAGGGTGGTTGTGTTGCATCTGCTATTCTTCCCGCTGCCTCCTCAGGTTGGCGGAGGGTGTGTAGAGCGAGGATCATATTAGGATTTAGGAATTGGAAAAATGGGTTAGAAAATCGTGGGAAAGAAGTAAAGGTAACTGATCAATGATTAAAAAGATATAGAAGATGGTATTATCACAGCAAAGAAGGTACAGCCTGACAGCGTGTTGTGTGTTCGAAACCCGTTGATTGCAACCTTTGCTGCCTGTCTCTCCCCTTCTCCCTGCCCTCTTTCCTGTCAATCTTCACTTGTGTTTATCAAATAAGGCAAAAAAACATGCAAACAAACAAACAAAAAAGATTGCATCTGTATAATGTGTCGTCCTGATGTGTCACTGTTTGTTCTTGCAATCTGAAAACCACATTGATTTAGGGACAGCCATTTTCTATAAATGGTTGTGCTGTCAGTGTTGTGTGAACTGTGATCTTATTAGCCTCGCTCCAGCCCTGTGACTCGCTAAGCCACCACCATAAAAACAAAACAATGTTCCACTGAGACAAAATAGAAACCAGAGTATCTGATTACAATCTTATGGATATGATGACTTTGAAAGATTCTGTAAGGGACAACAAAAACATATACAATTCAATGATATGGAATGTTTTTTAAAAGCATAAACACACTGGCCAGTGATGTATAAGCTTACAAATACAAAACGGCGACAGAAGCAATAGCAAAGCTGCAGAAACGGTATTGAAACAGGAATGACATAAAATAAAAGGCGGTTTTGGTAACCTGATTAACGTGTGCATTAAAATTCAGATCTCTGACTTTGGTCAGGGGCGGATGTAACATTTCCCAATTGGGGGGGGGGGGGGGGGGCAGGAGAAGATGGTATGGGGGCGGTAATTTTCAGTTACAGGACCTTTTTATTAGTCAAATAAAGCATCAATAATAACATCAGGTGTTGTTGCAACAGTCACATGGCATACATAAAGCTAAAGGTCTGACTCAGAGTTTTCTGTTTTTCATGATGAAATGCTGTTGGTTTAGACTAATTGCTGTAGTTTCAAATCATTTTAATTGTAAGCAGTTTAAAGTATAGTAAGTGATTTCACTTAATTAAAATATTGTTATTTTTTCTTCTTATTTGGCTAATCCTCTCTACTATAGAGTGTGGTGACCATATAAGGAGTTCCTCCCTGTCTACGGTGAGCCCCTGGGGTCAATAAACCCTAGTTTCAATTTGGGCTTTTGGATAAAAGCCTTTCGTCCAATCAGGATGAGAGGGGCCTTCCTCCAATCACGATCAAGTTGGTGTGGGCCTTGGTGTAGGTGTTGTTGGCATGTTGCACTTCCCCTTACTGTGGAGTGTGTGCATGTGCACATCATGCTACTGGGGGGAGTGGAGGGTTTTCCAAGTCTCCAAAATCACTTACTATAACTTTAATTTGAAAAATCTTTGAAATTTGGGTTGTGTTGCATGCCATCATGTTTGGTGGGGCAGACTAGGCAGACTAGGCATTTAGGGGGGCATTGCTTCCCCATGCCCATGCTTAGATCCGCCCCTGACGTACGTGTCCTTACACCACTGTCCCCCGCCACTTCCAACAGTATGTGTCATTGACACAGGAAGAGTGATGCGCTGTCTGTGTCCTTGGTGCCGGCAGATGCTTCCGATGATAGCTTCTCACTTTCTATGGAAATATCACTCCCCTATCGGCATGCGTCAGTATCTGCGTGGAATTTTAATCACCTTTGTTTGGTATGCATGGTGCGTGCGTCCCCCAACCACCCCCCCACCCCACCCCGCCCCCACATATATGGAATTGCCTCCCCGACAATTACAAGTTAAATTATTCACAAATCTTATTGATGCCTTCCGCAGGTTATTTCATTAATTTCTTTAATGCGAATTGAACACAGCTAAGGCCTATAATGGCTTGTGGAGCTAATCAGTGGAGTGTGTGTGTCATTAGAATGCAATCGGAATATTTCAGACGTGCAGTTATTGGAGACTGGGCGGGGAGGGGGGTGCTTCTGTCCTTGTCAGGAGGAAAACTCTTATCTCTATATTCTAACTATAACCGTCTCTATAACTACAAGTAAGAACGCACCTCGTAAATTGCAATAGGATGCTCCACCCACACCCAGATATGATGTGTCCCTTTTATTCCCATATATGGAGTTCTTTGTCAGGCATGGCCAAGTATGAATTGTAATGAGCATTTTTGTTCAAAACCTAAACGTAATAGAGGCAACTTTTTAGCCAAAAAAAGTGACACAGGCGGCTTCATCACTCGTGTCACTTCGTGCCACAGGCGATGAGGTCGCACCCATACCATTTTCGGTTACAGGACTTTATAGGCAAGTGAAGCATCAATAATAACATCAGTTGTTGAAGATGCAACAGGCACGCAACATGCATAAAACTAAAGGTCTGACTCAGAGAGTTTTCTGTTTTCAATGATAAAATGCTGTTGGTTTAGTGGTGCCACAATTGTAGTCAGTTAGTAGCAGTAGTAGTGTTTCAAATCATTTTAAATATAAAAACTTTAATTTGAAATATCTTGGGTTGTTTTGCATGCCATCATGTTTGGTGGGACAGTCTGGGCATTTAGGTTCATTGCATTGAACCACGGACGTCTTGAGGAATGGTTTATTATTCTCTGAGTGTGTGTTGTAACACGTGGCCACCCGGGTGTCCAGTCAGTGTACAGTACTATACTATTCCTCAAGGTCACATTGTCTGGCTGTGATTTATGCCAGTCAGTATAAGATCATGTCCTCCATACAAATCCATCTCTGTCCGAGATTTCACCTGCATGCTTATACCGTAGGCGAGTGACGAAAATCCCTGAGCAGATGATTTAGCATTTTGCCTTTGTGTGTGTCCATGTGTGCCGTGCATTGAGAGGGAGAGGGAGAGGGGGGGGGGGGGGGGGGGGGGGAGGGGGGGGGGGGCTCATTAGGATACATTTTTGACGCAGTGTAGAAGGAAGTATTTTCTCTGTTGCTGAGCATGTAAATGTATTATATACTGTAGTATATAATCGTTTGACCATATTTGTATAGTCTTTCTGTCTTTTTTTCTTTCTGCTATTTCCAGTGGACTTTTACAAACACTATGTATTAGAAGCTTTCATGACATGAAATACAGCTGAAAGTGCAATGGAAAAAAAAGAGAGGGGGGGCATAAAACATAATGCAACGTAAATATTAGCAGTATATTTTGAACACCAGGTGTTTTCCTACAGATTCTTTCTACATGGCCATATGGATACTTTTACTCGAGTTCAAAAAATAAGTCGTTGTTTCCGTTGGCCTGTTTTATTTGTCATATTAGATTTGTGTCCATCGCTGCGTGACGCTTTCCTTTGCAGCCATGTCACATCTCCTTTGAGCCGTTTGTTTTTGACTGACTCCTCTGGTTACATCATCAGCCCTCGCCGGCCTGAACCCCAGGTGCCCCGCGGTGATGATTACATCATCATCATCAACAACATCATCATCATCAGGGCCGGATTTAGCCACACTGGGCAGGATGCACTATTGGGTGGGCACCTCTGCCCACCCCTGCCCCCCTCTAGATCCGGCCCTGATCAACATCATCTGCTAGGCTGCATCCAGGGGGAGGAGTCAGCGATTAGCACTATGCTACTATTAATATCGATAGTTACTATATTGTTTCACCCCATTACGCAGCTTACGTCTACACAAAATCCAAAATGCCAAAAACTACTATCCATAAACTGACAGTGTCACTTTGCAACTCATTGAGCTTGTAGATCGGCTAATATTCACAATTGACACTGGAGTTCAAACCTGATTATGTGATATGAAATATTTGTTTAATTGATAGCTGCAGTGCGGGGGGAAAGAACCCCAGAATATTGCCAATATTGGCCTACAAGCGTACAACACATGGTGATGACACAGACATTTGGATTTAAGACATTTATATTATAGCTTGCCTGTTGGCATGTCATGACAAATGTCCTTGAAAGGGTGGAAAAGATGTGAGGGGCTTTTATTCCAATCCTGGCATTAAATCAACACTTTTTTTTTAAACACAGCACTAACTGAAGTCACGTTGGCCTCATCTGGATCACGTGTGCATCATGCATGCACCGACGCACACACATAGACTTACGAGTCAGCATCGGCACATTAGGATGGCACTGAATGTGAAAACTCACAACACAACATGCATGTATAGATTGGCTGTGCTTTTAGCTTCATAACTTCCCCATTACGCATAAACCATTCTATACTATTTTGCGGGAGAAAAATGTTTTTTTTTCTAATGTTTTCTAAAAGGGAAAATAACAATGGCCCCTAAATCTCAACTCTAATATCTACCCAAAGCCCAATCTCTTTGTAACTGTAAGCATATCTCTATTTTCCTAGTGGCAACTTTATTGTGTAGTGTTTGTAAACAGATTTGTTTAGAAACCGAATCTAACCCCACCTCACCTCCACTCTTATTGGCTCATCATGAATCTGCTGAAGTCTGCTGTGCTGTGATTGGCTGAAATGCTGCCTCCCCCCACACAGCCTCCCTCCCCCTCACAAATTACCACCGCCTATAGACCTGCGCAGTGACATCACCGCCCCGGTTCCGGAAGTGTTTTCCTCATTCATTTTACTCACAGACTTTTCGAAAATAATTTATATAAAGATGATTTCGCCGTGGCAGTGATGTCAGTGCGCAGGTCTATCACCTTTTTAAGGATGAGGTAAATTGTGCCCAGTTTACTTGTGCTTTACTTGTGAGACACGAGTGTAACATTTCAAGAATACACACAAACATGCCATGTGCACATACTCTACTGTGTGCGTGCGTGCGTACGTGCACACACTGATTGCAGCTGCTCAGCTTGAGAGCAATATTTCTCTCTGAAACGCTCCATCTCCCCCCTGCTCTGCAATCTGATCTCAAAGAGAGGAAACAAATGAAGATAATTCATCATCTGTATAATATGCATTTGCTGCTGCCGCTGCCGCCAGCGGCCGTCATGATTGGATCTGCGCGGGGAGGAGAGCAGAGCAGAGGCTTTCCCTCATCAGCCAGCGCCTGGGGTGGAATCTGACGAGCGTGCGGCGTGGCACAAAGCGAAGCGAAATATACAGGGGCGGATCTAGGCATGGGCATGGGGGGTCAATGCCCAGTGTTGTAGTGGGACTTTTAGAAGTGGGGGGATGCCTCTTAAAGGGGAATTCCATCCATTTTTTTTCTGAGAGTGTACCGTTGGTACACTCTCAGAAAAAAGGAAACTCATTAACATGGTGAAACACATCTTGATGATTCCATCAAGATGTATTTCGCCATGCTAATGATTTTTTTCAGACGTCCATTTCTAGGAAACACAGAAAAATAAAAGTAAATGACAAGACAAAAAAACATAGGCCTACTTTTGCCCCAAAAATATCCCCCGTGTGCCCCCTCCACTACACCCCTGGCAATGCCCCCCTAAATGCCCAGTGTGCAACACCAAACATGATGCTTATATTTATAAGTATTTGAAACCCTACTACTGCTACTGACTAACTACATTCGTCTCACCACAGCATTTCATCATTGAAAACAGAAAACTCTGAGTCAGACCTTTAGTTTTATGCATGCTGCGTGTCTGTTGCAACTTCAACAACAACTGATGTTATTATTGATGCTTATACTTGCCCAATAAAAGTCCTGTAACTGAAAATGGTATGGATGCGGCGATGAAGCCACTCCCATATCATTTTCTCCACCTCCCCCCCCCCCCCTCAATTGGGAAATGTTACATCCGCCCCTGGAAATATATCTCAGAAAGTTGACTAGCCGACTGCCAGCCAGACGGGGCCCCATGCAGCATTCCATGCTCTATGACAGGCAGACAGACACTTCCTATGAATTGAATATGAAGGTATATGGGTTCGATTCCCGCTAGGGATGCTGCTGTTTGTGCTGGCTCTCTGCTTCATCAGTGCCCATACCTGATGCGGTTGCCAAAAGGGTCTTTCTGTGTGAAGTTTACATGTTCTCCACGTGTCCCCTGGGGTAGATACCCTAACAAAAACATGCAGTAATCCTGGGCTCTGAACTGCCTCCTCCTGGCCTGCCGGGATGGAGGGGACTGGAACTGGTTGAAATAATGTGTTCCTGTGGGATAATCCTTTCCCAATGGAAACGTGTGTGTGCGTGCGTGCGTGCGCACTGCGCACACACACACACATGACCAAGGTCATTAAATATCAACCCCTTCTAAATACCATCTCAGAGCTGGGCTATAGGTGTAGACTATTTGTGTTTATATTCGGCAGCCTAGGACATACGCACAGACTGGTTGTTAGAGGGTTCCAACAACTTGGGATGCCCAAAAACGAGGCAAAATAGCTGGCAGAGTACTGCAGCGTCTCTGCTATAATTGGCAGCCGTCAAATATGGCAGAGACGCTGCTACCTATACCCATAGACTGTACTGCGCAACATGCTTGTGAATCACAAAAGCTCATGCCATGATTTTGCAGATGTAACTCAAATGCACCTATAATATTTGTGTCCCTGTATGCATTTCCTCTGTGTGGACATACATAAATGGTTAAAATGTGTGTGCATGTGTACAGTGTACTGTATATACAGTATATATGGGGAGTTAAAAGAATAGAAGCTGTGAAGCAGGCAGCTACTCCATACTATCTTCTCTGTGCATTTCTGATTCGGTGGATGGATTTTCAGTGCACGCCTATGAATGTTTTATTGAGCAGGCTATATCTGTGAACCGATTGACCAATCGTCAGTCATAGCCTGGAGCCCCCCCTGAGGGTGGAGTTTCAATTGAAACATAGCTAAGGCCCATGCCCTATATATCCTATACTTCGATGCACAACACAGTGTACTACTAGGTAGGCAAAAAACTTTACTGCCCATGAGTTGGGCTTCTTTTAGTTCAGTGGTTTTCGAACCTTTTTCATACCAGGGTCCACTATTTTTATTCAGCATTTGAGCCACTGACCACCATTTGTTGACATTTTAGCCACACAGACCCAAAACCCAAAGATTACTTATGTTTTTATTTACAATTCTACAATGGATTTTGGAAACATAACTGCCAAATCTAAATCTCTAGTTGTGTAGATTTGGGCTAATTCAGATAATGAATATTTTAACTCTTGAGAGTGTAAAAATGAAACCATTTCATTTTTACACTCTCAAAGAGTTAAATCTGGTTAACCAACTTTCCATCATTTACCTGGGCTGGGGACCACCTGAAACCCTCTCAAGAACCACTCGTGGTCCCCAGACCACTGGTTGAAAACCACTGCGTTAGTTGCTACACCTTATTCTCGTATTCAAATATCCAGCATCAAATTACAAGATACAGCAACATTTGAAACGAGATTGTGCTCTTCCCTGAACATGGCCAATTGTTTGTTCAGGAAACTGTTCTAAATTTACGATAAGAGTGTTTAAAAAACAAAAATAAATAAATAATGTTATTTTGATCTGTTGTGGTACCATGGTACCACATCAATACAGCTTGGAATTGTGGACAAGATCATAACCAGTAACAAACAAAATAAATCTCATCAAACGGTGTAGGTTTGTGGCTTGAATGGCAAATAACTTGACATGATAATTTGTTTCTATTATTATCTAAAAGCAGAAAATGGTGAATTTGGTGAAGTTACCATCACAGTCAGGACTACCCCCTTTTAAACTGGAAATGTCGTGCATACAGCATCACGTATTTCTCTGTTGGCATTCAAACGAGGAATTAAAATCATTCAATAGAGATGGCACAATAGAGCCTAATTAAGCTTAATTAGTCTGGCATTCAAGGGCTTAAAGGGCATTTCCGCCCATTTTGATGGTCAGGGCTAAATCTGCCACCTCATTCTATTAATAAATAAATGAATATATGTGACAATACATATATAAATGCATAAATAAATCCATGAATGCTTCATTTTATAAATAAATAAATGAATGTATGCGATAATAGATAAATAAATCAATAAATCAATCAATGAATATGGAAATCAATAAATAAATCAATAAATAAATGTATAAATAAATACATAAATAAATAAATAATTAAATAAAGATTTAAATGCATAAATAAATAAATACATAAATAAATATCATTAATTGAAATGTGCATTGAAGTGTGCCTTTAAAAACACTATTTCAATAATCTTTTCTGTATATCAATAATCTTTTCTGTATATCATTAATCTTTGTAATGTGTATATCAGTACGCATTTCAGTACACATTTCAATACACATTTCAGTGAACCTATGTTAATGAGGGGGCAGGATTTGATGATGTCACTCACTGATGAGGCGGACCTTGATGATGTCAGTAAGCAACCATTGGATAATCTATGCAGGAGATCACAGATCGACTATACTTGTCTGTTTTCAGGGGCGTGCACAGTAAGACGCTAAGGGGTGCTTGAGCACCCCCAAGTGGCCCTCTCTGGACCAACATGCCCTTTTTAAAAGAACAAAATGTAAAGTTCAACGATTTTTCCCTCTGAAACCATAAGGGCTATGTTTACAAAACTTGGGGAGGTGGGTGGACATATTTTTAAAAATTATTTGATTTTAAAATTGTATCGGTCGGCCTCATGGTGGCGCTATAACAGCCCACCAAACAGCCAGTTACGTTTTGGCCCATAAGTCTTGAACTGTAAGTCGTAAATTTAAAAATTCCTTTTTCCCAGCATTCCTTGGGTCATGATGCACCTCTCCATATAGGCCACGCCCACTTCCGCAATTAAAGTTTTTCTGCCATTTTGTATGTTGTTGAAAACACACTTTTTGCCCCTATTCCTACATATTTTAGTCAAATCTTACAAAATTGGCTTCCAAAGTTAGTGGGAGGGGCCTATTTCACAAATAAGTGCCACAAATCATTCAAATGTCCAAACCTCCCCAAATTTGAATCGCATGTTGTGGGTGGTGGCACCCACAACATGCATCATCATGCATTCATCCCAGAGCCCACCATTTATTCAGCATTTGAGCCAGGGACCACCAATCGATGATATTTTTTAGACCCACCAACCCCAAAACTAAAGATTTCTTTTGCTTCTGTCCATGACGATTAATCTTCTAGTTTTGTAGATTTGGACTAATTCGCTGATGGATATCATGCGATATGGACCCTTGCGGGTCCATTTGGTTTCATTTTATACTCTCAGGAGCTACATTTGGCTAAACAACTTTGGCGGGGACTACCTGGAATCCGTCCCCACGCCACACCGCCACGAAGGCGCCGGCACAAAAGCAGACAGCCACCTGTGTAGAAAGTGAAGAGCCCCCACCGTTAAAGCAAAGGCGAGCAACGCCACGCCAGCCAGAAGTTTAGCCAGAACAGCCAGCACAACACGACAAAACGTCTCCCACTCCCCCCTTAACTCTGACAGTGCACTGTGCACAGATGAAACCAAACGGACCCGTGAGAGTCCCGTTTGGTTTACGTTTATTTTAGTTTAGTTTGTCGTGTTATGCTAGCTACAAAGAAGAAGCTCCTCCCCCACACGACAGCGCCCCAACACAACCGGACTTCCAGGCCACCCCGGATGTGTTGGGGTGCTGTCGTGCTGTCAAGTAGCCGTATGCACTTCCACACCAGCGGCGCAACAACAACAACTACTACTAGCAATACTACTAGCAATACTACTAGCAATACTACTACCACTCCTACTACTACTAGCAGTAATACTTCTAGTACTAATACTAGTACTAATAGCAATAACTACACACACCAGCAATGGATGTGATGACAGGTGGAGAGGAGCTACTACTAGCACCACTCCTACTACTACAATGACAACAACTACTACTACTACTAGCAGTACTAGTACCACTACTAATAGCAATACTACTACTACTACTACTACTAGCAGACCTAGTACTACTAGCAGTACTACTATACTACTAGCACTACACTACTACTACTACTACTACTACTGCTACCAATGCTAATGCTAGCAACATGCTAACATGCTAATGCTAACATTCTAACCCGAACATGCTAATGCTAACATGCTAACATGCTAATGCTAACATGCTAATGCTAACATGCTAATGCTAACATGCTAATGCTAACATGTCAATGCTAACATGCCAACATGCTAATGCTAACATGTCAATGCTAACATGCCAACATGCTAATGCTAACATGCTAATGCTAACATGCTAATACTAGCATTAGCATGTTGACATTAGCATGCTATCATTAGCATATTAGCATTATCATGCTATTGTTAGCATGTAGTAGTAGTAGTACTGCTAGTAATAGTAGTAGTAGTAGTAGTGCTAGTAGTAGTAGTACTGCTAGTAGTAGTAGTACTGCTAGTAGTAGTAGTAGTAGTAGTAGTAGCAGTACTGCTAGTAGTAGTAGTAGTACTGCTAGTAGTATTGCCATTAGTAGTAGTAGTAGGAGTGATGCTAGTAGTAGTACTGCTAGTAGTAGTAGTACTGCCAGTAGTAGTACTGCTAGTAGTAGTAGTAGTACTGCCAGTAGTAGTACTGCTAGTAGTGGTAGTACTGCCAGTAGTAGTACTGCTATTAGTAGTAGTAGTACTGCCAGTAGTCGTACTGCTAGTAGTAGTAGTAGTACTGCCAGTAGTAGTACTGCTAGTAGTAGTGGTGGTAGTACTGCCAGTAGTAGTACTGCTAGTAGTGGTAGTACTGCCAGTAGTAGTACTGCTAGTAGTAGTGGTAGTACTGCCAGTAGTAATACTGCTAGTAGTGGTGCCAGTAGTAGTACTGCTAGTAGCAGTAGTACTGCCAGTAGTAGTGGGGCTTGTAGTAGTACTACTGCCACTAGTAGTACTGCCAGTAGTAGTAGTACTACTAGTAGTAGTAGTAGTAGTAGTAATAGTGGTAGTACTGTCAGCAGTAGGAGGAGGAGGAGGAGGAGTGGTGCTAGTCGTAGTACTGCTAGTAGTAGTAGTTTTAGTAGAATGCATTCCATTGAACACTTCACACTTGTTTACCAACAAGATGGCCGCTCCTTTCTGAGTATGGGACTGAGAAAGGCCTTTAACGCCAAATGCGCCAAGTTGGCAACACTGATACAGACGGGTCTCACATGGTCTATGCCCCCCCCCCCACCCACCCACTATAGTCTGGACACTGCTGTTCACAATTACAACTTACTTGTAGACAAGCATTAATTTGTGAGAAACGAAGTGAGATTGATGAATGGTACGTTATTTTCTAAATATATCTGGAAACTTTAAATTAAATTCTGCATAAGAAAACACCACAAATACCACTAAATAAAAGAAAATCTCCAGAGGATTTTTTCCCTTGCTCTGGGTTCGATTGCTAGTGGCTGAATGGGAAAGACACGCCCTCAACTGGAAAAACACGCCCCCTCATTAACATAGGTTCACTGAAATGTGTATTGAAATGTGTACTGAAATGTGTACTGATATACACATTACAAAGATTAATGATATACAGAAAAGATTATTGATATACAGAAAAGATTATTGAAATAGTGTTTTTAAAGGCACACTTCAATGCACATTTCAATTAATGATATTTATTTATTTATTTATTTATGTATTTATTTATTTATGCATTTATGCATTAAATTCTTTATTTAATTATTTATTTATTTATGTATTTATTTATACATTTATTTATTGATTTATTTATTGATTTCCATATTCATTGATTGATTTATTGATTTATTTATCTATTATCGCATACATTCATTTATTTATTTATAAAATGAAGCATTCATGGATTTATTTATGCATTTATATAAGTATTGTCACATATATTCATTTATATATTTATTAAATGAGGTGGCAGATTTAGCCCTCCATCCATTTTGACTGTCATGAATATACTGTGCCTTAGAAATGCTGTGTGAAAATTAAAAAACAAAAGTCATTACCATTTTTTTTTGTTTCCTAGAAAGGGAGGTATAAAAAAGGTCATTAACGCGGTGAATCGCATCTCGGTGATGTCATTACACAGCAGAAAAAAATAATATTACAAAAAAAAAACCCACCACACTGGTCGTGGCTGCATGCAGATTACTCTCTTCCCCTCAGACAGAAGCCACAGGAAAGGGCTTATAAAAGCTTATAGATTTATTATAGGAGGCATTATGTGCTTAGAAGAGCCAGCGAGGTGAACTGAGCCCGGCGCGTGGCGCCGACAGAAAGAAGGTCATGCAGGCAGCGCCGTTTCAGCCTGATCTGGAGCGCTGCGCCGCTGCATGTCATCACGATCACACTGTGTTTGATCACTAGTGTGTGTGTGTGGGGTGTGCGGTGTGCTTGCTAGTCCTGCACTTAGAACCAATACGATTTTTTTTCCTTGTGTCTTCTCTGGGTAAAAGAAAATCTCCGGTGATTGCCTTCAGAATCTTGAATTGACTGGGAGAACACGGGTTTCAGACTGGGAGGCCGGAGTACGATTCCCGACCAGGTCATATACCGAAGACCCAATTCCTCCCTGATTGGCACCGACAAGTCCCTGTGACATCGTGTCTAGAGGGTTTACTTGTCGCGGTTATATCACAGCCGCTGCCATTGCGGATGGGGGGTATACTGCAATAATAATTACAGTACAGATTCAAAAGTCATGAATCAATATCTCCCAAAATGGTTTGTTATATGAGCTTGAGAACTCCTGAAAACCAACAGATCGCTTCAGCTGCTGCTTTTCCCGTGTCCTTTTAAGAAAGGAACTCCCCAGAGAAAGATCCCTTAGAGGTACAGTATAGGACGGTAGCTGGGAGGCTTGAATGATTGGAGGGAAATCCCTCAGAGCACGACTTGTAATTTTTAGATATTTTGTACTCGTTCCCTCGTGATACAAGTATGGGCTAGTGGAAAAGGGTTATTAAAGTCGATGGAGTGATCTTCAATAAAGGAAAGGGAGAGATAAAAATAAGAATGGCATTTTTTTAAGACAAGAAATGAGAGGACGCTAAAAACCAAACCTTGAAATCTGCCAGAAAGCGGACAATTTCAGACTCAAGCTTCAGCAAGCTCAGCTCAAGTCTGATATTCAGGCTAGGTCTGTGGGCTATTGAGTGTCAATTTGGGGGTCCCTAGCCACGAAAACGTTTGATAACCATTGGCATAAAGTATGCTGGGGCGGGCTGCCAGCATTCTGGGCTGTGCATGGATGTTGTGACAGAATAGTAAACAGTCATACTTTGTTGTTTGTTTTTCTCTTTTACTTCTAGACAATTTGTGAGTTGATGACATCTGTGCACATGTTTATGGAGAGGGTGGTTTAATAGACCCATAACTCACACTATTGAGGCAACATCGCTGAAATATGAGCGTATCACCCCGATTAGCGTGTCATTCCGCTTCCTTTGTTGTCGTGTTTATTATCAAGCATTGGCATGTGGTGGTGGATTCCGTTCTGTGTGCGACTGACTAATCTGTCCCCCCCTTGTGAGCATCTGTGCTCCGGTTCCTATTAAAAAAAGAATGGCCACAGCGGTGTCACGGTCATTAAGGCCAACACAATAAAAAACGTGCCATTAACAACGGGAATTAATTGGCCTTCTCCCGGGCCTGTAGCGCTTCCTGTCAGACACACACGCTCGTCTGCGCGTGACACACATGCATGTAGACGCACACGCACACACTCGCTACACTCGCTATGTTGTACTTCTAGTTACATTGAAGATTGTGGCCTGGATTTTCATCACCGCTAAACCCCTTATCCCTTAACCTTTAAAAAAAAAAAAAAAAAAAAAAAAAAAACATTTTTCAATATGTTCAAATGGCCAGTCTACTGTACATGCTCATAACCAGTCAATAGATTAGCACATTGAACTATTCCCAAAAGTTTTTAAAAATAGTAAAAAAGGGATAAGGGGTTTGGGATAAGGGATTTAGCATGTAACGTAAATGGAGCCCTGTGTGCGTGTGTGCGTTTTGCTGTTCGAAAAAATTGTCATCCGAAAAGTACAATTTGCATTTTTAAACTGCTGCGTAGCAAGCACTTCCTTAGACGATTCACCAGCTGTGTGCGTGCTAACCGGCACGACCTCAACATATCTGCGTGTCTGCGTGCTAACCGGCACGGTTTGCTCTGCATGTTGCCACATAAGAGAGAAACAAGCAAGTTGCCACATAACAGAGAAACAAGCAAAAACCGTGCCGGTTAGCAATAAGAGAGAAACAAGCAGCAACGAGCAGCAAAAACCGTGCCGGTTAGCATGCAGACACGCAGATATCTTCAGATTCGTGCCGCTTAGCACGCACACAGCTGGTGAAGACCACCACACACGCAGCACTTTCTTTCACACGGGTGTCATTTTTAATACCCCTGTCGCTTCTAAACGTTGTTTAGAAAATCCGACAGCCAACAGTAATTGAACAAAGGATCCCCACTGCATTTTCCCCAGCATGCCTTCATGTGTGTGCGCACATGCGTGCAAATGCATCATCTGCAGTTTTCTAAAGGTCCATGCTTCGTCACCTCTGTGGGTCAGTGCATCTGTAGTGTTGAATTCACTGAATTCACACCACTGGTGAGTGGTTTTCTGCAATGCGGCCTTCCATTAAGCGGGTAAATGCACACGCACACACACACATAGTATGTGCAGCATCATGATCGTCACAGCCAATTGGCTCGCCGTTCTACAATCTGTAGCATACATTTGTTTACATTTTGATCGAAAAATCAAAACGATTTTTAATTTCAAGAATCTAAGTATCGAAATGAAAACACCAACACTGCAAATAAAAAACATTTTTCCCATCATTTTTACCCTCTCAAAGAGTTACATCTGGTTAACCAACTTTCCATCATTAGCCTGGTAGCACCGGTTGAAAACCACTGGTTTAAGACAATGTATTTTAACTCGCTCCCATTAGGCTCAATAGTAACAAAATAATTCATAGGAAATCCTAAATACTCTATCTACTATTCAGAAAGATGAATGTACATGTTAGAGTGGTACGTGCTGCGTCTAGGCCTTCCATGAAACGCTAAATTATGAATATAATAAAAGTGTTAGAGCCCAAATTGGTTGAGGTCGAATCAGGAGTGAGTCGGCAGTTCTGATTTCAGTGGGTAGTTCATTCCATGGTTTTGTAAGCAGAAGGAAGAAGTAGAGTCTGTGTCTGGGTGCGTGTGGTGCATTTTAGTGAATGTTCTGCCTGCAGAGCCGTCCCTGCCTTGGATCCGATCAAGCTTTTAAGATATGGGGGTTGCCATACTTTGAAGTTGCTTTGAAGGTCAGCGTTGTTTTTTGCACTACGCCTGGGCAGAAAGCGGGAGTGGGGAGACATGATAACTTGGACCAAGTGAACTGTGGCATTTTGCATCGATTAGAGAGGCTTAAGTGTGCGTGCCCGTAGGCCAGTGAGGAGAGAGTTATACATACAAGTGTCAATATGACTGATGTCTGGATAAGGAGCTGGGCCGACTCCTGGGGGAGTAAAGTAGTAAGTAGCCTTGGCAGTCCATGATGTCATTGAGGCCCAGCTCAGCCATTGAGGCCCATATAGGTCAGGAGTCGATCTCCTGTTTCTGTAGCATGAGGTCGCTTGATGTACAAGTACCGTAATTTCCACACTATAAGCCGCACCTGAATATGAGCCGCACCAGCTAAATTTGGGGCGAAATAGTTATTTTTCCATATAAGCCGCACCTGACTATAAGCCGCACCAGGCTTATAGTCAGGCGCTTCATGTTAGAGCAGTGGTTTTCAACTTTTTCACAATTTAACAACATCTTCACCCCACAGACCCCAAAACTAAAGATCTCTTTTGGTTTTGTTCACAATTCCTGGATGGATTTTCGCAAACAAAAGAGGCAAAACATCAAAATTAGACCAAAATGAACATGACTTATGACTTATTAATTAAGTGGTGCTGATTTAGATGGTGAATATCATAACTCTGGAGAGTGTAAACATGAAACCAAATGGACCCGCAATGGTCCATTTGGTTTAATTTTTACACTCTTCAAAGAGTTACATCTGGTTAACCAACTAACTCATTTAGTCTACGGAGCCCACCTGGAACCTGGAAAATCCATAGATTTGTCGCACTGTTGTATAAGCCGCAGGGTCAAAAGCATGTGAAAAAAGTAGCGGCTTATAGTCCGGAAATTACGGTACTACCCCTGGACATGACGCTAGTATGTCGCAGGGGCTTACCCCCAATCCAACACTCGATGCTGAGTGCTGCCAAGCAAGGAGGCATTCGAGTCTTTGTTATGACCCGGCTGGAAATCGAACCCCGATCTCAGGGCGGACGCTCTAACCACAAGGCCACTGAGTTGGACTCCTAATTCTAAGACTTCAAGTTAGTTTGTATACTATAGGTGATTCTCAACCTGTGTGTCGGTGCCAATTATTGACTGCACTTCATTCAAGAAGAAATTCACAGTGTCACATCATAATGACACGTCGCGTCAGACCATGGGCGGCGTGGCCATCGGGACCACCGGGACTTTTCCCGGTGGCCTGCGCCACCTAGTGGCCTGGACAGGGTACAATTTTTTTTTTTTTTTTTTTTGAAACCTCCAGGGCAGGCCAGCGCGACAGGCCCAGGCCAGCCCAGGCCAGGCAAACTAGTGTTTCTCCTTCCAAAAATAAAAGGTGTTCTAGTACTACAGAGTTTAGTTAAACAGTGTGAGTGACTGAGTGTAACCTGATACCCTGCACCAGTGCACCTGCATGCGCTGGACTGGAGAGAGCGAGTTAGCGAGAGGCTCCCAGCTGTCCTGGGATCCAGGGGCGTAGCTACGGGTGGGCTGGGGTGGGCCACTGCCCACCTAAATAGAGAGCTGGCCCACCCATTGAAAACATGACTAAGAACTTGAGAAAACAAAGGACAAAGACCAGAGAGCCTCTAGAGAGAGCTTGAGAGGTCTAGACTCACTGTAGTTACAGTATAATGGGTGATTTGCGGGCACTAATCACCCAGTATAATGCAAATGGAGCTTTTCATTCACCCTTTGTTTGTAAACCTGCCAGATCGTTATCATTTGGCAGGTATCAAAACAATAGCGCTTGTTTCTGTGGGGGGACTTTCACAAGGATTTTTCAAAAGTTAACTCTGGTCTGTTCTCCTGAAAGAAAATCTGTCATGATCAGCAGACACATTGGTAACTAATTTATAAATGGCTGTGATTCAATAGTGAACAGCTGAAATCTATTTGATAATGATTGTGCTAATGAAACAAAACACTGTGTTGGTGACAGGATTATTATTTCATGTTTCATGACATTAATTCAACCATTGTACAGTAAAGGTTATATAAACTGAAATATAACCGTATATGGCAATAATAGCAATAAATAGATTTCTTGCACGTGCAAATTTGCGGCCATCATGCACGCAGCATGCCCACTCTGAATAGCTCATGCCCACCCTGAATTGAGTTTCTGGCTACGCCACTGCTGGGATCAGTGGGGGACACACCCCCTGCCAGCCCCCTTCTTGTGTGTGTGGTGGCCAGTGTTGCCAACTGCCAAAATCCAAAATGCACTAGTGGCATTTCCAAAATGCACTAGAATGCGCCAGATGCTTGCCTGGAAGGTGTGTAGACTTGGGATAATTCACATGAGGAATATTTTTAACTCTTGAGACTTGAGTGTGAAAATGAAACCAAATGGACCCGCAAGGGACCAGTTGGCAACACTGGTGGTGACCAGTGTTAGGACATGTGCACTACCTAACTTAATATATTACCAACCAAAATTCAGTAACTTGTAATATAAATACATTACTTAACAAAAAATGAATACATTATACTTTTCTTTCTGCCATTACTGCACTACTTTCTATATTACTTTCTGTCAATATGTCTCACTGCAAGTGTTCATGTGAAATTATCTCGACATCTGCAGAAGTTAAATAATTACTTATTTTCTATAATTTCTCAAATTATTTACTGGCTTCCATGAATTCAAGGAATACATTTAACTCCTTTTTCAAGTTGATCTCAAATGGATTTGGCTAGATGGTGTTTGCTTTATTGTAGGTATGCCACTGGCCTACACAATATTTTATTAATAGTGATACTAAATATTTTGTAAAACATTTTTAAAGTAATATGTAATAGTAATATTAGTTCGTTTGAAAATAAACCTTTGAAGGCACAGTAGCTTTGTCATGCTTTGACTTTTGCGTGGTGAGGTGGGGGGGGGGGGGGGGGGTGGGGGGGGTGGCCTGGCCAATGGCAAAGTCCAGATGGCCTGGCCAGCCCCACTCCGCCCCTGCGTCAGACTCTGCATGTCTGTCTATAGGGCACTCAGGAGCTGTCAGTCACTGTCTCCTCAGGAGATATCCAACAGTTTCCTTTGTTTGTTTTTTATTGACACTTGAATTGCTGCTTGCAAAGGGATAATTAAACAATCAATGTCCAAAACTGTGTGACTTGCATTCCACACATCATTGTTCGATCATGCCTGGTCCTATTAAGATTGCTAAGAGATTTCATTCTCAACCTGTGGCAGGGGTGTGACCTTTTGCTCTCTTGAGGCTGTACTTTCGAGCAAATACCCGATCTACAAAAAATAGCTTTGTATTTTAGTTCTTTACCCTAGTTGCTTGAATATAAATAAGACTCTTTTTTTCCAAAGGAAAAAACGGGTTCATACTATTAGTGGGGACTATAGACTATATGGCTGGCATTCAATGTTCATTTTTTCCACAAATGAGTCTTGGAAAAACAGATGTCATCTTGCAGTCAGTTTCTTAAGTCAGTGGTTTTCAACCAGTGGTCCTTGAAAGGGTTCCAGGTGGTCCCCAACTAAATGATGGAAAGTTGGTTAAACCAAATGGACCCTTGTGAGTCCATTTGGTTTCTTGTTTACACTCTCAAGAGTTAAAATATTCATTGTGTGAATTAGCCCACAAGTCTACACAACTAGAGAATATAGAAGATTAATGGTCATTTTGATCTGTGTGTTTGACTGTTTTGTGTCCTGAAATCCAGCCTGGAATTGTGGACAAAAAAATAAATCTTTAGTTTTGGGGTCTGTGGGACTAAAATGCCATCAAATGGTGGTCCGTGGCTCAAATGCTGAATAAATAGTGGACCCTGGTATCAAAAAGGTTGAATGCCAGCCATATAGTCCAGTAGTTTTCAATGTTCTTTTTTCCACAAATGAGGCTGAAAAAAGGAGTAGTGGGCTTCCATTTTTTTTTGTTGGATCCATGGAATTAACACCCCTGCTCTGTTCTCTCTCTCTCTTGTGTCCAAACAGCAACCAGACCGTTCTCCATCAGTTCTGCTGCCCGGCCCCGGAGGTCCCAGAAGGAGAGACCTCCACAGCCTGCGTCCCGAGGTAAGACCGCCTCTCTCCCCCTGACCCACAGCCCACAGCCTACTGCCCTGCAGCCCCATCCGATCAGCACCACCCGCCACTTACCGTATTCCACCCACTCCCATGCACCACCCCCTCCTCCTCGTTTAAACCGCTGGCGCGTCTCGTTATCTATTTTATTTATGGCCCATAGAAGTGGTTGACGCAATTACTCCGGTTTGCTGTGTCCATTTTGAAGTGGCTTAGAACTGTAAGCCCTTAATTCAGGGGCGGCTGTAGCTAGAGCCCTGCGAACAGCCCAAGTAATGTGGCGTGGGGGTGGGAGAGGGTGCCTTGCATTTTTTTTCTCCTAACCAATCGTAGAAAAGCTTGGGGTCTAATAAGCAACTGGGCAAATAAACATTATGCGCATTTGGGGCCAAGTCTATGCAGGCAAATACGATCAAAAACATTAGCGCTGCAGCCTGCATTAAACGGTGCATGGGATGTACCGATTGGTTTGTGAGGCCACTTCAGACGGAAACTTCACATTAAAATGACTCAACCGTGTCGTGGCAGTGGATCCTGTTAACTCATTGAATGCCAATGACTTAGGAACACCTAGGCTAGACACTCACAGTCTGAATGAGCCCTTTTCAAAACCGCAACCTTTGGGGCGGTCCAAACATTTTAGTAACTGTTGCTGTCCTGTCCTGTCCTTGTTGGTATAAACATCTTAAACGTCCCTAGAGTTTGTTATTTCAGTTGTGTATTTGCTCCATTCCTATTAGCAGGGGTTGACACTAAGGTCCCCGAGGCAAGTCAGGTTCTGCATGTCCTCAGGTCATGGCCCCCAAAATATATTGTGAATTTTGCATTTATTTTCTACTTGGGTGATTTTAACATTTCCTTTCGCAGTTGAAGACTGTTTTGTTTAAGTCACAATCAGCTGCAGTAAATATTCCACTTGTAAATCAGTGGTTCCCACAGTGGTTCCCATATTAGAGGGCACAGACTCAGGGGTCCGCAACCCCCATCAAAATGGTAGTATGGAACCAAATGGACCGGATAGAGGGATGGGAGTATTAGGGTTAGGGGTTTCATTTTGTGACTGACCATTTGTTGACCTGTGGTTGGCCATTACCCTATAAAAGCTGTGGGGTGACATTGTAATTTGAGCCATTGCTGCGAGTTTTCCGATATGTGAGGTTCTCATGTAAGTGTGGTTCCTACTCGAGTAAAATCCAATGATACATTCCAATCTGAGTTGTGGTCTCGCTTCATATTTTCTGTATCTTGTTTTCTGAGCATGCACAGGTCTGCAGTTTTCTTGGACATTGCTATGCAGGTCAAGCTTTCCTGGTCAAGCTTTCCTCTACTAACATGCCTATTGGACCAGGCCGGATTGGGGAGGGACTTAGCGAAGGGCTCATCATTTTGTTTTACATTGCATTATTCAGTCTGAAATCATTATTCTACCCAACAATCCATCTGCTACGATCCCAGTCAATTATGCCACATTATAATTATACTGTACAGTCACTGCAATATTAAATTGTAGCCGTTAGTCGACTCCCTGGTGACTGTTGTATATTACACGAAAAGGCGATTTACTTTGAATGGCATGAAAATTGAAGGTCATTTGTTCTCATTTCTCAACAAGAGCCAACAATCAAACAAAGTCGTCGTGTCGGCAGTCGGATTAGTCAATAGCCTCCTCCTACGCGATCACACGCAACATATCTGCCAGAATTTTTGTTTGTTTGCCCCAATTACGCTTTCTATAAAAAGTTCTTTACCTCCTCCGCAGGATAGAAATGTTTGAAAGCGACTGCCTGGGCCGAGCGACGTCGATAGCAATTAAGCCTCCCACTGAAAGACGTCTTTGGTTCGCTAATTGCATTGCTTTTCAGCTGAGAATCTCACCAGGCCGTGGCAACGTTCTGGGCTACCGGCAGGAAAGCGCTGGCAAGTGGGAGTGAATGTGTTGGAAACGCTGCCCCCCCTGCGGTCCTGGACACAATAAGCAGCAAAACACTTGCGGGGCCAATAATCGTGTCAACAAAATCACACTTTTAAAAACGTCCCCCAGGCCTAAAGTGGATTGAATTAGCTACAAAGAGAGAGAGAGACTGGGAGAGAAACAGAGGGCATAGGTAGCTTTGTTTCCATGTCTGCTTATTATAAGCAACTTTGCTTTTCTGTGACATTGCTTGTACGTTCTGTAGCTGCCTTGGACACGTTGTGGCAGGTTGTGTTTTGGGGGGATGGTTGTACCTAAGTGTCGGTTCAGAATCTCTTTCATTATTGTGTTTCTTTCGCTAAACCTGGCGGCACCGATCGAGACGTTATGAACTCACAACGGGGCTTAGTTGTGTCCCTCCAAACAAAGAGGCGTCACAGAGCCATTAATCGCTAATCATTAAGTGAAATGTCAGCCTGCAGATGTTTGGGCGAGTAACTCTAAGGAGAGCCGGCCCGGCTTTGTGCGCTTTATTAAATCCGAGCGTGGGATGCAGGAGCGGCCTCGTTAAAACGGAATGGGAGATACCGATCTCATGGAATCGAACCTTCACCTTCCACCTCTACCCCCCACCGTCTGTTTGAGATCTATGAAAGGTCAGAGACATGGACTTTTGGTTGATAGAGCTTGTTTGGTTGTCTGGGTGATTACTTTTGTGGTGAGGGACCATTCGCTGTAGCGCTGCGAACCAAGTGAACCGTATGCTCCTCGTACGTAACTTTTCACACATGGAGTATCTATTTTCCCTATCTCCCTATCCCTATCAAAATGTGATTTTCAGCCCCTATGAGCTCACCTGCATCTTTCTAACACTCCAGGAAACCCTACTACACCTTGAAGCAAAGCAAGCCACTTCAAAATGGAACTCTCTGGGATGGGAAAAGTTGAGACCTTTTGTATTTTATCATATTTCAGTGCCATCTCTCTTTTGAATTTGTGTCGTGTTGTCGACTCCTTTCCAATTTTATTCCGTGTTGTCGCCGGTGAGCGGTCAATTGTATGTATACCACCTGGCCGACAACCACCACCATGGCTTGATCTATTCAAAACCATTTTTTAAATAAGCAGAGCTAGCCAATTCATTACTTCGGTCATTTGTGTTGCAATTTTCTTTTGTGCACACCCCTCCTCTCTCAGCCCACCCCCCACATGCTCACGCCACATCAACCATCATCCACGGCAGCGTCACATACAGCAGTGTTGATTTTAAAAGCAAACTTTAGCTTAATCATTTTGGTTTTGTTCGTATTTTTACTCATCTGAAATGTTTTGCTTTTAGTCACTGTCTGACTGATTATTTACTTTCACACACTTGGCTGCATGCAGGCGACATCTGATCTAGCTTGTAGATCAGCTATTTTCAGAGCATACTGTAAAGTGACTTTGTTTGATTCTACTGGATCTTTTCTCCACAATCGTACCTCCCTAACACTTTAGTTAGTCGCCAAAGGTAGCATTGGTCAGTGATCAAAATAGAACAGCGTTATCACCATCATGACAGACCCACTCACGTGCCGCTACAGCAGAGATTATTTAGGGTAGTTTTTAGGTGTGCGTGTGTGTGTGTGTGCGTGCGTGTGTGTGTGTGCATACTTGCGAGGGCCATGTTCTGTTTCACCATGTTAATGTTTTTTCCTTTAGGATCTTTTTTTTTCTGAGAGCGTACAGAGAGTGTACATTTGTACACTCAGAAAAAACACTGCTGGTCCCCGGATCACTGGTTGAAAACCACTGGTCTATATTGACCTTCATCCAGTGTCTATGCTGGCAGAAAATTCAGTTCTGTGGCACGCAAGATACGTCCATTATAGAATTGCACCCCCTTGTATTGCCTCAAGGCTGTTGTTCCCACTGCTAAGCAATGCCTCAATGGCAAACGGCAATGATTCTCTTACCACAGCAAGATGTTCTGATTCTGTCTGACTTTGATCAATCAAAATGATGCAGTGTGGAATCATGTGTTTTGTTTAGTCACAACTCCTATTCATTTAATTGGTTATACTTTGTACAGTAAATCCCCACACAGACGTGAAGGGTGTTTCAATAGCACTTGTTGCACAATACACACGTTAATTCAATGTCCATCTATTTGCCAGAGAATCGCAGTGTGTGTACATAATAATAAATATTTCACACATATTTAAGAGTCCAAATAATTGAAAAAATATGTTTTTTCCACACTTTTAGACCACATCTGTGGTCATTTTATGGCCATGCCTGAAAATGCATGCCAAAAAAAAGTGAAAATCTTCACTTTTTTTAAACACAACTCCATAAAAATCAATGTTTAACTGTCCTGCGTGATGACATATCCTCTATCACATCAATAAAATCCAATAGAAATTAATCTGATCCTCCATAAAAACAGGTGCCTTTAGTAGAGTCATAAATACTCTGTTTTTAATCCCATTCTGGCATCCAGACAGTGTATTACTTGGCTTAAACTCAATCATCATGTTAGAATATATATCTGAACACATTATATGGTATTATGGTAGTAATAAGACACATTAGCAATAAAGCTGAGCGACTAATTGTAAACAAACGGCCCATGCATTGTGTGTAGGATAAGCTGTCCCTTGCACTATGCCATCCCATTGCCTGAGAGGATGCATGCTCTGAAAGGTCTATGCCAGATAACTGGGTGGGATCCATAATAAAAAAAGAGTAGGGTTTGCTAAGTAGGGACAAAATGGAGCTGGTTTCTGCCTAACAACAACAATATGGGAGACTTGCAAAGCGTAAAATAAAATAGAAACCCTGACCCAACAAATGATAGGAGCACAAAACACAAAGGAACGGCATATGTGCGTGCATGCATTCTAAAATTAGCCGACCTACAAGTTTACGGCGCGTGGCTGCATGACTGCTCACAGAGGGGCTATTTGTGTGCTGCGCGTCATCATCCGCGTACACCTACTATACCTACAGAACTCAAAAAACATGGTACATCGGGTACATTTCTACCGGAAACTGCCGTCGACCCTTTAACTCTTTTGGTATTTTAAATATTACTTAAAAACAAGTGTGTCATTTTAAATGACATCCCTTGTTTTATACTTTACCTCTTCAAATATGGCAGCATGCTGCTTTGGGCCACGTCGCAAGCTTATAAGTCTGCTATTTTAGGAAAATCAAACGTTTATTTTAACTCAAAGGGTTGACGGCTTTACCTGCTGCGTAGTGCATGCATGTGGGCACCCACGCACGCACGCATGCGTACACACACACACACACACACACACACACACACACACACACACACACACACACACACACACACACACACACACACACACACACACACACACACACACACACACACACACACACACACACACACACACACGCTGATACCCGTGCACTATGCCAGTTGGCTGCAGACAAGCGGCATTTTAATGACTTGTCTCATCAGAGAGGAAATGAATGTGGAGATCACACATTTAAGCCTCTATTAGTTTTTACCCACCCCCCCAATACTGAAGATGTTGATTGGATTCCATGCAGAAATGACGAAAAATGCTGTGTGGGTGCGTGGATGGGTGCGTGTGTATACATGCACGTGCACACCAGGGGTGGATCTAGGCATAGGCATGGGGGGGGCAATGCCCACCTAAATGCCCAGTCTGACCCACCAAACATGATGGCATGCAAAACAACCCAAGATATTTCAGTGCTTATATTTAAAAGTATTTGAAACAATACAGAAAATGGTATGGGGGCGGTTTCATCGATGAAGCCGCCCCCATACCATTTTCTTCTGTCCCCCCAATTGGGAAATGTTATATCCGCCCCTGGTGCACACGTTTGCACGCAATTGTGTTTCCTGGAGTTGTGTTGCCCGGAGTCTGCTGCACTAGACAATTTGCTTTATTTATTGTCGGAGTAAAATCGGTGGTGGCTTTTGTGCGGACGGTGTCAGAATCCCCGCGTGTGTTATATATTTATATATTTGACAGAAATAGATGTTCTATACAAGGCCACAAAGCTCGTAGATCAGTTATTTCGCCCAGGAAAAAAAAAACATCTGCTCCAGAATTGAAAAGCTTGAAAGGCTGTCGGAGCGGATCATTAGCAACCTGATACAGCAAGAAGTTAACACAATGTTCTTTTCTCTGTGGTTTGGACAGAAATATAATGTGATTATAATGTAATCTGACTTCATTTCTGACCACAGCCTGAATATTACCACTTTTATGGTTTCCTTAACATTCATTTTCATGTTTTTTTTTTTTTAAATATGATTTTTTCCATCTCAAATACGCCCCGAAAAACCTGAACTTTGAACATTTAGAGCAGTGGTTTTCAACCTTTTTGATACCAGGGCCCACTATTTATTCAGAATTTGAGCCACGGACCACCATTTCATGACATTTAGGTCAGCACAGACTTTTTGTCCACAATTCCAGGCTGGATTTCAGAAAACAAAACAGTCAAACATACAGATCAAAATGACCATTAATTAATCTTCTACAGTCTCTAGTTGTGTAGACTTGGGCTAATTCAGATGATTAATATTTTAACTCATGAGAGTGTAAACAGGAACATTTCAGCTGTTTTTATCCTTGACAATACTTATTTTGTGCACTTCTGAATTGTTTCCATGTTACTGGAAGTGCATCGATTTTGTGGGTCTCGCTTTGAGTATGAACTGGTTATGGTTGGGAAAAGTGTTAAGAATGAGGTAGAATGGGATAGGAGGGCCTTTCAGAGTAAAACATACTATAATCAGCGGGCACCAGGGTCGGAATGGCTATAGGGTGTATCAGGAGCTCTCCCGTTGGGCCGCGGCCATAGGTGCCCGCTATGTGGTGTTTAAAGAAAAGTTCCCCCCTTTTTGGCTGACCTATATTGTAGCTGTACCAGTGAGCAACAAATTAACCCTCTTCATCCTTGGATCATTCTTGTGAGCAACAAAGGGCTGTGTAGGTGTCGGTATTGGGTTAATATCAGTGGTTTTCAACCTTTTTCATAACAGGGTCTACTATTTATTCAGCATGGACCACCATTTTGTAACATTTTAGCCCCACGGACCTCAAAAACCCAAATTTCTTCTGTTTTATCTACTATTTCAGGATGGATTTCAGAAACATAACAGGCAAACCTACTGTAGATCTCTAGTTGCGTGGAATTGGGATAATTCAGATGAATATTTTAACTCTTGAGAGTGTAAAAATGAAACCAAACGGACCCGCAAGGGTCCGTTTGGTTTCATGTTTACGCTCTCAAAGAGTTACATCTGGTTAACAACTGTCCATCATTTACCTGGGCACCACTTGGAACCCTCTCAAGGACCACTGGTTGAAAACCACTGCTTATGTTATTTATGTTGTGGTGCAAAAGTGGCAAAAGTGGTGTTACGGATTGTTTGTTTGTGTTTGAGCTGACAGAGTTTGTGCTACCCGGTAGCACACTGGTTGTGGTGGGCCGGTCTGGGCCAAATTCACGAAAAAAAAAAAAAATGACCGGGCCGAAATGTTGTCCCAATCCAGCCCTGGCGGGCACTCTATGGCCCCCGCGCAATTTCGTCCTTGGCGCCTCGGGGGCCGCCGCGTAGGTCACAGCTGCGCGCGGTGGTCTAGTTCAGGTGTCCTTCACTCTCATTAATCACAGGGAATTGATAATGAGCGGGAGCACTAATTAGTCGGGGGACGCGTCGTCAGGCAAAAGTTAAGGACGATGGAGGACACAGCGTAAAACACTAAATCACGCTGCCAGGTGGATAGGGCCTCTCTCTGTGGGAGACCTGCGTGATGCATGCAGGCTAAGTGTGTGCGCACATAGGCACATATAAACAGGTGTTTATTTTTATACGTACACATAGCACCTTCAAAACACCTGAGTGGCTATGTTAAGGGACATTTCACTGTTTTTGTTTTATTAACAATATACCAGTATGTTAATGCCATTTACAGGATTTAGAACACCTTCCTGGTGGTCTTTATTAGGGCTGGGCAAAAAAATCTATATGCCAATATATCACAATTCTTAATGCCATGATATCAATATCGGTTCACCAGGTTCAAAATTGATTTTTGTGATATTTATCTAGGTCCTATTCATTAATTTGTTCATGTCAGAAAGACTGACTGTCGTGACTGACTTATTTTTCTTTTAGGACCTTTTCTGAGGGTCTATGCTCTCAGAAAAAAATATTGAGAATGCGTGGAATCCTCCTTGTTCTAGTACAATAAAAGCACAGTTGTGGGGAAAAATGTTATATCGATATATCAAATCGAATCACAGCATAACTAAGAATCGCAATATAAATCGGTTCAGAATCCTAAATATCGATAAGGTATCGTATCGTGATTCGTGAGGTAAATGAATCATCTCACCCCTAGTCTTTGTGTGTAATTTGTGGTCTAAGATATTTTTGATTTTAGCAGTGGACTACAATTGTCATGGACTTGTAGTACTTTCTGGACTACAATTCTCACAATTCTGTGCTGTGGACCTCATTCTGGATAGGAGGAGGCCTGTTTTACAGAGACCATACCACTTCCTGTAGTCCAGGAAGTGGTATCAATCACTGGTAAAATTCCAAATGTCTAAAACCACCACTGCCAGGAAAGTGTTCTACATCTTCTAAGTCATTAACATACAGTATATGTTTTTTGCAAAAACGTTGAAATGTCCCTTTAATGTCAGTGCTGTACTGTTCCATATCACTATATTATAATTTGCCTTTTAGCTTTGTTTTCAGTTCTTTCTTTCTTTCTTTCTTTCTTTCTTTCTTTCTTTCTTTCTTTCTTTCTTTCTTTCTTTCTTTCTTTCTTTCTTTCTTTCTTTCTTTCTTTCTTTCTTTCTTTCTTTCTTTCTTTCTTTCTTTCTTTCTTTCTTTCTTTCTTTCTTTCTTATAATAATTACTTACAAAGTACTTTACAGGAAAAAAAAAACAAGCCAAAAGTCGTTTAGTAAGCAGACATGGCAACAGCACTATGCTGTGGACTTGTCGTGCTGCTGTTGTCATGGAAACACAGCACTAAGGTGTGCCGCCTAGAGCGCGCGTGCGTGCATGTGTTGGTGCCTGCCTCTGTGTGTGCGTGCGTGCGTGCGCGCGCGTGTGTGTGTGTGTGTGTGTGCGCGCGCGCATGTGCGTGTGCACGGGTGTTGATCTAACCAGTCTAGCCTCACCTAACCCCTTGTGTCAGAGAGACTGTCAGAATTATTTTATTCTAATATCCCCCCCTGGGGAAGTAGAGTATGTCATAGTGATTCACTGGAACATCTCCCTAAAGGGCTTTTAGTGGATTCACTTCAATGTTGAGGAACTTTTCTATTGTTGTACCAATGAGACATTTTGGCCCAATACCAAACCATAGATGTAGAGCAGGGGTTTTCAACCTTTTTGATACCAGGGCCCACCATTTATTCCGTAGTTGAGCCACGGACCACTATTTGATGACATTTGTGTAGACTTGGGGTAATTCAGATAATGAATATTTTAACTCTTGAGAGTGCAAACATGAAACCAAATGGACCCGCAAGGGTCCATTTGGTTTCATTTTTACGTTCTCAAGATTTACATCTGGTTAAGCAATTTAGCTGGGGCCCACCTGGAACCCTCTCAGGGACCACTGGTGGTCCCCGGACCACCTGTTGAAAACCCATAATGTAGAGTATTATAATTGGGAGGTACAGTACAATATGTGGAATTTCACTTTTTCAATAAGATTTGTTTTCTTATTGAAAATATCGGTAGAGCACAGGGTCTACGGAGACTCCCTGTAACCACAGCCATTAAGTATATCTTTATGGATCTACATTGGGGGCTTGATCACCTATTTTGGTAAATATATTAAAAAAATAAACTGATCTCCCTCCCTCCCCCCAGATTCCTTTTCATTTTTAAATGTTCAAATCCTTTACAGCATAGTTTTCAACCAGTGGTCCTTCATAGGGTCCCAGGTGGTCCCCAGCTCAATCATGGAGACACGGTTACCTTTGCGGTCGTTTTCAGTGTTGTGGGACTTTTAGAAGTGGGGGGACGCCTCTTAAAGGGGAATTCCACCCATTTTCATTTTTTTCCTGAGAGTGTACAAATGGAACCAAATGGACCCGCAAGGGTCCTAGAAAAAAGGAAACTCATTAACATGGTGAAACACATCTTGATGATGTCATCAAGATGTATTTCACCATGTTAATGATTCTTTTCAGACCTCTATTTCTAGGAAACACAGAATGGGGAACATTTTATTATGCCTACACAACATGGTACATTAATGACATAGTAAACTATTGAAAATGAGTGTAATTCCCCTTTAAGACATGTGCATGCACACTTGCATTTGCATGCGCATTTGCGTGCACACACGCTATTAAAACAAGTAAGCTTATAGCGTAGAAAGATTGTTGACAATGCTTAATTGTGTCCATAAAAGTCAATGACAAGACAAAAAACATAGGTCTACTTTTGCCCCAAAAATATCTTCGATGTGAGAAGTGGGGGGATGCCCCCCCCCCCCCCCCCACACACACACACACACACACACACACTACACTCCTGATCGCTTTAATTCTCCATCGAACATGTTGGCAAGTATAGGAAACCGTTTGTCTACTCTATTTCAAGGACGGACGGACGGACGCTTTGTCATCCCTCTGACCACCACGATCCTTCGTCCCCCCGGAGGTCGGGATTTATGGCAGCGAAGCACGTTTCTCAATACCAATCATATACAGTACACCGCAGGGTTACTGGGGGTGGGGTGTGTGTGGTCCATACTCTAATGCAGGGGTTTTCAACCTTTTTGACACCAGGGACCACCATTTATTCAGCATTTGAGCCACGGACCACCATTTGAGGACATTTTAGCCGCAAAGACCTAGAACTAAAGAATTCTTTTGGTTTTGTCCACAATTCCAGGGTGGATTTTGCAAACAAAAAGTGTAGACTTCTTAATTAAATGGTGCTAATTCAGATGATGAATATTTTAACTCTTGAGAGTGTGAAAATGAAACCAAATGGACCCGCAAGGGTCCATTTGGTTTCATTTTTACATTCTCAAGAGTTACATCTGGTTAACCAACTTTCCATCATTTAGCCTGGGGACCACCTGGAACCCTCTCAAGGACCACTGGTGGTCCCCGGACCACCTGTTGAAAACCCCTGCTCTAATGTATTTCATTTTGTGAATTGGCTCCAAAAAGAGCAATGGATTGCAGATCATTGGGGCTGGATGTAGAACTATTTCTCAGATGGTGGTGGTGAGATACAGTAGCTAGAAATACTGTTGATTTTACTATTTGAAGATCTGGAACATGGTTCATTTTTTTTTTACATATTTAGCCCCATGTTCAAATACCCACGCCCCACTGTCAAAAAAAACCTGATAAAATCTAAACCAGGGGTTTTCAACCTTTTTCATACCAGGGCCCACTATTTATTCAGAATTTGAGCCACGGACCATCATTTGATGACATTTTAGCCCCACAGACCCCAAAACTAAAGATTTCTTTTGCTTTTTTCCACAATCCCAGGCTGGATTTCGGAGAAAACAAAACAGTCAAACATACAGATCAAAATGACCATTAATCTTCTACATTCTCTAGTTGTGTAGACTTGGGCTAATTCACATGATGAATATTTTAACTCTTGAGAGTGTAAACATGAAACAAATGGACCCAAATGGTAGTCTGTGACTCAAATTCTAATTAAATAGTGCGTTGAAAGCCACTGCTCTAACCGAAACCCTTACCCTAACCGAGTTCCGAACTGCACCAAGCCTACCGGTAAACATAACCAAAACCACGGAGCAGTGCGTTGTTTGCCAACCATGATCAGGACTATTAAGCAACTCCGCGGCTGTCGTCCCGAGGCCCTTTTACATTGTCCTGGCTCTGTTTTGACATTTGGCACGACAGACCCACATGCCCTCCCCGTCCAAAGTGGTACCTGTAGAGAAGAAGAGATTAAATGTGAAAGTCTGCGACAGAGCTTGCACGGAGGTTTGGGAAAAAAAAGAGAAGAGATTGAGACCTTTTCGCGCAGTCGTAATTGAATTCCCCCCTGGGTTGTCGCATCTTATCTGGACCCCGACCAGCGGCAGGATAGCATCTCTACATTCAGTCGATGGAATTGCGAACGCCCGTCGCGCTCCTCCGCGTGGGAGGACTTTGTTTTGGCCACGATCAGAGACCAAACTGACCTTTCTTTTTTAAGCTTTCATGCGAAAGCTATTTTACCTACTCTACGAAGGGAGGTTGATTCACAGTGGTGTGTGTGTGTGTGTGTGTGTGTGTGTGTGTGTGTGTGTGTGTGTGTGTGTGTGTGTGTGTGTGTGTGTGTGTGTGTGTGTGTGTGTGTGGGGGTGGGGGTGGGTGTGTGGGTGTGTGGGTGTGTGGGTGTGTGTGTGTGTGTGTGTGCGTGTTTATTGTACTTAGCCAAATTAAATATACCCAGGAGTCGTGAAATTTGGTGAAGGGATGCTTTGACTATTGTACCTTTCTGGAACTCATGAGGTAGATGCTATATACTGTATACAGTATATGAGTGGTGTAAAGATATAGTAACTGCATCGAAAAATGTTTTTATTTTAATTACAAGAATCAAAGTATATCTAAATGAAAATGGCAACATTGACTGTATCGTATCATATCATTTTGCAATGCAAATAATCTGTATCAAATCGTTTTCTTTGCAGCTAATTGATCAACACTACATTGTTACACACACACACACACACACACACACACACACACACACACACACACACACACAGACACAGACACACACACACACACACACACACACACACACACACACACACACACACACACACACACACACACACACACACGCACACACACACACACACACACATATTCAGCCATTCAGAGATAGCAGACAAAGTGTCAGCGAATGAAGCAGTCCTCTGCGCAAAACCATTGCTCTCTCTCTCCCTCTCTCTCCCACCACCTCCCCAAGCAGCACAGCTCCCATCGTCTGGGAAATAATTCTCTCCCTAGCGTGTGTGCATGCGTCCGTGCGGTGTATATTACTGTGTTCCTGAGAGGGGAATGGTCTTGGATGTTGATTATTTTTTCCCCTCTATTTTGACACAAGAACACACATGATTAATGGAAAACGTGTGAAGCCCTTCTGGGTGCATTGTTTCCACTGTAATTGCTTTGTTTCCACAGTTCACATAGTTAGTATAGCACATTACTGCTTCAGTTGTGTTATACCCGTATACCATGGCATACTGTATTAATATGCTGCAGATGCGTGTGTGGGGAGATCATTTGCAGTGCATTGTACTGCATCAGACACTGCATTGTATTGCACATATTAATTGAATAGTGTTAGGGTCAGATTCTTCCGGCTGTCTATAGGAGGGGTTTTCAACCGGTGGTCCTTGAGAGGGTTCCAAGTGGTTCCCCAGCTAAATCGTGGAATTACTAACCAAATGGATGCTTATATTTCTCTTGAGATTCTCTTGAAATTAAACCAAATGGACCCTTAGGATCCTCAACTCTTGGGAGCACAAAATGAAACCAAGTGGACCCTTACGGGTCTATTTGGTTTCATTTGACACTCCCGGTAGTTAAAATAATCATAATAATAAATTATCTTTTACCTGCTGCAACCTGTGCCCTACATTACCCCCATGTTATATGTGTTGAGCAACACCGTAGGCATATATTTCTCTGACATTGAGCTGATACTGAGCAGACACAGGCCTACTGTATGAGTGCTTTAAGTGTGATCTAGCCTATCTTTATCCCTGGAGACTTTGCAGGGTGAGGTCTCAACTATATGTCACCCCAAACATCTATAATTCAAGTTCCACTGCTCCTGTTACCTCTCTCTCTCTCTCTCTCTCTCTCTCTCTCTCTCTTTCTCTTTCTCTTTCTCTTTCTCTTTCTCTTTCTCTTTCTCTCTCTCTCTCTCTCTCTCTCTCTCTCTCTCTCTCTCTCTCTCTCTCTCTCTCTCTCTCTCTCTGTGTTTTATCCACATCCCAAGGCAACAGGGCCTTTTTTAAGAGATTGGATTTGAAATCCCGTCTTGCATATATCTTACAACCCAACCCAGGTGAAAAATAAATATATTTAAGTTGTATTTTTAAAAAGTATATTTTAAGTACATTCAAGTATAAGTGTGCTATTTTGGCCCCTCAAAGTGTACTAAAATACATTTTAGTACTACTTAACTTGAACTTAAGATATACTTAGGTACACTAAAAGTGGAATGTGTGTGCTAAATTGACACAACTTTTTGCAAACTTAAAGTACACTTTAAGTAAGTATATCGGCCAGCACCAAAAATGTATTTTTAGTGCATTTAAATTATATTAATAGTGTGCCTTTAAAGGCAATATAAATATCATGTAAATGTATTTTGAAAACATTTATTTCATATTTAAAAATATATTCCAAATGTACTTTTAGTCACATTAGGTCATATTACATTCAAGTGCATTTTTAGTATGGATAAAAATGTAAATCTGAAAAGTTATTAGTACACTTTGAATTTGTCTAACAAGCACACTACAAATGCAGTTTTAGTGTACATGTTAGACAAATTGTAAGTGCGCTAATACATTTGCAGATTTACATTTTCATCCATACTAAAATGCACTTGAATGCAATATAACTTAATGGGACTTACCTTGACGCATGCCATCACTTTCTGGCAATTACAACCACTGGTAAATTTTCAAACATGAAAGTGGGAAACAGTGTTTTCATTTTTATTAGCAATCGAATATGACAACATATTTGGTTCCTTGGTCATCAGGCTAGAACAGTGGTTTTCAACTAGTGGTCCTTGAGGTGGTTCTATGTGGTCCTCAGCTAAATTACGTCAAGTTGGTAACCAAATGCAACCTTAAATATGTCAAGTGAAATCGAATGGACCCTTTCAGGTCCATTTGGTTTAATTTTGCCCTCTCCACAACATAATGTTTGTGGACAAACTATGTAAAATGGTTGCACATGCTGCATATCCAAATTAAATAATGGACCCCTGAAAAACCACTGTTCTTCATTGACAGAACATCAGTGAAGCATTTTGACACTTTGAATTGGTGAATGAGGAAGATGTGCACATGGACCTGGCTGTAAAGAACAGAACTACAGTACATGCATAGTGGACTCCTAAAGTTTCCATAGTGTTAAAAATTGCAGTGTCAACCTCTAAATCACAACAAACAATAACCTACAAATGTTGCCAAATATCTATGAATGCCATGGCTACTAATTTGCCCTCTTATACCACCACTACTTTGTGCCAGGTCCTGTTTGATGTGGTCAGTCAACACAGAATTGGCCATCCTCCCCATTGCTCCATTGTGAATAAACTCTGAAATGAAAAAAGAATGGGAAAGGAAAACAGTTAACTTATATATAACAAAAAATCTCAGTATTTTAATGAGTGACCTTTCTTTACTGTTTTTCTAAGACTGTACAATTATTAGATAAGTTCCTGAAAATATCTAGTATCTGAAAATTAGAGCCATAGTGATTCTTTAAAAGTAGTTACTATTTTAGCCAATTGTAGCTTTAACAGTGGCCATTACAGAGATTAGTATACTCCAGAAAACAGGATGTTTGTCATTCACACATTATAACAAGAAAGAACTGGCAGAAACAATACTCATTACCTGCTGCCAGCCACCGTACATTGAAAAGCACCATCAAGTCTGAAAGCCATCCGATCACATTCCTTGCTCAGCTGAGCACATCCTGTGCAAAAAAGGACAGACATTCAAAAGCTGTGCAAATACGGCTAAAAACACAAACATATGACATGTTAACAGAAATACAGACAAACAATAACACCACAATAGAAATCTACTGTATACATACCTGTGCACGTTCATTTTCTTTCTCCAGTGTGTTGCACGGCTGGTCAAAGTCACTCTCCACTGTAGTCTTCATCACCATTTTCTAAAACAGTGTAAATTTCATTCATCATGAAAACAGAATTTAGACACTCAGGGCTTGACACTAACACTTGCCCGCTTGCCCGGGGCAAGTAAAAAAAATGGTGGGGCAAGTGAAGACTGCTACCTGGTTGCCCGATCGGGCAAGTGTGCAACATAGTGCACTATAACACAACACAGGATAAATTTGTCTTGAAGGCAGTCATTGCACTCTGCCTCTGTGTCTTTCACTGCTTTCTAGATATCCACAATTCCAGGCTGGATTTGGGAAACAAAACAGGCAAATTAACACATCAAAATGACCTAATCTTCTACATCTACAGTGTAGACCTGGGCTAATTAAGATGATGAAATTTAACTCTTGAGAGCGTAAAAATGAAACCAAATGGATCCGCAAGGGTCCATTTGGTTTCATTTTTACGTTCTCAAGAGTTACATCTGGTTAACCAACTTAACTGGGGACCACCTGGAACCTGGGGGCAAGTGACCATGACCTGAGGGCAAGTAGAACCTGGCTTGCACTTGCCCGATGGGCAAGTGCCTCGGAGACCTTGGTGTCAACCCCTGACACTCACTGCACTATCACTTTTGTGATGTGTGATGTGTCTATCATTAATGAAAAAGATTACCTTGTGGTGTCCTTGCTCAGCAGTTGGTGGTCCTCCAGACGGTATCTACTGGGTGTTGGAACACTCCACTGTTGGGGGTATAATAGTACAACAATTACTTAGATAGGTGCTATTGTGATGCTTGCTATACTTTACAGTACAGTACAGAGCTGGTTCATAACAAAGACACTTCACAGTTACAATAAGCCATTTGGAAACTACTATTTTGAGAACTGCTGGTGCCAATATGCACAATAGCAGAACAGAGCAGACCACTGTAACTCTGTTTTAACCAGAATGTAGCATTAATATTGTTAACACTGACTTTGTGTGACAATAATGTGCAAAGTATCATTATTACCTGCTAGATGTCACATGCTACAGAAAGCATCATTGAGATTAGACATTTCTATATAATAATGTAAGCCCTCACCTGTAATTTGCAACTCAGAGTGTAAAATCATAACCAAATTTACCCTAACATGTCCAAGTGTAGACTAATTGTTAAATGACAATTTACAATGTCAGTGTCGCCGGGATGGAAATGTTATTAAACGGTGGTCCGTAGACTAATTCTTATCAAACTGTGGATCGTTGCAATAAAATGGTTTGAGAATCACTGCTGGAGACACAGAAATCTTCTCTTATGGGGGTCTTTAGCATATAGGTTCAAATGGTGGTCCACGAACTACCTTAGTGTCAATTTGGGGGTCCTCGGCATGAAAAGTCTTGGGAAACACTGGGCTGGAACTCGTTCATGTAAAGGCATGGTTTTGTCTTAACATTAGCACGGTAAAATGAACCAAAACGATAGTAAAACATTAAATAACCACATCCGTTAGCACTCACCCTTGTTGTACACTCCAGCCGCTTCTGTTTTGGGGAAGATTGGATGACATATTGATATTTATTCCGAAAAGTCCCCGGCGATGTCTGTTCGCTTCTCTGCCCAGGCTTGTTGTTTTAAAAAATGCTCCGGAAGCTCCGCGCTGCGCATGCGCCGTATAGGCTACTGCGCATGCGCAGCGCGGAGCTTCTTGACCAACTAGTGGTAGAGTAGAGCGGAGCAGAGCGACATTGAGTGGCCTGTCCCTATTCATGAAGCTTTATTATGCTGACTGGATAGGGACAAACTAGAGTTGGAAATACATTGTTTTCAATGACGAGGGTTGAGCAAATAAGAGCCCTTTGGGCAACTGTTTTAACGTATTGTACTACAGCAGGGGTTTTCAACCTTTTTTTTACTCCAGGGCCCACCATTTATTCAGCATTTGAGCCAAGGAGGACCACTATTTGATTACATTTTCACACCAAAGACCAGACTTATAATGAATTCTTTTGATTTTGTCCACAATTCCAGGCTGTATTTTGCCAACAAAACAGTGTCAACTTCTTAATTAAGTGGTGCTAATTCAGAGGATGAATATTTTAACTCTTTCCATCATTTAGCCTGGGGACCACCTGGAACCCTCTCAGGGACCACTGGTGGTCCCCGGACCACCTGTTGAAAACCCCTGTACTACAGTATCAACTAAAACAGTTTATATGGTTCTCAAGGAATGAAAGGCAACGGTTTAGATTTGGTATAAGTGTGTGTATTCTTACATAAACCCACGTGTTACACTTAGACCAGACGTGTTTTAACGGTGTTGTGCTCAGTGTGTAGCCTACTAGTCTTATATATCTGTTGAGTATATAAAAAGTGAAGCTAAAAGTATACTAGTCTTAAGCATATACTGTATCTGTTGAGTATATAGAAGTAAACTTGCAGTATACTTTTTATTTTTAAGTTTTGCTAAGGGTAGTTAAATTCAACTACACTTATAGCACTTATTAAAAGGGTACTTATAAATACACTCATTGTAAATATATTTAAATACACTTAAAACATAGTATTTTCACAGCACACTTTTAAATAGTATACTAGGATTATAACCACAAATTAACCATAAATAAGTGTATTTGTCACAAGAATGCTTTAAAGTTATTAATAAGTAAGTCAAATTTATGATACTTTACTAAAGTGCACTATTATCATAGTAATATTGTACTAGCAGATAATCACACTAATTTAAAATATATTTTGAACATGTGTACTAGGGCTGTATACCGAAGCTCGGGATTCGAACCATTCGCTCGCTAAGGTCGCCACGCGAACGAATATTAATGATGCCGAACCATTCGCATTTATTTATTTATTTATTTATTTATTTATTTAACTTTTCCCCCCATCTAGTAGATCTGCGACATCGAGGGATCAGAAACTCGCTGTGAAACGCGCTGTTACTGCAGTTAGAAATGTATTGTTTTCACTGAAGGTGTCCCATTCTCAATAGAAGTCTATGTAGGCGATCCGCCATTAGACTGGCTCTAGGAAGTGAACGGAGTTTGCGCAACTCCGTCTGTACTCTATAGAGCTGCACGCGGAGCGGTTGGTTTTGTGGTTCACTGACCACCAGAGCAGGCTGGTGGGCAGCAGGCTTAAGTCTATACATACAATAATAGACACGTAGTCGTTCACAGCAAACAAATAATTAAACCAGCCTTTGGTTAAGGTTGGTGTTATGGTTCACTGACCACCATAGCAGGCTGGTGGGCAGCAGGCTTAAGCCTATAGGCCTACATACAATAATAGACACGTAGTCGTTCACAGCAAACAAATAATTAAACGAGCCGATGGACAGCATATATTGGCAATCCAAACAGCGTGTTACCCGTGGCTGTGTCGGATCGGTCTCATCAGAAAGGAGAGAAAGGAGAGCGGTGTCATGACTGGTGTATTCACAGATGTCAATCACATCTCAGGGCAGTAGAAAACGTATCTACCGATGGCAACATCCACGATGTTAATAGTTAGTAGACGCGCGCCGCACGGGGGGCGTGGGGGGGGGGGGGTAGCATGCTGCTTTTTTTTTTAGCGAACCTTCGAAGCTCGCCCTATAATTCCCAGCGAATGTTCGAAGGCCAGAATTAGTCCAACTATACAGCACTAATGTGTACTTAAAATGAACTTAAATAAAGTAGAATAAAAAAACTACTTCAATAAAACTGAAAATAAGTGTACTATAATTAAATATATTAAAATACAAATTAAATGGTATTCCAAATTAGTGTACTTTCTGAAAACATATTTAAATGTATTTAGAATAAATAGTTAAAAAATTGACTTTTGTCTAACATACTTTAATTATACTTTAAATACAATTGGGATAAAAGGTATTTGAATTTAATGCATTAAAGTATAGTTTTAATATATTTGTTATAAAATATATTTAAAAATAATACATTTTAAATACATTTATATTAAATACAAAAATCTCAAGTATACTTATAACCATCAATGTATACTTTAAGTATATTTTTAATATATTGAAGTGTACTACTTTTTCTTACAAGCCAAAACTTGTATGTTTTAACATGCACTGTATCGAAAGATGTTTCACTCACTGATTGTGCGTGCGTGCATGTGTGTCGTGATTTATTTACTCATTGAGGCCTTGTTTCTAGTTAATGCAATTTCCAATTTGGTCTTGCCTCCTGTTTTGTTCCATGCCAGTGCAACTCAAAATTAATATGTAGGGCTGCAGACTCCAATCTGAAATTATGTTTTTTTTTTTTTTGGAGTGATGCAACCACTCCAAGGACTATCTTTGTCCTTCTTCCACACCCACCTGTGCACCATCTATCATCTATCAAACCGCAAATAACATGGATTCCTAAAGCTGTTTTTAATACTTAATATCATATTTTACATGTCCCTCAAGTTTATTTCTAATGGTTTGAGCCTCAATCACCGCTGATATAACAGGTCCTTGTGATTTCTTTATGGACAGTTTAGCTGCAGTACCGCAATGTCCTGAGATGGTGGGGGCGCTGATATGCAGGATATATCATGGTAGAGTCATTATAATACTGATGCTAGATAAAACCAGGCTTGTTTAAATTCCATGTCAACTATTATACAAAGCAGGGTGCATTGAAATCAATCAAGCTGTTCCTTGTTGTGAGAGGAATTTCCATTAAAGCTCCTACTGTATGATATTAAAGACTGATTGTTCAAACTAGATAATTTGTGGTGGATGGAAAGCACACATGGGAGCACCAAAAACACAAAAAATAAAAAGTTGAATTTCATGTTATTTCCACTTTAGAAGCCTGAGTACACACACAGGCGGCACCACTCAGTTCACACCAAACAGCGTGATTTTTTTCCCCGACAGTAGCTTTTGAAAATAGACCAATGCCAGTGTGTTTTATTTTTGAAACACATTGGAGGGGGTGAGGGCGGGTAGTGCCACTCAAAAAGGTCCACATTCCTAGCCCTGTGTTGACCACAGTGGCTAAAAGCATAACCGTGTACCGTTATAGCCGCATCGCTGAAAAAGACTTCACCTCAAGCTGTGATCTACTGGGATCACTGAACCGACCATAAAACTACAAAAAAAAAAAACGTCTACCACACTTTCGGCTCTCTGCCATTTCAGATGTCACCTCCGTGAAGTCCTCGATATCGACAAGTTGCCGTTAAAATGTTAAAGGAGAATACCACCCATTTTCTTTTTTTTCCTGAGAGTTTACAAATGCAACCAAATGAAAAGAAGCGTCAAAAGAAATCCATTAACATGGTGAAAATACATCTTGATGATGTCATCAAGATGTTTCACTATAGTGGTTTTCTTCAGACCTCCATTTCTTGGGAACACAAAATGGTGGAACTTTTGTATCATATCCACCCAACACCTCTAAGGTACATCAATGACATAGTAAAATGTTGAAAATGGGTGGACTTCCCCTTTAAAGAGCCGGTGAATTGAAAAATACATTTTCCACACTTTTTAGACCACATCTATGGTCATTACTGTATATAGCCATACCCAACAATACTGTACATGCCAAAAATGGGGAAAATGTTCACGTTTGCGTATTTTCTAAATAAAAACTCCATACATGTTGATTTTAAATTACTTCCTGAAAACGGAAATGTGCTGCGTGATGACGTATCCATTATCACATCAATAAAAGCCAATAGAAGTTAAGCTGACCTGTTTTTATCCCATCCCCGAATCCTCCACAAACACAGGTCAGTTAATTACAGTCAGAAATAGTCCGTTTTTTAATCCCATTCTGGCATCCAGACGGGGTATTATTGGGTTTAAACTGACTCTTCACGTTAGAATATAGCCTACTATATCTGAACACATAGTGGTAGAAATAAGCCACATGGCAGTACAGCGGCAGAGCTGACCAACCAACGTTTGTATCCATAGGTCATATGTAGTATATAACTCATCGTACAGCTCTTTGCGCCCCATAGCCTGAAGGGGTACGAGCTCCGATTTGTTCAGGAACTTCAAAGTAAAGTGCCCTCCATTTCCGGTTCACCGCAGCTGTAAAGATGTGCGATGTGGCATGAAGTGCCAAATTAAACACATCTCTCCGTCTTTTTGGCGTGTTATATACACAACCGGGGTTTTACTAAATCTTTTCATGACCATGGCCGCCACATTAAAATCCATTCTGGGCCTGGAACCCTTTTTTGGAGGTTAACTCTTTGGCAGATTGTCTGCTTTGACTGTCTGCTGTCTCTCTACAAGTTTATATCGTAGACTATAGGAACAGATAGAATGTATATTTACTGTTACCAATTGGTAACTATTAACTACCAACAGGAAAACACAACAACCAGCAGTCAAGGAACACAAGCAAATACCACAAGTATACAGGGAACGGACGTCACTGACAAAAAACAGCTCTTTGGGTGTGTTCGTACTCGATGTCTTTGTGTGACCCAAAATATAGACTATAGAGACTACCAAGATATTATTGTAAGTGGAATAGATCAAAATAACAAATCACAACCTGTGTGAAGCGAGGGGGCGCTCTGATCATCATCATTACATCGTCATAGCTCTTGCAGCCCGGACTGACATGAAGTGTCCGGCGCTGTTACACAACCTCAATGCCTTAACCTCCATGATGTCCCTCCCTCTGCTCCCCCCCCCCCCCCCCCCCCCCCCCCCCCCCCAGCCCATCTCACCCCCCCACCCCACCCCCGGCTCCATCCCTCCACTGCACGGATATTTATTTACGATTGATGTCACCGTCCTGCTGCTGCCACCCCAGTCCTCGGCAGTGTATCGATCGGATGGCAGGTCAGTCCTCTTTCCTACAGGACTGGACGGATGTCTTTCGGTCAGCAGCACACACACACGAACACAGTTCTGCTTAGCCACCCATGCAGACTCATAGATGGATTTAGAAATTTTGGGCCCCTGGGCCATCACCAGCCAAAGGGCCCCCTCTACACCGCACGATTTTTCTTCCCAACACAGCGCATAAAAAAGTCCCAAAAAATACTTTGGCACCCGCCTAGTAGCCAAAAAAACTCGGGAAACTCGGGTTAAACTGCAAAATAGCAACCCATCCGTGCCTCAGTTAGAAATGAATTTTCTCCATTGCATTCCTTGACCCCAAAAATGTAGATTTAACCATTGCAATGTTGTTTTTAGGTCATTCATTTTGAATATAGCCATTTTTAAACAATGTCGGAAAAAACATTGCATCAAACATTTTCTGATTCGTTAATAGGCTATAAGGTTTCCAAATAGTTTTAAATGTCTTTAAAAGGGTATTTCATCCTACAAAATGACAAGGAAACTGTGCAATGTAGTTTCCAATGCAACCAAACATAAAATCTTCACCTTCATTTGCCATAGATTTGAAATGTCAACACACTTTTATATGATGAATCGGCTTTAGCTCGCTAAAGTCACAAAGGACCTCTCTAATGTCTTGTTTTTTGTTTGTATGTTTATACCTAAGGAAAGGGGTGAAATGAATCGTGAGACCTACTCAATCCCCAGCTCATAATTTAAACATGGTGGCATGGTGGTATACTGTATTTGTGTTTATTTTATTTTTACTGTACTGTATGTGTTTTCGCTGGACGTCTCTGGAACGATGCCAGTTGACTGCCCTGGAGATTTGGGACGGAGTGCATGTTAAAAGGATTGTTATGAGTCTGTTCCAGCCCTTTGTTTTTTGAGTCGGGGCAGAAAGCCTGTTGCTTGTGTTCTTTGTGTATTCATAAATGTATACCCATGAGGGGTCTCTGATGGTTTTTACTCCAAGGACCCCCCCCCCCCCATTAGCTGAGAGATAGATAAAGCAGAGATCCTCCTGCTGCATATTGGACTCATGTTAAGTTAAAGGTATAGTAAGAGTCCCCAGTGAGCCTCTGGGATCAATAAACCCTGGTTTCAGTTTGGGCTTTGGGAGAAAAGCCTTTCGTCCAATCACGGTGAGAGGGCCTTCCTCCAATCAAGAACGAGTGGGGGTGGGCCTTGGTTTACGTGTTGTTGGCATGTTGTACATCCCCTCACTGTTTGTTTGTAAATTTTTTGCTTTTTGTACTTGGTCACACACGCACGCAGGCAGGCAGACAGACAGACAGGCAGACAGGCAGGCAGGCAGGCAGGCAGGCAGGCAGACAGACAGACAGACAGACAGGCAGTGTGCTATTTTCTGCTAACTGAGAAAGCTCTCCTCCACAATAGCATAAAACTGACACGATACGGGTGTAGGGCCCTGAGTGACTCCGCTCAAGCATGCAGGGTTTAAGTGGTTAATCATTCATCGCTACAGTCCTCCTAGCTCACTCGTATTCACTCCATCTCCTTGTGACTGTTGCTCTCTCTCTCTCTCTCTCTCTCTCTCTCTCTCTCTCTCTCTCTCTCTCTCTCTCTCTCTCTCTCTCTCATATTATATATATTCTGCATGCCGTTCTGCATGGCTGCATTGATTCATAATGCAGCACAGCTCGTATATCTACACTCTCATGCCCATCGTCTCCCAGCAGAGAGAGCCTCTTCTCCACACTGCTTATCCCTCCCTGACAGTTTAACATATCACCCAATATCACACTATACCGCTGCATGATGCCACTATACACTCCAGGGATTGAAGGAGAGGTGAAGTTTGCCAATTTTCAACAGTTTACCATGTCAATAATATACATACTTAGAAATGTTGTGTACGCGTAATTAAAATAAACTCCCCCATCGTGTGTTTCCTAGAAATGGAGGTCTGAAAAACAATGGATACAAAAAAAAAAAAAACACCACAAGACAAATGAAGTGGTGAGACCGAGACAAGACCAACACAATTGCGGGAGAGACAAAAACAATTTGTCTTGAGACTGGTACTACCCACCCATTACACTAGAAATGGGTGGGTGAAATATGTTTGAACCATTTTGTCTGACACTTGACTTTAGTTTCTGACACTCAATTTGAGTTTCTGACACTCGACTTTAGTTTCTGACACTCAATTTGAGTTTCTGACACTCGATTTGAGTTTTTGACACTCGATTTGAGTTTCTGACACGCTATTCTAGTTTCTGACACCAGATTACATATTTTGAGGCTAGAATTTAGTTTTTGCCACTACATTCTAGTTTTTTGTTGTTAGATTGTGATGTGCCAGATTCTAGCTGAGCTTTTTTGACACTAGATTCTAGTTTTTCTGAAAAATCTGTTTCTGTGTTAGTGATGCTCAACATATTCATTCCAAGGAACCCAAGAATAATCTATTTAATTTGGCTTCGGAGCCCCATCTGAAAACATGTTGTTCAGAAGCAAAGATTTGAGTTAAAAATGTTTGCTTCTAAAATAACGCATTGGAAGATTTGCGTCACATTTTCACGATTGCTCAAAAATAGCAGACCTACAAGCTCATAGCGCGCCACTCGGTGGCGCGCTATGAGCTTGTAGATCTGCTATTTTTTCAATTGGTAAAGTATAACATAATGCTTAAAACACTAAAACGCGCTCAGTACAGTATGCGTTAATGGAAAATATAATATACTATATACTATACTATAAATATAAAATATACTTGTGTTTTGTTTGTGAAAAATATGTTAGGTGTTCTTGCGTTTATATTGTACGTCCTCCTCACTAATGCTTTCTATAATATGGCATAACAAGGGCACTGGCTTCACTAATGGAGAGATGAAAATTTAATCATGTATAGACTTTAACGACACATTCAGAGTGGGGAGAAACAAATTGAACTTCCTTGCCATGCATTCTGTAGAGGCCTCTCCACACCAGCCCCCTCCACCCGACCCGATGGCTCACTGATTCTCTCCTCACACCAAGTTGCTCCAACATGACACAGGTTAACAGAAATAAGGATTAATGATAGCTTCGGCAGAAAAGGATGACAGTGGCAGTGCATTGTGGGCGAAATGAAGCACGCCATGTGCAACTCTCGGTTAAAGAAAAAAAAACAACAGGAATTGAGATTTCTCCCTAGCAATTTTGAAACGAAGCAGCATTAGGTTGAACTGTGAATGAAAATGTATATTATATAAGCAAGAAATTTCAGTTTTTTTTAACAAAGAGTCCCGCCGGGAGTATTTGTTAGCCAATGACAAAGGTTATAGGGATTTCTTTGGAGGCCGCATGAAAAACATGCAATTATGCAATTATTGTAACTATGTAATTATTATCTTGTCCATGAATTCAACTCAACTCATTTTCATTATATTATCACATCTAACATGACACATGGGGAAAGGAAGGCACAATATATAATGAGCTCAAACAAGCAAAAAAAAAAAAAAACATTTGCCCCAGTGAGGTGAAAATAGGTCCACCTCAGCTGTCGCTGAAGGCCATGGAGAAGAAATGAGTCTTTAGCAAGGACTTGAAAACGACTTAGGGACTGTCCGGACTCCGGGAGGCTCTGATAATGTATGTTCCATTATTCCAGAGCCTGCCATGGAATAATCCCTTGGTCTTCCATTATCTTCCCTATGGGAATTCCCCAGCATTGACCAGATAAGAGGAGATATTACAGGGTATAGGATTCCTGCGGCTTCAAAAGCGGCACTACTCAGCAAACATTCACCGCTGCTGCCTGGATATGAAACCGAAAGAGTCCCTTTTCCTTTTCTTTTGCTCCCAATTAAGTCATTATCACGCCAAATGATTCCTCCTCCCCACGCACAGTTGCTGTGTTGTCAGCGATGTTGTATCCTTCCTACCGAAGCCCCAGTGTGGAAGCATGCCCCACTGGGAGGGAGTAGAGTTTTCTAGGTTCCACACACTGGGATTTCAGGACTGCATGGGGCCATCACTATTGTCTGTCTGTCTGTCTGTCTGTCTGTCTGTCTGTCTGTCTGTCTGTCTGTCTGTCTGTCTGTCTGTCTGTCTGTCTGTCTGTCTGTCTGTCTGTCTGTCTGTCTGTCTGCCTGCCTGCCTGCCTGCCTGCCTGCCTGCCTGCCTGCCTGCCTGCCTGCCTGCCTGCCTGCCTGCCTGCCTGCCTGCCTGCCTGCCTGCCTGCCTGCCTGCCTGTCTGCCTGTCTGTCTGTCTGTCTGTCTGCCTGTCTGTCTGTGCACCCAGTCTCCCATAAGCCCCCATGCAGGACGCGCACACATAGACGTCAGATTTTTTCAGCCCCTGGCTTTTTACCCGTCTGTAAAACAACTGCCCTTTCCAGGCCACAAATGCAGCATTTTCTATGATAAAATGAATGCAAAATGCCAATCCTTTTTCATGCCATTCAATACTAATAATAAAAGTAATAGTAATATTAATAATTTAACTTAATAAAGAAATTCATTCATTCCATTCATTCATCCCACTCGTATACTCCACTGTTTTACTTTCTCAACTTTGTCATTTTACTATGAAAGCAGGGCTTGGTGAGGATCATAGAACAGGAAACTGCGCTTTAAAAATGCCATTTTAATTTTTTAAGGCATGCATTTACATGTTTGCACTTGTCTTGCTATTAAGGGACATCGATTTTTAAAGAAAAATTACTTTTTTGCCATTTGCTTGGGACATCAATGTGAACCAGTGCTTGGTGGCTCTGTCCCTCGACCAATGTTTCTATTTTGCCCCACTGTGTGTTTGGATTTGACATCCCTGATGTATACTGTTACTGTATAAATAAATTCTGCTTCCATCAGTTCATGGTGCAGCAGAACACATGGGGCACATTCACTGGGGAAGAAGAAAATAGCAGAGATAGGCATATTCCTGGAGGGGCAGGGGGTAGTATATAATGTATGGATCCAGCGGGTAATAAAATGTGTGTTAGAGAAGCAGGGCCTGAAATCCTGTAAGAGGGCACTTTTGCGCAAAAATGTGTGTTAAACAGAATTGGAGCTTTACAGTACAAGTCAAGTACAACTACAACACAACTGAAAAGTTTAATTCTCAGGCCTGATTTGGCCCCCAGCGGGCCTTGAGTTTGACATATATGGTATACAGAATATCAGAATTATGATCATATCTTCAGGTTAGAGTTTACTATATTTTCATCACCTTCAACAGCTTGATTAATCATGTTCATACTGTGTAAAGAAAGTCAACATGGACCTCGTTTTTCCATTTGCGAGATGCACTTTTGTTCCCTTAGTGCAGTGAGTGAGTGAACCAGGTGCTCCTTGGCTCTCTAGGTGTGGACCACTGGGGAGAGACCCTCCTGAACCCACCGGTCACAAGTCTGACATATTTAAACTTTATATAATTAATGATGAGGATGATGATGACACTGCACATGCTGTGCAGGTGCAAGGTGACGGAAAGACAGGGGTGGACTCATTTACAGTGCAATTTGGGTGTATTTTTGAGAAAGCAAAATCCATTAGCGGCAACAACAGCAGCAACTGTTTTGCAACAGTCGCAACTGTTTTGCATAACGATCAACTATTTTATATAACAGTTGTGACTGTTTTGCATATCAGTCCATAGTTTTCTTAACTAAACCTAACCCTAACCCCTAACCCTAAACAACAATACAAAACACTGAAGTCCTAAAAACAGAACCTAAACAGAACCGTCGCGACCATTAAACAAACGGCTGTCACGGTCACAAATTGATTTCAGCCCTCCTGTTTGTTGAGAGGCGCTAGTAGTTCCTCCTGTTCCTCCATGTTCAGCTACAGTACATAATCTTTGTCCTAATACAAATATTGCATGCCATCGAAAATGAGTAAAGAATTCATGTCACATGTCCGAGCAAATCGGACACTTTGTCCTATAACACAAAAATTCAATTCCCTTTCCCAATGCGTCATGTGTCGAAAGCAAAAGCAAATTTGTATTTTTGTTCAATTCCATTCAAGGTCATGAATAAGTAAACTTTTGTCAACGAGGGAAATTTGTTTTGGGCGTGAAAGCCCAAAACAAATTTCTGTGCTGCAGACCACACACAAAACATCAGTCAAGAATACGTAATAGAGAAAGACACAAACATTACATGAATACACACAGTGTGCATAATCTAACCTTTCACATCCTCATTCAACATCGTAGTTGATGCTGGAACAAACCTTTTTTCTTCTTATTGCAAGATTAGAGAACATAGCACTCTCTTTGTATGTTTTTGGTGAGAAACAAACTTAATCTGTGGGCAAAAATATAACTATAATAAATTATCGCCTGGCTCATGGACTAAAAACTGGTTCTGAATTGAACCGACTCCCAGACAGTGGAACATTGGTCACAGAGTGTCTCTGTCCAGACAGTGGGGAGCCATCATCTCTCCTGCGGAAAAAAATCAGATTATTGTGAATTATTACCTGAACTGAGAGGAATAAACCGGTCTAAGAACGCTGCCCTGTGTTGTGTCCATCCCAGGGGCGGATCTATCTATGTGCATGGGGGGGCAATGTCCCCCTAAATGCCCAGTCTACCCCACCAAACACGATGGCAAGCAAAACAACCAAAGATATTTGAAATTAAAGTGCCTATATTTAAAATGATTTGAAACAGTACTACTGCTACTAACTAACTACAGTTGTGCCACCACTAAACCAACAGCATTTCATCAATGAAAACAGAAAACTCTCTGAGTCAGACCTTTAGCTTTATGCATGCTGCGTGTCTGTTGCAACTTCAACGACAACTGATGTTGTTATTGATGCTTAATTGCCTAATAAAAGTCTGTAACCAAGGACTAGGAGTGGGCAAAAAAATCGATATGCCAATATATCGCAATGCTTAATGCCATGATATCCATATCGAATCGCCAGGTTTCAAAATCGATTTTTTTTTTTATGTAGGGTCTATTCCTTCATTTGTTCATGTCAGAAAGACTGGCTGATGTTATCAGTCTGCATTGATGTGTATGATTTTTGTTATTTATATTGTTTAAAACTTCTTTAAAATGTTGTAGTTGATCGTATCGTATCGCGAGGTTAGGTAAGTGAATTGTCCCACCCCTAGTCAGGCAGGACTAGTGGCATTTCATGCACTTTAACTGCAGTGCTGCAATGTGTCAAGGACACAGACGTGCCTCCACCACGGCAGTTGCGTTTCGCTGTGCATGTGAAATATCTCTGCAGTAAACTCCCTCCATGCATCTTCATCTAAAACTCGTTTTGGGTGGGGGGAGGGGCTGGGTACTGTAATTTAGTGCCTGATGCGTATATATTGTACGCCACGTAATCTACCACAAATCTGCATGCCGTTATAGACAAACCATAATGAAATCTAGCAGAAAAATAGCAGATCTATAAGCTCACAGCGCATCGCCATCGGCTATTGTCCTGCATGCCATCATGCAAGGAAATAAACGAAACAAATAGGGCTTGTTGTTGTTGTTATTCTAGTTGTTGAAGCTGTTAAAACCGGGAAAGCATAGTGTTCTGTACTATTGTACCCAAACTCAAGTATCCCAATGCATCGCTATTGTAGGGAACAGTCAATGGTCACTATAGCAAAGTGCATCCACCCCATAATGTATTGTGCAGGCTTGGGGGGCTTTTGCTACTTTTTGTTTATAATTGAGAAATACTTTGCTTACTACATTTTCCCAGTAACTTGCCCATCACTGTGGTTTTGGCAGAAGGAGAAGAGAAAATACAATAAGGAAACAAGGAGTCCATCCCTCCAGGCCTGGTCCCTTTAATGAATAACAATATTAATCCACAATCCATAATAATTTGGGGACTCTTTTTTTTGTTTGTCCTCCATCTAGGGAGTAGCGTCCAAAATCGTCACTACTCTCGTCTAAACTAAATATGTGTCCCCACATGGTGTGAGTATAGGGCAGTGATTTTCGACCAGTTGATCGGGGACCACCAGTAGTCCTTGAGCTCACCTGGAACGGTGATCCCCCAGCTAAGTTGGTTAACCAGATGAGAAGTTGGTTCACCAGAGGTAACTCTTGAGAGCGTAAACATGAAACATCTTTCATGTTTACGCTCTCAAGAGTTAAAATATTCATCATCTGAATTAGCCCATACTATAGACAACTAAAGAATGTAGCAGATTAATGGTCACTTTCATCTGTATGTTTGAGTGTTTTGTTTCCCAAATCCAGCCTGGAATTGTGGACAAAAGCAAAATAAATCTTTTAGTTTTGTGTTTGTGGTGGGGCTATAATGTCCTCAAATGGTGGTCCGTGGCTCAAATGCTGAATAAATAGTGGGCCCTGGGATCACAAAGGTTGATAGAGGATATGAGGCAGTGAATTTGGACACAGTCACAGTGACACGGTGCGCCATTAGCATACAGGGATGAGAGAGAGAGCATCTAGATTGCTGTAATTACATTCTGGATGAGAACGCATGTCTGTCTGCTGTTCTCGTAGGGAGAGACAGTGTTGCCAACTTGGCACATTTGTCGCTATATTTAGCTTTTTTCCAGACCCCCCTAGTGCCAAAATTAGTGGAAAAACTCCTGGCAGAAAATCTGGTGCTTTTTTGCTGGTGAGTTTGGGCAAAATTGGTTGACAGGCACCAGAGAGAAAACCCTCGTTTTCCACCATTTTTCCTCCTATGATAGAGTCCTCCTTCCTTCTTAGAAAGGACCATTGCTAACCAAATGGACCCTTTTAGATCTGTAACTCTTGAGATTGTAAAATTAAACTGACACTTTCCGGTCCGTTTGGTTTCATTTTCCGCTCTCAAGAGTTAAATCAATTTAAATCTAAATTTAACCATCTGAATTACCTAATTTTCAAGAATCTACACATTTAGAAATTGTAGAAGAATTGCTATTTTGACCAACATGTTGTCAGTTATTGCTCCTAAATTAGGCTTAGAGACTAAACTCAACATCAAACGGTGGTCCTCTGTGGCTAAAATGAAAATGGTTGAAAACCCCCCCTGCTCTAGCGCATTCTGGTGCATTTTGGAAGTGCCACTAGGGCATTTTGGATTTTGGCAGTTGGCAACACTGGGGAGAGAGACAGAGAGAGAGGGTGAACCAGTGCCGGATGAGTCAGTCAAGTGTGTTAGAGAGAATGAGACTAAATGAAAGCTTGACGAGAACAAATGACAGGGCGATAAATATAGTATCAAGTATGCGCCTGCAAAGTGAGTGCAATGTTGTTAAACAGTTTACAATGGCAGTAACCTGGTGAACCTTTTTTTCCCCCAGGAGGAGCGAAATCAATTCCCAACCGCAGCAGGCGTCATGGCAGTTATAAATCTGCAACAGATCTTTCATGCAGATCATCATTTTGCGACCGTATACCACATACGTCGTGACCATTACAGGGGTTGACACTAAGGTCTCCGAGGCACTTGCCCATCGGACAAGTGCAAGTCAGGTTCTACTTGCCCTCAGGTCATGATCACTTGCCCCCCAGGTTCCAGGTGGTCCCCAGTTAAGTTGGTTAACCAGATGTAACTCTTGAGAACGTAAAAATGAAACCAAATGGACGCTTGCGCGTCCATTTGGTTTCATTTTTACACTCTCAAGAGTTAAAATTCATCATCTTAATTAGCCGAGGTCTACACTGTAGAAGATTAATGGTCATTTTGATGTGTATGTTAATTTGCCTGTTTTGTTTCCCAAATCCAGCCTGGAATTGTGGATAGCTAGAAAGCAGGGAAAGACACAGAGGCAGAGTACAATGACTGCCTTCAAGACAAATTTATCTTGTGTTGTGTTATAGTGCACTAAGTTGCACACTTGCCCGATCGGGCAACCAGGTAGCAGTCTTCACTTGCCCCACCATTTTTTTTACTTGCCCCGGGCAAGCGGGCAAGTGTTAGTGTCAAGCCCTGCCATTATTCATAAAACGTTATGCAAAACGGCTGTTTTGCATAACAGTCGCAGCAGTTTCATGAATGTCATCACAGTTTCGTAACTGTCGCGAGTCGTGACCGCGTTGGAATAACCGTCAAGGGTTAAGTATACATTTACGAATAGGTTTTACTGAGGTTATCTTTAGGCTTAGGGGTTAGGGTTAGGTGTAGATTACATCATTTCTAATTCCGCCGATGACTGACTGATACTCAGAAATATTCCAGTAAAGTAAGTAATTTTTTTCTACGCAGAATTGTAAATGCGCCGAGTTTATTTTATTCAAAAGCACTCAGTGGTGACGTCGAGTCATGCCAGCGGAGGCGATTAGGATCATTTCAAGCAAACATCTACACATACAGGGGTTTCATTTTGAACAAAATGCGATAAAAGAACTTGGCGAGAAAGCGTGACTAGGTTGACTGTCAGAATGATTTTCACGGCTGTATTCAGTGAATTTTGTAAAGACGAGGGGCTCAGTGAGGCTCATGTACGAGATGTTGGGCTGCAGGACGGCGACTGCAACGACTCACAAGCTGTTTTGTGAATATAGCAGACCTGCAAACTCACAACCTGTCTTGAGTGAGACACGCTGCGAGCTTCTACGTAATCTGTTTTCCCTAACTCTTTTAGCGTCATACCTTGTATGAGGTTGATATACCCGTAATAACCATGCTGAAATACATTGTCTATTCAAATTATCTATTCATTGTGGGGGTTTGGGATGAATTTCGCCTGCCCCCCCAATTAGGAAAGGTTACATCCAGGCCTGGCTGAAATGAGCATGGCAGCACACCTAGCCGAGATTACAGTAAATCCTCTAATAAAGTCCTCTGTTCTATTAATTACCGGCATCCTATTAATTACCGGGACCGGCGTTGAATTAACACATATATTCCGGCCCCCTTTTATTAACCGGTATTTTTTTCTTTTGTTTTTTATTTTTTGCGGGTGTGGGCTTATCCGATGCAGTTCACCGCTATTAGGCTATTATTCTCGCCTCCTCCTCCTCCTCTTCCTCCTTTTGACGATTCTGATCGACTTTTTTTCTATCTCTATAAAACAGTGGTTTTCAACCAGTGGTCCGGGGACCACTAGTGGTCCTTTTAGATCTGTAACTCTTGAGATTGTAAAATGAAACCAATTACTCGCATCCAATTGACTTACTGTGAGCCATCTCTCAGTACTCCTCAATATGAAGAAGTCATTATGTCCATCCATGATGTAATCCATATCTGGTTATAATCCCAATGAATCGTCAAAACTGTCATTTGATTATGTACAGTTGATCATTCTTCCGTTATCCATTATACCGATTGACTGACTGACTGCAAAAGGAAGCCTAGCCCTGTCAATAGTTCCGTAGGCCTACTAATAACCATGCGAGATTTCTTCCAGTTTTATCCATGCCATTGTCCAGATATAGTACTCCGTTCCATTATTTGAATATGCCTGCAAACCATTCCTAAACATAAACTATAGAACGATAACTTGATGAACTTTCACGTTCTGCTTGATCGGTGAAATGTGTTGAAGCGTCAAGCCTATATAGGCCTACAGGCGCTATCTAGTGTCCCTACAAAAAACAGCATTATTTAAGATTATTGGGGTTATAAAATATGATTTATTCATTATGATTGGTTTGAAACATTGTCTCTTCTTATAGCAGCCTCCTTCCAATAAACGCCTGGTATAAAAATCGGTTGAGACAAATAAAAGCCCTGGATTATAAAAGAGGATTTACGGTAGTTGTGCTGATTAAAGAGTAGACACTTTCGGCAACATCATTATTGTTGTCTTATGAATGGAACAAAAAGGGCAGGTCTACGCTCCTGCTTTTTTCACTTCAGTTATTATGGAACAACAAATAATTTCTGAGGTGGTCCTACGGTATAAAATGATCTAAAGGGCTCAGACTGAGGTAAAGGACGTCATGTAGAGCCTAATAAAACTGACCCTGCGGAGTAGAAGACGAATGTTCTACATTGACACATGTTGGCCTGGAGTGAAGCGATCATTCATCACATAATCACTTCTGGTTCAAAGATTTACAGTGTATATATTGTGTAATGATAGATGGCTGTCACAACAGCCAAAGTCACACAGGTTGACTTGGCTTACAGTGAGTGCCACATTGGGGCTGTTCTCCCCTGTGTTGCAAAGTTTTTCCTGCAATTGCTTACATCAGGGGTTTTCAACAGATGGTCCGGGGACCACCAGTGGTCCTTGAGAGGGTCCCAGGTGGTCCCCAGGCTAAATTTTGGTATTGTTTAAAAAGGGGAATCCCACCAATTTTCAACATTTTACTGTTGTCCACACAACAGTATAAATGGTGAAAATTGGTGGGATTCCCCTGATAAAGTTTCCCTCATTATGTGTTCCCTAAAATGGAGGTCTGAAAGAAATCATTAACACAGTGAAACACAACTTGATGACATCAACAAGTTGTGTTTGTGTTGCAATGACTTTTCTTTTAGGACCTTTTTTTCTGAGGGTGTACGCTCTCTGAAAAATGTTCTAGTATGATAAAACACGGTAATTTGTGGATAAAAATGCGATACATCAAATCTAATCGCAGCATAATTAAGAATCGCAACGTAAATCGATTCAGAACCCTAAATATCGATATTGTATCATGAGGTAAGTGAATTGTCCCACCCCTAATGGCCAATGTCTCTGGTATTACCGGGATGCAAAGTTGCACTTTGCACATGGAGAGTGGTAAAACGGCCCTGAATTAGTCATGGGATGTGTTTAGGGCGTCGCCTCCTTCAACCCAATGAGATTGGTGAATAGCGTGGTGAGTGCTATGGCCACTTTAGACTAGACGTAGGAGGTAGCGGCCAGCCTTTTACTGTATACCTTCGACATGCTTCCGAAAAAGGTGACGTTTTTCTGCCCAGAAGAAACCAAGGCATCTGCTTAGCGAGCGACATGTTGCGGGGCTTCATTTCATCATTCATAATTCATAACTCCATTTCAGAAGGCGGTGTGCATGAGACTTTATGCCATAAGTTTCTTATAACGCTGAGGGACTGGACTGGAGCTTTTGTAGTCGCCCCCAACTGATTTCAGTCAACGTGGATTCCATCAACGCCCGCGTGTTAGTTGTTGAGGTATACGCTTTTTGTTTTGGAAACGGGGCGCTATTAATGTGCAGGGCTCCTTTCACAGCTGATTCACAAATCACAGATTATCACTTGGACCTGACGAATGCTTGTATTTATTTATTTATTTATTTATTTATTTTGTATTTTTTGCTGTAAAGTTGTGTGTAAATTTCGGTTCGCTTAAGCATTTCCGTGTCAAAGACTCCCAAATGAATAGGTGCTTATCCGTGAAGACCCCATCTGCTATTGTTTTCGTGGTAACCTTGGCAGATTTGTGTTACATGCTCACAATATGCACGTCACCATCATTGAGCAGACTGTGTTTCCCTTTCAACTGTTCCAGTTTTTTCCAGTTATTTTTTCTAGTCTCCTCAGTTTGGGGCCATTACATAGATTTTTTTCTCGATGCGTTTTTTTTTTTCCCACAGAGAAACCCAAACCAAAACCCAACCAATCAGAATAGTGGGGGTAGTGGCAGCCACCATGTTTGTTGTTTGACACTGTCGGGTGACAGGGCTGTCGGCCAATCAGGTGCTGTAGTCGGATTTTCAACTAATTCTAACAGCCCCATAGACAGCGTGAACAAACATGAATCCCCAGGGAAAATAATTTAAGGGCGAGAGCCAGGCAAGCAGTATATTGAATATTTACTGAATCTATAGTAAGCATAGTATATGCATTTCAAGTAGTTGCTAAGCTTTCGAACATTACTCAAAAATAACACTGCCATACTAAACATTATGTTAGTATGTCGTTTTGGACGCAGCTCTTGCCACAGTGCGTGCGTGCGTGCGTGCGTGCGTGTGTGCGTGCGTGCGTGCGTGCGTGTGTGTGTGTGTTAGTCACTACTCCTCTTGCTAGGCTTTCGCTGCAGTCCCTCTAAAGGCTTGAACGTTTACACACATTTCGCTGCTTGCACTTTCTGTGTTTTTTGTCAGCTGCTGTGTTGCTGTACACATCCCCCACCCACCCTTTTTCTTGTTTTTCATTGTCTGTTAGTGATGTCTCTAGACAGACAGACAGACAGACAGACAGACAGACAGAGTGGACAGACAGACAGGCAGACCCTCCAGGCGAGAGCGGCGTCTCTTCTCCCCACCTCAGCCAGTGCACACATTTTGGTCTAGAACGAGTGGAGTGAGTGTGCAAGCGAGCGTGCGTGCGTGAGTGCGTGCCTGTGCACGAGTGTGTGATGTCACCAGCACCACGAGCACCACACACAGAGAGAGTGAGACAGAGATGAACTTCCACTCACACCCAGCCAGGCCCGGCCCGTTTGGGAGAAGATGACAGAGGTCACCCCCATGAGATGATGATGGTGATGATGATGATGATGATGCAGCAAGCAAGCGCAAGCAACCTCACTCTGCCATTTTCTCCTCCTTTCTGCAGCGACGATGACGACAACGATGACCTTCCCCCGGAGGAGTCGACTACTTTGGGGGAGGAGGAGGAGGATGGGAGGAAGGGGGATGGAGGAGGAGAGGGCGAGCGGGACGACCATCAGCCTCCGACGACGACGACCCCGGCGGCGGCTGAGTCTCAGCCGGAGGAGACCTGCTGCAGCCAATCGCCAGAGATCCCCGGCCAACCTGCAGAGGAGTCCCACCCGCCAGAAACCGACCGCAGCCAATCGCCCGAGACGACCCAGAGCAGCCAGCCTGCGGTGGAGATCCACAGCCAACCGCCTGCCGAGACGCCGAGCCAGGCTGAGCCTGCGGACACCCACGGCCAGCCCGACTCGGAGATACAAAGTCCACCCCCTTCCCATGCTGAGCCTCAGCTTGAGCATCACGAACCCGAAGCCGCTGCCGCTGCTGCTGCCTCAGCAGTGCCTCACGCGCCCGAAGAGGAACCCCAACTCGAGTCTGTGCCCAAACCTGAACCTGCGCCAGAGCCTGAACCTGTGCCCGATCAGTGCAAACCGCCCCCGATCGTCCAGCAACCTCCCGAACCTCAACCCCCGTGTCCCGCCACGGACGACCCACCTCCCTCGCCGCCACCGGACAACCCTCCGTCCACTTTGGAGGAGACCAAAGAAGTGGACGTGGCGGAGGAGAAGGAGCAACAGAGGACTCCGGAGGATGACCGAGGAGGAGGGGGAGGAGGAGGAGGAGGTGGTGGCGAAGGAGGAGGAGGAGTGGAGGAAGAGGCGAATGCGGGGGATGAAGCGGGAGGAGGAGGAGGAGGAGGAAAAGGAGGGAACGGCGGTGCTACTGCGGCGCCGGCGGGCCGGCGCGCCAGCCTCCACCACACGGCCTCGCCGCTGAGGCGAGGCGGCAACGGGGCCGGCTGTTCGCATCCCACCTCCGACTACGAGCTCTCGCTCGACCTCAAGAACAAGCAGGTAGGGTTGTGTGTATGTGTGTGTGTGTGCCGTGTGTGTGTCTGTGATTCTGTGTGGGTGGGGAGGGGGGTGGTCTCGTGTCTGGGTGAGATGAGGAGGGAGGTTTTTGTGTTGATATTTGGTGATGAGGTGCAGCGGGTAAAGAGTGGGGGGTCTGGATGAGAGGAGTACGACGGATTGTTGGCTTGTTGTTGTTGTTGTGGCGTCTCGTTTGGTCAGTGTTGTTTGTCCTGTCGTTAGCTGCTCTGTCTGTGCTGTCGGTTTGTTTGGAGGTGTATTGTTTTGTTCTTTTTTTTTGGGCTGCTGCTTGGCAGAGTGTTAGACAGAAGAGGTGTTTATTTGTGTCTGTTTTATCTGTTCATTTGTGCTCAGGAGGATGGCATGTATACATAGCTGTTTGAGTCTGTTGGAGTTGTGGATTTTTGTGGGATTGTGACGTTAAAAAAATGCTTTGTATTTTTTCTTCAAGGACATTTCACTGTTTTTGCAAAATATATATATACGTGTTAATGACATTTAGAAGATTTATAACACTTTCCTGGTGATCTTTATGTGTGCAATGTGTGGTTTTATATCTTTCAGATGTTCAGCAGTGAGCCCAGTGTCTCTGATGGTGTCATGGACACTACTTCCTGGACTACATGTTGTCTCCGTAAGACAGCTACTCCCCCTATCCACAAGGAGGTGTAGTGCACAAAAGAACTGTGGGGTTTGTAGTCCAGGAAGTAGTGTCCATGAAATCAGAGACACTGGGCTCACTGCTAACTGCTAACACCTGAAAGACATAAAACCACACATTTGCTCATATAAAGACCACCAGGAAAGTGTTCTAAATCTTCAACAACATACAGGTATATTTAAAGTATATTAACATATACTTTTCATGAAAATGGTGAATTGGTGAAATGTCCCTTTAAAGGTGGAGTGCCGTGATCTTTTATATACAGTATATGCATTTTTTTATACATGTCTAAGAGGTGACAGTACTATTTAAACCCTTTTTATAGCTTTGAAAACCTGCAGTGAAACCTTTAAGGTCAAACTTGCAAATAACAAAGGAAAAAAATACAACAACAAAAAACTGCAATACAGTAACATCACACATCAGCCCCTCCCCTAACTCCTCCCCCTTTTTCATACAACTAAAGCTTTGGCTGTGGCTTTGGTTCAGATGGATCTCCACCCATCACCAGGCAAACCAGGCATACTTAATGAAGTACCGGGGGTTGCCGCATAAAGAATACATTTTATTTATTGAAAAAAAAAATCTTCCTTCTCATATAATAACAATAATACCTGATCATGTTTTAGGGTGCAGAAAAAAATCACGGCACTCCATCTTAAATTTTCCTTATAGGTCTTCTGAGGTCAGATTTTTTTTGTGTGTGTTTTCTGGGAGTTTTCTGGCTCAAACAATTGCTCTCATTTTTTTTGCTGTTTGTGATATTAAGAGCCAATCAAATCCGCATATACAGTATGCTGATTAGATTTGCCAGCATATATGTCACTGTTTTCACGTTTTTGACTTCAAACCCTGGAGGAAAAAAATACAAACCACAGAAAACCCAATGAATGTTCAACGTTCAAATGAACTGCACTCTGTCGATTGCCGGCTTGCGCATTGCATACAATTAGGCCGTACATTGCCTATGTGTGCGTGAGCAGAGCACACAAATACTCCTGGCACCTATAATATTTTGTATTACATGCCCATTTATTGGTAATTTTAGGGGGCGCCCATGGGGGCACTGGTCCCCCTGATGGCAAAAAAGTTATATATAGAAAAGAAAATGTTTTTTTCTCAGTTGTAACTTCATTGACATGTAACGTTAGTTTAAACAAATCCCATAGTGTATAGAAAAACAAGTTATTGTCTAGCATAATTAGTTGCATATATACTATAGCAGTAACATATCAGGGCCCAATATCTATTCTGCATTTTAGGCATAGACCTCCATTTGATGCCGAGTTTAGTTTCTCAGCCCCAAAACTAAGGATTTTCAAGTTTTTGTCCACAGATAGCTGGTCAAAAATAGCAATTCTTCTACATTTTCTAATCGTGTAGATTCTTGAAAAGTACGTAATTCAGATGTTTAACTATAATCTAACTCTTGAGAGCGTAAAATTAAAACATTAATTTTACGCTCTCAAGAGTTATAGGTCTATCAAGTTACAGGTCTATAAGTGCCCCCCCCCCCCCCCCTGTTAGGAGAGCCTAAAATCGCCTATGCCCCCATTACATGACCATCAAATACAGCCATTTACATAAGAAGTTTGCCCAAACCCACCATAAAAAAAATCCCCCGCCCATAACCGACTACGTTATTTGCGTTCTGCTCGTGCAAGTAAGTCATGTCACAGCACCTAATGGGGCCAGCCGCCTCATCTCAATTATCATACATATCACCATTACCATTAACGTTTGTCATTATCATAATCACCACCATCATCATTGACCAGACCTTTCTCCAAAGTACCCAGCAGTCATTAGGCCAGTGGGGTGCCCAAAAGGTAGATCGTGATTTAGTCGATCGCACAGGATGTGCAGGTAGATCACATGACGGTCACCTAAAATATATACAGTAACTATCAACTCAAACTCCAAATACTTTTTGTTTTCAAACGTCAGTAGTAGTATATACTGTACAAGAAAACCCTTCCATTTCTCCCCTCAGCTCTATTCTACATTTTTAAGTGCATTATTATTATTATGACACTGTATAATGATAAGTAACACCATCAAGACTATTTCAAAGCTCCCACTTTCTAGGGCCTTGAAATGGATTTTCAGTAATGGGATGATCATATTTTAGATGTTTGGATCTTGTTGAGCCAGTCAAAAAAAGTGTGGGCACCCTGCATTAGGCTATACTGCAATTACTATTACTATGTTAATGACAGGAGGAATTTGCATGTTTGTGTATTTTCACTGTGACACACGCACGCACGCACACACACGCACACACGCACATGTGTACACACACGGGCACACACGCACACATTAATATTTGCTAGTTTGCATGTGCATAACTGCATAAGTTTCCACATGATGACAATTGCACAGTCATTAAAAGTTAGTGTGTGTGTGTGTGTGTGTGTGTGTGTGTGTGTGTGTGTGTGTGTGTGTGTGTGTGTGTGTGTGTGTGTGTGTGTGTGTGTGTGTGTGTGTGTGTGTGTGTGTGTGTGTGTGCGTGTGCGTGTGCGCGCGTGTGCCTGTGCCTGTGCATGTGGGATCATGTACCATTACCATTTTCCATGTACTCATCGTTTTGTCTCTCCATTATGCTGCTCATCAGTGAACTTGAAGTCATCATCAGACACTCATCTACATTTCAACCCCCCCATCCACCCATTCACCCCATCACCCCCACCCCCCACCGTCCCTGATCTACATTCCCAGCCATCTAACGACCATCTAACGAGTCATCAGACACCATTCATACAGCGGATCATCCAGCAGGTAAGAAGGGGAGGACAGTGTATGCTGATGCTACCATGTGTGATGACATTCAATCGCACATGGTTTTTATGTTCGAAACTGCTTACTGTAGAATTGGTCTAAAATGTTCTAATTGATTGATTTTTTTGCTGTCCATATTGTCTATATTTTAAAGGTAATAGAGGAATCTTTAGACCATACCCGGGCATTATGCGGCCCGGGGGCCAAATGCGGCCCTTTGGCTGACAATGACCGGCCCGTGAAAGGGTTTTAAACCAGTGGTCCGGGGACCATCATTGGTCCTTGAGAGAGTTCGAGTTAAATATGGAAAGTTGGCTAACCAGATGTAACTCCATTTGGTTTCATTTTTACGCTCTCAAGAGTTAAAATATTCATCATGTGATTTAAGTCTAGACAACTAGAGAATGTAAAAGATTAATGGTCATTTTGACCTGTATGTTTCACTGTTTTGTTTCCCAAATCCAGCCTGGAATTGTGGACAAAAGCAAAAGAAATCTTTAGTTCTGGGTCTGTGGGGCTAAAATGTCATCAAATGGTGGTCCGTGGCTCAAGTACTGAATAAATTGAGGGCCCTGGTGTCAAAATAGTTGGCCTTACTCCTACTTTTATCTTGAAATTAAATGAATATTATGCAGACTTTATTTCAGCCTTTAGTCTTGGCCCTCCACAATATTTTATGTATCTCATTTGGCCCCTTGGGAAAACTAATTGTCCACCCCTGCTTTAGGGTGTACAAACACTGTTTGTAAACAGATTTGTTAAAAAAAAAAAAAAAATCTAACTCCACCTCCACACTATTTGCTCATCAGGCTCTTTAAGCTCCCGTATTTTCAAAACGGCACCCCTTACAGGAAGTATGGCTGTTATGACGCAATCACCATAGCTGTCAAAAACGCTAAGCAAAGAGCCATCCCCAATGGTGGTGCGGGTTACCATTGTGACGCGTCTATGCAGCGTGTGTCAAACAGGCGTTCTGGACTCTACGTTAAAGTATAGGTTCTGCCGTAGTAAGAACGGCTACTGCGGCAAGCAGGTTTATCTATCGAGCACTGATCGAGTTCCTGTTGTAGAGACCTTGCCGTCCCATTATGAATATGGTGGAGACTGCCGTGCTGTGATTGGACTAAAGCGCTGCCTCACCCCCACATAACCCCCCCTAGCCCCCCCCTCCTCACAAATTAGTATCGGCCTTCCCTGAGCCTGACAAATGTTTTGTTTTCATTCACCTTTAATATAAAAAAGGAATCAAGAAAAGCTAATTGGTGAATGCACTGTGAATGAACACACTGAGTACTATCCATCCATACATCCATCGCTATTCTTACACACACACACACACACACACACACACACACACACACACACACACACACACACACACACACACACACACACACACACACACACACACCACACACACACACACACACACACACACACACACACACACACACACACACACACACACACACACACACACACACACACACACACACCCTGCTGAGCGTTTTAATCTGAGGTTCCCGTCCCACACCGTATCTCCCTGTCAGCAGAGTTCTCTCTAGCAGATCTCCCGATCAGTCGGGATTGATCATCTGTCACGACGGGACACAGACCCCGATGAGGTTTCAGTCCAGTAGAAGGCAGCTCATCAGAGGGGATCGCCCGATCAATGTCAGCAGGGGCAGATCTAGGCATAGGCATGGGGGGGGGGGCAATGCCCCCCTAAATGCACAGTCTTCCCCACCAAACATGATGGCATGCAAAACAACCCAAGATATTTCAGTGCTTATATTTAGTATTTGAAACACTACTGAAAATCTTCGGCGTCCGTGGCACAAATCGACACAGGCGATGAAGCCGCCCCCTTACCATTTTCTTCTGCCCCCCCTCCCCCTAATTGGGAAATGTTAGATCCACCCCTGAATGTCAGGCAGATTGGATCTCTGGTGGAAGAGGCAACCACATCGACTAACCCCACACACACGTGCACACGCACACCTCTCACTGTCCTGGCTGTTATGCTGCTAATATTGGTGTCGCACTTTTACTCACCTCGGGGAAACTACAGTACTTGAGTACTGTACAATAGGACAGGTCTGACTTTTTTTTTTTTTTTTTGCTTGGAGAACACAATTCCCTTTCAAAGTGTAGAAGAGGGAGCAGCAGATACGAAGAAGCAGAAGAGGGAGCAGCAGATACGAAGAAGCAGAAGAGGGAGCAGCAGATACGAAGAAGCAGAAGAGGGAGCAGCAGATACGAAGAAGCAGAAGAGGGAGCAGCAGATACGAAGAAGCAGAAGAGGGAGCAGCAGATACGAAGAAGCAGAAGAGGGAGCAGCAGATACGAAGAAGCAGAAGAGGGAGCAGCAGATATGAAGAAGCAGAAGAGGGAGCAGCAGATATGAAGAAGCAGAAGAGGGAGCAGCAGATACGAAGAAGCAGAAGAGGGAGCAGCAGATACGAAGAAGCAGAAGAGGGAGCAGCAGATACGAAGAAGCAGAAGAGGGAGCAGCAGATAAGAGGAAGCAGCAGCAGATACGAAGAAGCAGAAACAGAAGAAGAAGCAGCAGCAGAAGAAGCAGCAGAAGCAGCAGCTGATAAAGAAGTAGCAGCAGAAGCAGCAGCAGCAGATTAGAAGTAGCAGAAACAGAAGAAGCAGCAGCAGCAGAAGAAGCGGAAACAGAAGAAGAAGAAGAGGCAGCAGCAGAAACAGAAGAAGCAGAAAAAGCAGAAGAAGAAGCAGAAGAAGTTCATATCTATTAGAAATACATTGCGCTGGTTGTGTCCCAATTTTTGCTGTTACATAATGCAGTCTCATTAATCCAGGAGAGCTTTTTGGATTGTAAAAAGAGTGTGCATGAACTTGACAGGGGCTTAGTAGTTTTAGTTTGCTGTCATTTTCCCATGAACTAATGCCTGATTCATTTCATACTTGAATGTGCAGTGGAGTCCTGCACCAAACCAAAAGAAAAAGCAGATGTACATGCTCACATGATATCACGCTGTGGTGCATTGTGAGCTTGTAGATCAGCTATGTTCTGTGTGCGACATCTACACTATGTGCAACCAAGTGCAAGAAAAGCACTTTTTTGATAAAATGGTTAAAGCTCTACTATTATTATTGTCATGTAACATAACTAATGACTGCAATTTACTCAAATACTGTTCAATCCAATGTGTTTATTAATTTTATTGTGTTGGTATCAGATATTTTGAATACTTTTTACTTCTACTCCAGTTACATTTATTTTTTACTTCATTGCCAATTAATTATTTGAAAGATTTAGTTAGCAGTAGTTACTTGCATATTTTGACTACAAAACATTCAGTACATTAACCATTTCAACATTTTTTTAATAATGTGTCTATTTGGAAATAGAGGATCTACAAGCTCACAATGTCTCATAAAAAATCCTATACATTTTTAACTTTGGAAATGGGAGCTCCATTTCTGCCTAAATTGATGCCAAAACCTTTGTACCTTTACTCAAGTAAAGACATTACAACATAGTTACTTTAAAAAGTAACTAATTGTAAACTTTGATGTGACCAATGCCCAGACAAGAAGAAAAGAAAGAAGATTACTTCTCTAAGACTGTAACAAAGGTACAAATGGTATTCAGCAGAAGGTCTGTGACCTTTTTTTGCTGGGAGAACATCATTTCCATTCAAAGTCTACATCTTCAGAGTAAAACCTTGAACCTCCTGAAAGGTCCTGGGTATTAAATATTTCATGATAGAGGAAAAAAAAAGTTCCATCTTTCACGACTGACCCCAAAGACATGCTGTTTGTTTTAAAGATTCAGCACTTTTGACCTCCGGTCTTTTCTGGCGATATCATCACACCATTAAGTCATTAACCATAATTTATACACACATTCTCACACACCTTCTTCTTGGCTTTTGAATTTTTTTTCACAGCCTTTTGAGAACGACCTTCTGCTTCCCTTCATTGAGGCTTTGGCCCATACCGTAAGAAAGGAACAGCCTGTCTTAAACCGCATTAGCATTTATTACTCATTCACCACTGCAGGAACAATGGTTGCCTGAGTCGTATAGAGACTAAAGGCATTTCCATATAGATTTACAGTAGGTGAGAGAGGCGTTTGGAGAGCCAGCGAAATCCAAAAGCGACCTCGCCCGCGGGCGCCCGGTTTCAAAAGCGGGCGCCCGCTTTCACAAAAACGGGCGCCGGTTTCACAAAAACGGGCGCCCGTTTTCAAAAGCGGGCGCCCGTTTTCACAAACTAGGCTATGCCTAAACCTAACTCTAACCCTAAACTTAACCTCAGTAAACCTATGCCTAAACCTAACCTAACCCTAACCATAACCTTTTGAAAACGGGCGCCCGTTTTTGTGAAAGCGGGCGCCCGCTTTTGAAACCGGGCGCCCGCGGGCGAGGTCGCTTTTGGATTTCGCCCCTGCTGGGCGTTTGGGTGAGCGGTTAGCCGATTTACCACAGTGGTGTCATGTCACATGGTAGGTTTCGGTGGACACCGTAAAACCTAAAACTGGAGCATGAATATTGTTCTAGACCAGGCAGGGGTTTTCAACCTTTTTCTTCCCAGGGCCCACCATTTATTCAGCATTTGAGCCACGGACCACCAATTGGGGATATTTTTTAGACCCACAGACCCCAAAACTAAATATTTCTTCTTCTTCTGTCCATGACCATTAATCTTCTAGTTGTGTAGATTTGGACTAATTTGCATGATGGATATTTTAACTCTTGAGAGTGTAAAAATGAAACCAAATGGACCCGCAAGGGTCCATTTGGTTTCATTTTTACGTTCTCAAGAGTTACATCTGGTTGACCAACTTAGCTGGGGACCACCTGGAACCCTCTCAAGGACTACTGGTGGTCCCCGGACCACCTGTTGAAAACCCCTGTTCTAGACTGCAGCATATACTGTATGCTGTATGTCGAAAATTGATGCGTCTACATTTGTGTGTAAGGATACGTATCGATATGCATCATCGATATGTATCATGATGCATGGATTACGATAGATGGATGGTATTGGGTCATTCTAGCAATACAATCCAATACGATTTAATGATTTGAAATCGATATAGTAACTATTTAAAGTACATTGACATTGTCTTAATCCAGGGGTTTTCAACCTTTTTCATAAAAGGCCCCACTATTTGTTCTGCATTTTAGCCACAGACCACCACTGATTGACTCACGTTGTTGAGTTTAGTCTCTCAGACCCCAAACTAAGGATTGTCAAGTTTGTTTGCACAATTGAGGAGAGATATCTAAATAAATGTTCAAAATAACAAGTCTTCTACATTTTGTAATTGTGTAGATTCTTGAAAATTAAGTAATTCAGACGCTTAAATATAATTTAACTCTTGAGAATGTAAGATGACACATGGGTCCATTTGGGGCAAATTGTGATATCACATGCACTTTTCAACCAATAGCCATCTCTTTTCAGCCGTAGCATGGGAGTCAACGGGAGTGTCAGTACTCTCCCTTACAGTGCGGTAGCACAAACAAGGTGGCATCTGTGTCACCTCGAAATGGGCTCTGAAGCCGCAAATCGCTCATTTAATGGTTCCAAATGACGCTGTGCGGGCCATAAGAGTGTTCAAATGGGAGAGAGGTTTGCTGACAGCACCAATGGCAGCCAGCAATGGAGTCATTAGTTCATGCCCGTGCACCTGTTCAAACTCACTTCTCTAATTATAGTCATTGATGCTGGCCTGCTGCCTCCGAAGCCGGGTAGACTGTCCTCCGAAACTTCATCTTCATCTCTGACTTCAGAAAGCTACCTCGTTTGGAATGTTCTCGCTTCCACAGAGAAATTAGTCTAGTTATTAGGTTAGGATTTTGAAAGTATTTTAGAACACGTCTGGGTGAAATCAGACAGACTTAATTAAACACGGTGGCACAGACTCCGCAAAAAAACATCGCTCTCTCTCCTCCAACCTTGCTAATTAATGGGCAGAATTTCTTGTTTTTTTCTTTTTTATGACTTCATTTTAAAGGCACATTTTACTATATCATTAAAGGCAACTTTTAAACCAAAAATCAAAATAGATATAGCTATATTTTTTGCCTTATTCCCCTCTACGTTGCTGCTATGATGCTGTAGCTGTTTCCCTGCAGACAGACACTTGCTTCGACCTGCAGACGGTCCAGAAATTTGTTGTTGTCAACAAATCATGAAAACAAAATATTTGCCAGGCTCAGGAAATGTGGTGCTAATTTGTGAGGGGGAGGCACATCCAGAGATAGTGGCTCCAGGCTTGAAGCAACCAAGTTTGGTACTGCAGGCGGGTGGAATTCATGCACGAACGCCCCGAGAGCACGCACGTTTGTTTGCTTTGTGCACGTGGACAGGGCAGTTTGTATTTAAGTTGTTTTCTGAATAAACCAGCGGTCCTCAGGTCATATACTACCTCTCAAAACATAACGGATGTATTATATGACAGATAATAAGCTCAATGCAAACCCACAAGCTTGTTTTTTGATGCTTTTTGATGTTTTTTTCCTTTGCTCGTGCGCGACGGCGCTCGTTCATGGTTCCCATAATCCCTTGCTTCGGGCGCGTTCATGGAGAAATACTTCCGCATTTGAGCACCAAATTTTGGTGGTCAAATGCGGAAATAGGTGCACTTCCGGCGGTCTTCCGGGTGCTTCAAAGCGCCAATGAGCAACTTGTATTGAAATGAACAGCAAGGGGGCGGGGCTGTCGCTCGAGTCCGTTCTCTATTATTTTATTACTCTATGGGGGGAGGAGGTTTGTGTGGGGGTGAGGCAGTGCTTTAGCCAATCACAGCAGAGCAGTCTCCACCAGTTTCATGCGTAGCTCGTGCTGGGTCACATTAGTTCTTCTCAGAAGAATGGGTGTAATTCCCCTTTAATGTATTGTTTTTTGGCTTTAAGTGTAGATAGATGGTGACGAGGGAGAGAGAGAGAAGGGGAGAGGCACACAGCAAAGGTGTCATGAACGGGACTCTAACAAACGACGCGCTGAGCCTATACGTGGCACATGAAAACTCTGATCTATTTGTTAAATCCACACCAATGTCTATATTGCTTGGTGGACAGCACTAACGATAGCCCTACCTTGTTCTTGCCTGGAGTGCATTCTCGGCAAAGACACTTAACGGCACCGAGATTAAAAACGTGATGAATATTCAGGGGGATATTTCTGGGCCCACGTCCACCAGACGAACAAAGCAACGCACGCCGCTGAGAAATCGCCGCTGTTGGAGCGTGGCCAGGGCTACTCAGAAAACCTCCATTAATATTCCCCGTATGTCTTCGAAGGGCCTTCGTAGAGGTCCTCTGCCATGAAGTGTAAACGGAGGAGATAAGATGGATCCCTCCGTGTCGTTCTTAGAGCTTCGGCATGTGATTGAGTTTCTCAGAAAGGCTTCTTGCGCCCATCGCACCAGAGCAGAGCCTGGAGCACTTTATCACAAATTGCGAAAGGCCTCCGGGCATGGCGGCCCTATCAGCAAACCCCCCGTACCAACCCCTACCCCCCACCCCCACCCCCCTCCGTTCAGGTCCACGGGAGGTGCAGCCAAGGTGACCTCGTCCGCTTGCCTCTGCGAATGGAGATTAGTGCACTGAAGTCACTTTCTGATCCCTCATCCGTAGTGCTTAAAACGATCCACTCGTTTGCCTTTGACTTCGCGGGGGAGTGATTTTTTTTTTTTTACGTGCGCTGAATCGATATCACCCTCGCTGACAAACGGGCCGGTTAAATCCTTTTTTTCAGAGACTTTGAGGGTACGATAAGACCACCGGGAGACCCCTTTGGTCTTGACGATACTAGGATATTCTTTTAGCTGTTGTTTGATTGACTGAGTACTTTGACCACAAGGGATGCAAGTCTCCTGTCTGACCTTTTTGTTTGTGTTATCCTTTTAGCTTGAATGCCTGCCTGTACCTCATGCTTTGTATAGTACAGAGTTCTGACTACTAAAGAATTCATCAATCAATTAATCAATTAAACAATCAATCAATCATTAATAGTCTAAAGATTTAAACAGCACCGTTAAACAGTACGTATACATTCATTCATTAAGGCTCTTAAAGGGGAATTCCACCCATTTTCAAAATTTTCCTGAGAGGGTCCAAATGTGAACCAAATGGACCCTAGCGGGTCCATTTGGTTCCATTTGTACACCTCTCAGGAAAAAGGGGTCTGAAAGAAAGATTATTAACATGGTGAAATACATCTTGATGATGTCATCAGATGTATTTCACCATGTTAATGATTTTTTTTCAGACCTCCATTTTTAGGAAATACAGAATTGGGGAACTTTTTTATCATGTCCACAATGACATATTATTTTTTCATTTGAAAATGGGTGGAGTTCCCCTTTAAAGTGCAAATAACAACATGGATTTCTAAATGTGTTTTAATACTTGATGTCCCTCAAGCTTTTCATGACAAATGAACTCCTCCTTTGGTCGCCTGCTAGATTATTGCAAAAAACAAGCATGCGATTCACACCCCAGAGTCCCACGCCTCACATAATGTTGAACGCTGCATTTAGATACTTGTACGCCTTAACCATTTTCTATCACATCCATACAGTATATCTTGGGGAGGGACATCCTCAGAGAGTTTCACCCCCGGTCAACAAAGTATTAGTTTACTCTATGTGTACAGCAGTTAATGTATCATATTGAATTAAGGTTTATATGCAGTTCAAGCCTGACACGTACAATCCGCTCCACGTGCGCACGCACATGCTCACACGCGCCCTTGATCAAGTTTGGAACGGAAACAAAGGGATTTGCGAACGAAGAAGAAGACCCTCTCTCTCTCTCTCTCTCTCTCTCTCTCTCTCTCTCTCTCTCTCTCTCTCTCTCCAGTGTTGCCAACTGCCAAAATGCACTGGTGGCACTTCAAAATTGCACTAGAATGCACTAGATGCTTGCCAGGAAGGGAACATACAGGTCCATTCCAAAAAATTAGAATATCAAGGAAAAGTTGGTTTATTTCCACAATTCCATTCAAAATCCCGAACTTTCATTAATTATAGATCCAGTGCTCACATTGTAAATGATTTCAAGTATTTATTTGTTTATTTCCAGCTCATAAAACCCACCACCCAAACAAGAAATACTTGGTCTCGGCTACTTTAGAACAAATTATTTCATTAATTGGGTGTGGCATGGAGGTGATCAACCTGTAGCACTGTTGAAGTGTTATGGAAGCCCAGTTTTGCTTCAATAACAGCCATAAATGAATTTGTATTGTTCAGTTTTATGTCTCACACCTTCCTCTTGACAATACAACCCAGATTCTCTGTTGGGTTAAAGTCAGGACAGTTGGCAGGTCAGTTAAGCGCAGTAATACCATGGTCAGTACAGCAGCTACTAGTAGTTTTGGCTCTGTGGGCAGGTGCCAAATCGAGCTGGAAAGGAAAATTAGCTTCTCCATGAAGCTTGTCAGCATACCGAAGCATAGGGTACTCTAAAAAATGGCTGTATTGTAACCACTGGTGAGTTTTCACTGTCAGTAGATTAACACCAGCCGGTTACATGGCTTGGAGACTGGACATGGCAAAACACATGATTTAGGCCATGTTATCGGCTGAAAACATCAACACAGCCATCTTTTTAGAGTACCTTGTACTTCGGTATGTTGACAAGCTTGATGGAGATGCTAATTTTCCTTTCCAGCTCGATTTGGCACCTGCCCACAGAGCTAAAACTACTAGTAGCTGCTGTACTGACCATGATATTACTGCGCTTAACTGACCTGCCAACTGTCCTGACTTTAACCCAACAGAGAATCTGGGTTGTATTGTCAAGAGGAAGGTGTGAGACATAAGACTGAACAATACAAATTCATTTATGGCTGTTTATTGAAGCAAAACTGGGCTTCCATAACACTTCAACAGTGCCACAGGTTGATCACCTCCATGCCACGCCCCATTAATGAAATAATTTGTTCTAAAGTAGCGCAGACCAAGTATTAACTGCATACATTAATATGCTTTTCAGATAGTCAACATTTCTTGTTTAAAACACATTTTTTTAGTTGTCTCATAAAATATTCTAATTTTTTGAAATCCTGATTTGGTGGGTTTTATGAGCTGGAAGCCAAAATTGTGTAAAAATAAACAAATAAATACTTGAAATCATTTACAAAGTGAGCACTGGATCTATAATTAATGAAAGTTCGGGATTTTGAATGGAATTGTGGAAATAAACCAACTTTTCCTTGATATTCTAATTTTTTGGAATGGACCTGTAGTGTATATGCTGTATATAAACAAAAATAATCAAAATGACCATTAATCATCTACATTCTCTAGTTGTGTAGACTTGGTCTAACACACATGATGAATATTTTAACTCTTGAGGGTGTAAAAATGAAACCAAATGGACCCGCAGGGGTCCATTTGGTTTCATTTTTATGCTCTTAAAGAGTTACATCTGGTTAACCAGCTGTCCGTCTTTTAGTAGGGTATGGGGATAATCATCAAGTTCAAAATTTTAACGCGTCCATTTGGGAATTGGTTAACACCATAAATATAAGACTTTTGACACAAAAAGTAACTCTGTATCTTGAAAATAACCCCCCACCCACTGAAAATCAAAAAAGTACCCAAAATGGCCATTTTTTGCAAATTCCGCCTGTCATGCATAAGTTATTCTCACTGTTTGCCCATATATTCTATAGGCAAAATATTCAAAATACTCATGTTTGATGAATCCATGACCAAGCCAGCAACCCCCTAGGTCATCAGAGTTGCCAAATCCAATATGGCCACCAGTCCGCCACTTGAAAAAGACATTTATAGAACTTTTAAATCAGAAGAGCTATAAACGCAAATGTTATGTCTAAATCCTGTTGTTTGACAAATGGAAATGTTTTGGAGTGCTTGACTTTATGACTGGGTGTGTCTGAATGTCTATTTGGTTATTTGCTTATTACAAATACTGCAGTACCTATATGTAAATTATAACAGTATGTTTAAATTAGAAACACACTGCTATAGTGGCTGCTAGCTGCTATGGCACAGTATAGTCACTACAAAATGAAGCAGTACAGTGCAGTATAGTACAGTTCAATATGCTGCAGTACAGTATACAGTACAGTATGCTACAGTACAATACAGTATATTACATTACAGTACGCTACAGCATTGGTTCCCAACCAACCATTTTATACTACACCTCAGAAAATATTGGTGAGTGTTTGGTGAGTAAAATACAGGAATGTAGACTTGTCCTTTTTGTTCCACTCCCAAGCCAATAATCCTGCTGCTAAGTGTCTAATCACTAATCAGAACCATTGATTTAATTTTCTAATGTGATTAATCCGTTCTCAACGGCTAGGTGTGCTGTTGTGCTCATTTCAGTAAGGTTGGAGACCCTACTTCAAACAATTAGTTGGTCAGAAGCAGACTTACATGTAGCAATATTTCATTCCACTTTTGTCACCACCACCAGAGACAGGCTCAAGTACTAGCAGTGGTACTAGTACCAGTGATTGGGAACCTCTGCGCTACAGTATGCTTGTGTATAGTACAATATGCTTTTGTACTGTACTGTAGAACATTGTACTATACTGTACTGCTTCATATTTCAGTAACTGCACTATGCATAGCAACTAGCAGCATACTGTTAAGATGTAGACTAGTAGTAGATGTAGACTAGTAGTAGATGTAGACTTTTGACTAGTGTATTATTGTTGTTCTTGTTTTAATAACATTACATCTCTATAGAGGTTGTTTCTTTGCTCAAGTTTGATATCAACCTATTCCAACAACTCTACACTCAAACCTGGCTCTACAGTAATTGCAATAACAAGCATTAACCCAATTAGGATTCAGACACATCCAGTCATGAAGTCAATCATCCAAAATGTTTCTCTTGTTAAACATAATTCTTATCTGATTCAATTGTTCTAGAAAGAAACATTTTCAAGGGGCAGACTGTTGGTCATATTGGATTTGGCCACTATGATGACCTGTGCTGGGTGGTTGCTGGCTTGGTCTCAGATTCAGCAAACATGACTATTCTGAAAATGTTGGGCACCTCTGTAGCTCCCACAAATTAGAAGTTAAAGATATGTTGAATTAAAAGTTAAAGCTGAAGTCATTTTAAAAAGGAGGAGGTCATTTTCTGGTATTTCACCCTGGATAGAGATTTTTTTCACAGTTCCCATGCTATTTGTGGTGGTCATATTAGCCAAGAACAGTTACAATATTCTCTCCTAAATGAAGCACACCCAAATCTTAGTCAGGTCCTCAACTATATGGTGGTGTAATGAATTGTCTGATGGGCGATTTGTACTGTCTGCTTGCAGTCAAACAGGAGCCAAAATGTATTATGTAAATATACCTTATTACATTAGAACTTTGCAATATCTGACATGTGAACCAATGTTCCCTAAAACACTTGATTTTATTTTTTAATCGAAAAAAAGAGTGGGAAAAGTAGAAAATTAGCATGTCCGATTTTGTTTTTTACCCTACTGTCCGTCATTTAGCCTGGGGACCACTGGTTGAAAACCACTGTCATAGGAGGAAAAATGGTGAAAAATATGGGTTTTATCTCTGGCGCCTGACAACCAATTTCACCCCAACTCACCAGCAAAAAAGCGCTAGATTTTACGCCAGGAGTTTTCCACTAATTTTGGCACTAGGGGGGGGTCTGAAAAAAGCAAAATATAGTGACAAATGCGCCAAGTTGGCAACACTGTTTCTCTCTCTCTCTCTCTCTGGGACCAGAGTGCAGATCCGTGATTGTTCTCTCGTCGGAGACTCAAAAGAGATGGTTTTTCATCCGAGGCTTTCGTTTTTTTTCCAGTTTTTCTTTTTTTGAGTGACTGCCAGCAGGCCCTGGCCAGTCCAGTCCAGTCGGCGCTGCAGTATTACAGTATCTACCTCTCTATCTGCTTCCCACAGCATGGTATGTGGTGAAGCCGCTCTGCTCCTCGCCAGGAGAAGGAGAAGATTAATGGCACGCCCATGGTTCTCAGGCGGCTTTAAAGTTGAGTGGGAAGACGTCTCAATGTGGGATGCTCAAGAGATGAGGAAATTAACAATCTGTCCACGCCGTGGTGGCCTAGGCTTAGTCAGCCTTTTTTTTCTCTCTCTCTCTCTCCCCTAAGCCACAATGGTGTAAAGATACAGTAGTACTCAAGTACAGTGCAAGTAAAGGGGAATTCCTCCCATTAAACATTTTAATTAATTTAATGTCATTAATATACCTTAGAGATATTGTGTGGACATGATGAAAAAGTTCCCCCATTCTGTGTTCCCAAGAAATGGAGGTCTGAAGAAAGCCACTAACATCTTGATGACATCATCAAGATGTATTTTCACCATGTTAATGGATTTCTTTAGACGCTTCTTTTTTCTGAGAGCGTACAAATGGAACATTTGTACGCTCTCAGAAAAAATGTTGAAAATGGGTGGAATTCTGCTTTAAAGGGGAATTCCACCCATTTTCAACATTTTTACTGTGTCTTCATTACCCTTTATTGTGTGGACACAACAAAATATAAATGGAGGTCTAAAAAACAAACACATGGTTGACATGGTGAAACACAACTTGATGACATCACCTCGTTGTGGTTCACCATGTGAATGATTTGTCTTGTAGGACCTTTAGGATTTATTTCTCATGTGTACATCACAAGACTGTAATGTGTACATCACTTAAGACTTGCCAAATGGACCCTTTAGGGGCTCTAGGGCGAAAACTCCTGTGACGTCATACCTATGACAGGCACAGTAAAATGGCGCCCCAATGGATAAACCTATTTTTAAACTAGAAACATAGAAACATATGTGTTTTAAATGTCCATATTATAAGCCTGAGATCCTTTAAAGCATGTTTGGTGCTCCCCCCGGTGCCCCCACCCCTCATGGCACCCCAGGCAACTGCCTAGTCTGCCTAATCTAATGGCAAAAACGCCCCTGCAATCAATTACCTCTGGTATTTACATCACCTATACATGCCGCTGTGATGGCCCCCTCTCCTCCCACTCATTTTTACACCATGCTCATTATCCAATTCCTCTCATCAGCTCATCCCCACTTCTCTTCACATCTCCCATCTCTCTGCTTCCTTTCACTCCAGGGGCGGATCTAGGCATAAGCATGGGGGGGGGGGGGGGGCAATGCCCCCCTAAATGCCCAGTCTGTCCCACCAAACATGATGGCATGCAAAACAACCCAAGATATTTCAGTGCTTTGCTTATATTTAAAAGTATTTGAAACACTACTACTGCTACTAACTATAACTACAGTTGCGTCACCACTAAACCAAGAGCATTTCATCATTGAAAACAGAAAACTCTCCGAGTCAGACCTTTAGCTTTATGCATGCTGCGTGTCTGTTGCAACTTCAACAACAACTGATGTTATTGTTGATGCTTTACTTGACTAATAAAAGTCCTGTAACTGAAAATGGTATGGGGGCGGCTTCATCGCCCGTGTTGCTTCGCGCCACGGGCGATGAAGCCGCCCCCATACCATTTTCTCCAGCCCCCCAATTGGGAAATGTTACATCCGCCCCTGTCTCACTCCCTGATGTTTATCTTCGCGGTGCCACAGAGCCGTGGCCCATGTAACACCCCACGCAGCCAGCCTCTCTCCTACGGATATCAAGCTGAATAAATACCAGGGCTGCTGGGAGTTGTCGCATGCATGCAGGCACACGGTAGCCGTCCGTTCGTCCGGGTCGACCTTGACAACGGCATCCATTTTGATTTTGTCTGGCGTGTCGACAGTGGTTTTCAAAGTTTGTCGTGTCAGGGGAGGGGACCCCTAAATCGACATCTGTCAGACCGTCGCTAAAATGATACAATATGTAGTCAAGCGATACAATGCGATATTTGCTGTTGACATTAGATTTTCATGTGGTGCAACCACTTCCTTAGACAGCTTTGTTCCTGCCTCAGACCATACTGTCTCTGTGTCCACATTACAGTATAGTTAATCCGCATAGTAAGTATTATAATTATAAGAATTATAAGTACCATATGCTCACCACATATGAATATACATATTTTTGTATATTCATACAAAAAATATGGCCAGGTGCAACCAACTTTGAACCTAGATTTCACTAATCCAGTTTAGTTTTAAACCACCCTTCTTTTTTGTTTTTTTAATCTTCGTTTTAAGTTCCACAGTAAACTTTAAATCAATCAATCAATAAGCGGTTAATTCTAAACTAGCAGGTGGTTTACTCAGAATATATCAGGTGTGTTTATGAAAAAGAAAGAGAAACCAAGTAAGCACATCAAAGAAAAATAAAGGACTGTTTAAATTCAGTCAAGTTTAAGATTAATATAAAAGGCAGTTTGAAGTGGTCGTTGAAACCATTTGTCCCCATTTAGGCCCTCTAGTGCTCATTTTCTGACCCCTCAATGTTGCAACTCTTGTAGTAGATGGCTCTACTCTCCTTCCCCTGAAAGCAATTGATGGGCTGCCTACTTTGCTTAAAATTAAGTGGTGCGACACAAGTCGAATTAAAAGTAATCCTTGATCAACAAATCTGCGATTAACACTAAACTAAGATTTATTTAATCTTTCTTGGTGCAATCAACCCTTGTCTATACTACTGTACCTTTAAGCCTCTTACTTACCTTTGTTTTGCTCTCTCTCTCTCTCTCTCTCTCTCTCTCTTTCTCTCTCTCTCTCACCATCCAGATCGAAATGCTAGAGCACAAGTACGGCGGCCACCTCATCTCGCGCCGCGCCGCCTGCAAGATCCAGACGGCCTTCCGCCAGTACCAGCTCAGCCGCAACTTCGAGAAGATCCGCAACTCGCTGCTGGAGGGGAGCCGCCTGCCGCGGCGCATGTCGCTGCGCCGGGCCGTCCGACCGCCCACGGCCGAGGGCTTCTCGGCCGAGCGAGCGCTGGCCGAGGGCGGGGGTTCGGGGGGCGGCGGTGCTGCCTTGTCGTCGGGCGGCGGCGGCGGCGGGGGCGTCATCCCGCTGGTGCGCTCGCCGTCGCTGCCTGCCACGGTGGGCGGCAGCCTCACCGACCTGGAGGACTCCTTCACCGAGCAGGTACCGCATCCACGGCTTTCTTATAGCCCATAAATCTTTGCAGAAGTTCCTCCATTTTTTTGCTGTGTTGCCAGGTTTGCAACATAAACAAGTGACCAGGTCTCATGAAGCCCAGCACAAATGAACATAGATGATCTACAAGCTCATAGTGACACATTGTGAGGTTTCACGTCTGAAGCAAGAAAAAAGGGGAGGCGGAACAACCTATTTGGCGATTAACACATGCACGTCCCTGGTGTAACATCAGGAATTACATAACATCACCGCGTCAACAAATTACATACTTTTTAAACATTTCAGATGACTAACATTGGGTAAAAAAATCCTTGAATAATTTATGTAAGTTATCGGTTGCGACTTATATCCATTTTTTTAAGTTAAGTTGTATGAAATGCTGTCCATTAATATTAAAATGCTGTCAATTAATACAGTTGACACCAACTGTATTAATTGATTGCCAGGGTCCCGTGGTGGGACTTCTGCTCTGGTTTTGTTTAACATTAAGTAGTTCCGGTCATTTTGTGGGGGCCACTGGGTCCATGCAGTAAATAAACCCCCAAAAATAAACATAATTTGTATTGTTGAATTATTTGTAAAATATTAGCATGTCCTTTGTCCATTTGTTCATTTTTGGCCCCTCTATCACAAGGAACTACTTTTTGGGGGTGTAGTGATATAGACACAAAAAAACACAACCCTGTGATAGAAAAAGAAAACAAAAAGTTGTTTGTTTGTGCCAAAAACCGAACCCCTACAGGTGCAGTCACTGGCCAAGTCCATCGACGACGCACTGAGCAACTGGAGCCTGAAGACCATGTGCTCGCTGCAAGACGCCAGCGGCACCTACCAGTTCAGTGCCGAGGCCTTTGGCGCGGCAGCAGCGGCGGCCGCGGCGGCCACAGCGGCGGCGTCGGGAGGCGGGGCCACAGAGCCCCCACCCACCACGGCTGGCGCCCCATCGGTGGACCCCGGCGAGCTGTCGCGGAGCGCCAGTGCGCTGATGACGGCTTTCCGCGATGCGACGGCGGCGGCCGGCACCGGTGCTCGCGTCACGGCGCCCCAACAGGAGGAGGGGGGCGGAGCCACCACTGTCCCCGTGGCTCCGCCCTCTTCCTACGTCCCGATGGAACCCCCCACCGACCCCCCTCCTCCCCCTCCCCCCACGGCGCGCGTCGAGGAGGAAGCGTCGCCGCCGGCGGAGGAGACGACGACGGCGGCGCCAGCGCAGGAAGCAGCGACACCGGCGCTCCCGCCGCGAGAACCCCCACCACCCCCCGAAACCAACGGAGGAGGTGAGTGTCATGAAAATTCACTTTAAAGGTAATGGAGGCAACTTTATTGTGTACAAACACTGTGTTTGTAAACAGAATCTAACTCCAAATCACCTCCACTATTATTGGTATGTTATGAATCTGCTGGAGACCGCTGTGCTGTGATTGGCTAAAACGCTGCCTCACCCCCACACAACCCCCCTCCCCCTCACAAATTAGCACCGCCTTCCCTGAGCCCGATGATTGCTTTTGTTTTCATGAGTTGTTGACAACAACAAAGTTGTGAGGGCAAAAAGGAAAGAAAATATATAGCTATAATATATATGTTTAGATTTTTGTCTAAAAAGTCGCCTCTATGACCTTTAAAAACGATGTAATTGTGTTGATCACGTCAACACCACAAAGAAGCAAGCTGCACACTGCTAGTATCCGATTCTTCAAATTCTTTATAGCTTTTTGGCTTATAACTTCTCCTGCTCTATATTGATAACGTATGTAATTTTCTTTTTACGTACAAATAAACAAAACCTATAACAGGAGGAGGAGGAGACGAACCAGAGGCCGACTTCCCCGCGCCGCCTCCCTGCGAAGAAGAACAGCCCGTCGAACAGCAACAACAAGAAGAATCGCAACCTCCTCCTCCTCCTCTTCCCACTCCTCTGGACAAGATGGCGGCGACTCCTCCTCCTCCTCCTTCTCCTCCTCACCCGCAAGAGGAGTTGACCCCGCAACCGCCGCCCCCATCGTGCCGAGAGACCCCCGCCCCTACGCCCCCTCCTCCTCCCCCCTCGATCGAGGTCAACCGGAGCGGCTCGGACACCACCACGACCAGCGGCTCGGAGCCGACCAGCGGCAGCGGCAACAGCAGCGCCGCGGGGGAGGGCGGGCCGCGCTCCTCTTCGGCGGAGTCGTCGTCCTCCGCCGCCTCCTCGTCCAACAAGGAGACGACGGCGACAACAGCAGCGACGGCGGCGGCCGCTTCGGCCTCGCTGCAGGCCATGATCCTCAGCCTGCCGCGCTACCACTGCGAAAACCCGGCCAGCTGCAAGTCGCCCACGCTCAGCACCGACGTCATGCGCAAGAGGCTCTACCGCATCGGCCTCAACCTCTTCAACGTGTGAGTGGTGTTTTTAGTTTTTATTATTATTATTATTTTTTTTTAGAATGCCCAGGGGGGTATTTCACGAAAGGTGGATTAGCAAATCGGGGATTTAAGCCAAAACCAGGCTTATTAAAGCCTGGTCTGTAGAGCCTGGTTTATTCTGTTCCACTAAAGCCAAGCAAGGCTTAAAATGGGAGGATTTAGCAAGCCAGGATAGTCAAGCCTGGCTAAAAAAACAGCTTGGCTTTTTCTTTCTAGACCCCTTTGGTAGAATTATTCTGTATATCTTACTTAGTAGAAGAACTTCCATCTATCCCACAAACTTACTGCTACATTGATACAATGACTTAATCTTCTAAGACAAATACTGATGCCATAATAGATACGTATTTTCCACACTCACTCAAGAGGGGCCACAATGCATATTACTGCCATTGCCAAAAATAGAGCTTGTAGAGTGTCTATTTTTTTGTAGAGTGTCCTCATTTTTAAATGGAATCCTTAAAAGTAATCATTTTTATTTATTTTCAATGCAATTATTTATAACAGTAACTTTATGAACTTTATGACACAGTACAATATGTAGTATTGTATGACACAGTACTGTACTCACAGTACAGTGAGTACAGTACAGTACAGTATAGTACAGTACAGTATGTACAGTACAGTATGATACAGTACAGTAGTGCTGTATAGTCGCCTGAAATTGCCATTCGAGCCTCGGACAGCAATTTCAGGCCGAGCTTCGAACCTTCGCTAAAAAAAACAAAAACAATATGCTGCGACCCCCCCCCCCCCCCCGCGGCGCGCGTCCAGTAACTCTTAAAATCGTGGATGTTGCCATCGGTAGATAAGTTTTCTACTGCCCTGAGATGTGATTGACATCTGTGAATACACCAGTCATGACACCGCTCTCCTTTTCTTTCCTTTCTGATGAGACTGATCCGACACAGCCACGGGTAACACGCTGTTTGGATTGCCAATAAATGCCGTCCGTCGGCTCGTTTAATTATTTGTTTGCTGTGCACGACTACGCGTCTATTTGTATATATAGCTAAATTGCCTGCTTCTTGGCTTCTGCTGGTCAGCTAACCATAAAACCAATACCAACCAAAGGCTTGTTTAATTATTTGTTTGCTGTGCACGACTACGTGTCTATTGTCTAAACTGCCCGCTGCTGCTGGCTAGCCTGCTGCTGTCTAGGTAAATACCATACCATAACCATAAGACCAAAAAGTCAGCGTGCAGCTCTATAGAGTACAGACGGAGTTGCGCAAACTCCGTTCATTTCCTAGAGCTAGTCTAATGGCGGATCGCCTACATAGACTTATATTGAGAATGGGACACCTTCAGTGAAAACAATGCATTTCCAACTGCAGTAACAGCGCATTTCACAGCGAGTTTCTGACCCCTTGATGTCGCACATCTACTAGATGGGGGGGAAAGTTAAATAAATAAATAAATGCGAATGGTTCGGGATCATTAATATTCGTTCGCGTGGCGACCTTAGCGAGCGAATGGTTCGAATCCCGAGCTTCGGTATACAGCCCTAGAGTACAGAGCATAGAATATAATACAGTGCATTGTGGTGCAATACAGTATGATACAGTACAGTGCATAGAGTACAGTACAGAGCATTGTGGTACAGTACTGTATGATGCAGTACAGGAAAGCACAAGGTGGTACTGTACTGTATCATACTGTACTGTACTGTACTGTACGATACTGTACTGTGCCACACTGTACTTCACTGTATTGTACTGCATCATACTGTACTGTGCCATACTGCATGCACTGTGCCATACTGTACCACACTGTATTGTACTGTACTGTATGTACTGTATAGTTCTTTGTAATATACTTTTTTTCTTTAATGACCAATATGGTGTTATTTATTGATCAGCAATATGACTGCAGACTGATAAATAAGGCAACATAAGCCTTTAATAATTGAAGAAGTGTTAAAACTCATTGGTTTGTAATCAGATTGACTGTCTAATGCCCAGTAAAGACATCAGGATTAGGATAAACCTGGCTGTTAGCCTGGTCCGGAGCAGGCTAAGTCCATAGCATTAGTTTCCATGGGAACTAATGTGGCATTGCTTTCATGAAACCAAATCAAGCCTCAACATATCCAGGTTAACTGGTCAAGTTAATCTGGCAAGATTAACCAGTTTTCATGAAACCGAATGAACGCTAATCCAGGATATAATAAACCGGGATATCAGTTAAATCCTGGCTTTTTCCCTAATCCACCTTTCGTGAAATAGGCCCCAGATGTATTGGGGGCAGTCACATATACTGCAGGGGTGACCTGTGTGATCTACCAGTAGACTACACAGGCCATGCAGGTAGTTCACATGGCAGTCCCCTAAAATGTATAGATCTGTAACTCTTGAGAGCGTTAAAATGAAACCAAATGGACCCTTACGGTTCCATTTGGTTTCATTTTACACTCTCAAGAGTTAAATTATATTTAAACATCTGAATTGCGTAATTTTCAAGAGTCCACACAATTAGAAAATGGAGAATAAGAATTGTTATTTTGACGAACGATTTGCCAGTTCTCTTTCCCAATTGTGGACAAAAACGTGAAAGTTATTCACTTTGGGTGCAAGAGACTAAATTCAACATCACGAACTGTCAACTCAAACCCCAAATATTGTTTTCAAACATCAGTTGTAGCATATACAAGAAAACCTTCCAATTCCCCCATGTTTCATTATAAGTTCATTATTCTTAAACACTATAAATCTCTCAAGTCAATAAAGTGTGGGCATCCCTGATTTGTATGTAGGCTGAAATATGACTGCATATCTCTGCTGTTTGGTTTTGAGATCAATCAATCAATCAATCAATCAATTAATTAATACATATAAATGGCACTCTGGGTCAAGAGTTATTCATGTTTTAATATCTTTCATCTGTAGGCAACAAAGTCCGATGCACTCCTGTGGGTCTTTGGGACGGGTGCGTAGGCAGGCAAAAAGCTTGAATCAGGATCAATGTACCAGTGTACAAATACATATAGAGGCTTGCAAGTAACTTTTATTGAGGCAACGTTTCGGTCAAAGGACCTTCTTCAAGCATCTGGATGCTTGAAGCTGGATGCTTGAAGAAGGTCCTTTGACCGAAATAAAAAGTTACTTGCAAGTATACACGGTGTGCGGGCCTCTATATGTACACTGGTACATTGATCCTGATTTAATATCTTTCATCTAAAATGGTGGGGGGACTGTTTTGGATGACGTCGACCCCACCGAAAATTACAGTTCAAATGTTGCTCAAGAGACGCTAACTTGATAGGATGGTTTGATGGGACGGAGATGTCAGTTTTTGACGGTTAGAGTGTTATTTAACCCGACGTTAAGTTGTCTTACCGCATCTGTCAGCTTTTATAGCTTTTAACACCCTGGGCACCAAAGCAATTAATAGATGTTACGTTTAACACCGTTGCCGTAGCACCATGTGTAAACGGCCCACATACGCATTCCACAAGCTGGTTAAACATTGTACACTATCTTTATGTCTCTAAAGCACAGGGCGGATGTAACATTTTTCTATTGGGGGGCAGGAGAAAATGGCACCCATACCATTTTCAGTTACAGGACTTTTATTAGTCAAGTAAAGCATCAATAATAACATCAGTTGTTGTTGAAGTTGCAGCACAATTCTAGTTAGTTAGTAGCAGTAGTAGTGTTATATACAGTATAAATAAATATAAGCACCTTAATTTGAAATATCTTGGGTTGTTTTGCATGCCATCGTGTTTGGTGGGGCAGACTGGGTATTTAGATGGGCATTGCCCCCCCCCCCCCCCCATGCCCATGCCTAGATCCGCCCCTGCTAAAGCGTAGAACATGCCGACTCAGCCTCTTTTCACGGCCTCGTTCGGCGCCGTTTTTGGAGGTGGCGATGACGACAGCGAAGCCGTGCCGATCCTAAAATAGATAGCCAGAGAACACCTTGTGCAGGGCAACAGCATTAGCACGCACCTCGCAGCCCCTTTGTGTCCCCAATGACGATGGAAAGAATAATACAATAGATTACCCCCCAGCACGCGCACACACACACACGCACACACGCATGCACGCACACGCGCATCATCTGCCCAGAGATCATGGAAGTTTAATGGCACTCTCTGGACACAGCAAAGAGCTTGGATACACGCTTTTCAGAAGCTTTCTATTGTGTGAGCATGTGTGCACTGTTCCAAGAGAGACATAAAGGCTGTGTTGCCAAGTCTGCTTGTTATAAGTGTCTTTGAGCTTTTTTCTCCACTTTTTTCTTTTCTTTTTTTCCTGTAAAGTTGGACATAAATATTGGAACAGTAGTTGTGTGTGTGTGTTTTTTTTTAATGGATGTTAGCCCTTCCTATGTTCAGCTATAGTGTAGGTTTTCGTCATACACAAATATTAAAATCCCCAATTCATGGAGAATTTATGACGATGGGCAAATTGTCTGTCCTATTATCCTATAGACAAAGATTAAATTCCCAATGTATAGATTTTATTTACTTTCCGGTAAGTGTGGTTGCTAAATTTGGGCTTGCTTCCTGATATGTGGCTTAACTTTCATTTAACGTTCATTTTGACGGTCGGAGGTTTGTGTTGAGGTTAGGTTATGTTTGCTTAGAATTAAGCGTTGTGGCTGTTGACCTAACGGTCGCGACACATAAGCATGACCGACCGTTAGCAACCATCATGAGCGTTGCCGGAACCAGTGGTTGCATTCCGCTCTCTCTCACAGCTCCCAACATGTTGCATTGCGATTCAAAAATAAATAAATGTGCTCATTGGGGCGTGTCGCACATCTCTACTTATGGAGTTGTTTTCATAGGCTCTCGTTGCTCACATCTTTCGTGAAATCTGGCAACCCGTGAGTAGGAGCAAGCAGAGAGTGGATGGGTGGAGACAGAGCACCAGGAAGACGAAGAAATGAATTATTGAGGCAAAGAAAGAGCGTGGAGATTGCAAGCGAAAGAGGGATAAATAAAGCCACGAGAGAGTGGAGAATAATATCGTCTAGACCACCGGTTTTCAACAGGTGGTCCGGGGACCAACCAGTGGTCCCTAAGAGGGTTCCAGGTGGTCCACAGGCTAAATGGTACCCCAGGCTAGATGGAACGTTGGTTAACCAGATGTAACTCTTTGAGAGCGTAAAAATGAAACCTAGGGCTCCATTTTGAAAAATGTTCTTTTTTAATAGTTTAAAAAGGCAAAGAAGTTAAGGGATAAGGGGTTTAGCAGTGACGAAAATGGAGCCCCAAATGTCCAAACGTCCTCTGTTTGATTCCTGCTAGGACACTGTGGGCGTGTTTGTAGAGTCTGCATGCTCTCCTCATGTCCCCTAGGGTAGATACCCCTTACAAAAACATGCTGTAATCCTGGACTCTAAACTGCCTCCCCCTGGCCAGCCGGGGCGCCTGATGGAGGGGACAGGAACTGGTTGGAATAACGTGTTCCTTCCAACCAGGGAAACTTTCCCCTGTCGGCTATAAATGAGCGACTTGGCGAGGCTGAAGTCGCAGCTAATAATGGCTACCGGCAAACAACAAAAACACTGTGTGTTCTGAAGGTGTGTGTGTGTGGGTGTGGGTGTGGGTGTGTGTGTGTGTGTGTGTGTGTGCGCACGCGCGCGCGTGCGTGCGTGCGCGCGCACACACACACACACTTTAAGGTATTATAGGCAACTTTTTAGTCCAGAACTTTCATTGTCGTCAACAAATCCTTTTCGTCATGCTCATGACCAGGTGGTGCTAGTGTTCGGGGGGTGGGGCGCTAGGGAACGCCACTCCTTTCCACACCTTTCACAAGAATTGCTTTTTTTTAAAGTCTCCTGAATACGCAGCATTTTTTCATTGAACACATTTGTTTTTATATATCGTTAATCGTTACACTGCATCTCCAGTAGCTAAAGAGTGCTGAGTTTTGCCACAACCAGTGCTATAATATTGGGGATTTCTCATTTTAGTTTTAGTTTTTGACGTTTTATTTTCTAATTCGGTTACTTTTAGTTCTTAGTGGATTTACTAGTTTTTAATTAGTTTTTATTCAGTTTTAGTTTCCTTTTTTCCCCTGTTTTTTCATGCTTTAATTTATTTGGCCTTTGAGATCAGTGTCAGTAGAACTCAAAAATATACATTTTAAAAACATAAACACATTATTATATCCTAACCGTTGATTGAAAGTAAGGGTATAGTTTTGTGAGCACACAATACAGTTTAGTTTAGTTTAGTTATTGTTTCGTTTTGTTTTTTTTTTTTTGTTTTTATTAGTTTTATTTTATCATATTTTTATAGTACTTTTTACGTTGGTTTCAGTCAATTATTATAACCCTGGCCCCAACCAGCTTGTAGATGTGTTATTTAACACCCACTGCACGTCCGTGTTCAGAGGTGATTTCAGTCGCCGTCGGAGCGAACACAAACCCAACGCGTTAGAAAATACACAAGAGCAGGAGGGAATGCAAAACGAATATAATGGCGCTGATCCACAAAGGCCTTGAAATTCTCATTAGTCATTCCGTTGCAAGTCAGCGGCGGGTGTGTAATTATAAGTTCCTCCAGCGATGTAGAAGCTCCTTGGGAAAAACGGTGGCAGAAGAAAAAAAGTTTCAGTCCAAAACGCTTTCTCTTTCCTCCTCCCCAAACATATTGAGAACTTGAGAAAAACAACAACTAAAAAACTGAAACAACTGAAAAAAATACTTTTTAAAATATATTTCAGCCAATTAAAGCTGTCTCACACAAAGTCACAAGATTGTAGCGGTGTCTTTTTTACTTGCTGTCTGCATAGCCTTGCTGGCAACACAAACAACAACATCAACAACGCAAAATGTGAAATAGAACCTGCCGGTATTCACTCTGAGTGGAAGAGAGAATGCTGTGCAGTCACTGGATTCCAGTAATGACAGCAGAATTTTCCGTATGTGCGGGAACAAGACATCGGGGAGCTTGTTGCTATGCACATGTTTGTATTTTTATTTGTATTTTTTTGCAGGTATCCATATCTTTGTTGTTTACGCTTTAATAGTTCCAATAGTTCACAGTGTCCACTGTAATACTTGTGTGTGGGTGTGGCATCTTAACAGCACGGCAGCGTAACAATATTCCACACTACTTAACCCCTGTTACCCGTTTTGATTTATAGTATAGTTTAATTCACCGATGATTCAATGTTATGATGGAAATCCATCATCATCGGCCAATACGGAAATGGAAATCGAGCCGATCACGTGCCCGCAAGGGCATCTGGGAAACTGAGTTCATCGCAGCCCCAATGCAAAGTCAATGGGGCTTGTTGTAGTTGGCTCGATAGAAAGTCAATGACGTAGCACACTATCCCTCCACGGCATTTATCCGCTGGTTTAGATACACTATAGAGCTGCGCAGTGACGTCACCGCCCCTGTTCCGGAAGTCTTTTCCCAATTCATTTTCCTCATAGACTTTTCGAAAATAATTTATATCAAGACGATTACGCCGCGGACAAAGCCAACTCGAGTCGTGACGAATCATGATGACACACACAAACTTTTGGGACAATAAAATAATTTCTAAGATGAAAAACGAAACAAAAAGTCTTGTATCATGCCGTTTTCTACTTCTTCCCAATTATATATTATATGACGATATTGTGTTTGTTGTCATGATTTGTCACGACCTGAGTTGGCTTTGGCCGCGGCGTAATCGTCTTGATATAAATTATTTTCGAAAAGTCTATGAGGAAAATGAATTGGGAAAAGACTTCCGGAACAGGGGCGGTGACGTCACTGCGCAGCTCTATTTATAGAATAAACTACGTTCAAAAACGGACAGGACGTAGGAAATAGTTTGTTAAAGCTTCGCTTTATATAAGAAAAAAAGGTGACGATGAAAGGCAGCAAAAAAAACGGCACTTTGACTGGTGAAACGAACTTTTCTGGCACACGTAACAGTAGGCAGGTTTCTCTCTCTATCTTTTCCTTTTTTTCTTCGGCAACAACCACACAGTAACAATAGAAGACCGGGTTTTTAGCGGATATCCGGTTTGCAACAAAGCACTATGGGAAATGCAGTTTGGGACGCTTGCTACTGTAAAAGTGCAATAGTAAATCAAGTCACATATGAAATCAATATTATGCAAATGAATCAATCTTCTTTTAAATCAATACTGAACCAATCATGTAAATAACTGTTAATAGCAATAGTGCAAATAATGTCTTTTCAAGAATCATGCAAAATAAAGAAAGAACAATTAAACAACTGTAACTAATTTAAGTTACAACACTATTGGTTTGATGCAAAGTTTTTTGATCGGAAAGGAGTAAATGGACTATTTTAAACAAAACGAAAACAAAAAAACATGGATCTAGGCAAAAACACATCGGCGCTCCGCTCCAAAGGTAGTCATTACTTAAAGTGTATGAACAGCATGCTTATTAAGCAATAAAGCAACCAAACTGTTAAAGAGAAATATTTTCACTGCGCGCATATGTGCTTGCGCTCTTCATGCGCTTGTGTGCGCAGGCATACGGCAGGCACAAAGGCCGTCGACATTAATCAAAGCAAGATCTCAGCCAGAACCTGTCCAACTGTCCCACGGGGAGGACCCGTGAAGAAGAAGAGTGCATGTGGACACGTGTGTGTTGTTGGTGTGTGTGTGTGTGTGCGCATGCATGGAGAGAGAGAGGGAGAGGGAGAGGGCGAAGCAGTAATTTCTGCTTTAGTAGCAAAATAACCCAACAACGACAAATTGCAGACTCAACTGCAGATGTCAGACGGCATGGGTCATTTATCACACCTCTCACCGAACCTCCCCTGAAATCTGCCATCCGTAGCTTCTAAAACGCTACTTATGACCCATTTAGATGTGAGGCCACCCGGCCATGTGTCTTCAACCGCTTATCCGTGGCCGGGTCACGGGGTACAACAGCTCCAACAGAGAGCTCCAGAATTTTCCTGTGTGTGTGTGTGTGTGTGTGTGTGTGTGTGTGTGTGTGTGTGTGTGTGTGTGCGTGTGCGTGTGCGTGCGCGTGCGCGTGCATGCAGCTATGAACTGACCCACCATATTATCGGTTATTGGCCAAAGGTTCAGTATTGTGCATCTTTACATACCATAGTTTCTGCCTTTTTCCTTCTCTGTTCTCACTTCAGTCCACGGTTCACTCTTGAACAAAGCATCTGCCATTTAGTGCCACATAGCTAGCCCTGAGAAGTCGAAACATTTATAATCATATTTGCAATTTTCGTACAGCTCAGAGATAGTGCTGAGCTGTTTACAAGCTGTTAATGAATGTCATAACTCAGCCTGCTCAGTGAATACACATGAAATGCCATCGCGGTCTGTTTTATGACTCCAGTGGCACCTTCAAATGGGCTGTTTTTTTTTTTTTTTTTTTTTTTACTTTCTTTCTTTATTTTTCAATAAGTGCTCGGCCTTTTTCTTTCTTTCTTTTTTTCTTTTTTTTCATTTGAGGAACCTCATTACAGCCATGCATCATTTTTATTGTTTATTTTTATGAGCCCTTAATGTGCTCTCGCTGTGGCCATTGACAAATCTAATTGCTCTTACTGTGTGTCCTCCTTCGTCCAGTTTAGCGTATGTGTGTGCTTTGTAGCTGTTCTGAGTATTCAAGTAAAATCTCTTTTATAGCGGAACTACAAGCTGGCAAAATGAGACAAAAATTTGTATTATTATTATTATTACCCTTATTATTATATAGGTCAGTGGTTTTCAACCAGTGGTTCTTGAGAGAATTCCAGGTAAATTCCAGTCCCAGCTGGATTTTACGCTTAAGAGTTAAACTATTCATCATCTGAATTAGCACACGTCTACACAACTAGAGAATGTAGAAGACTAATTTTGGTCATCTGTATGTTTGACTGTTTTTGTTTCACAAATCCAGCCTGGAATTGTGGACAAAATCAAAATAAATCTTTTATTTTGGGTCTGTAGTCGTTCAAATTCAGAATAAATAGTGGTCCCAGCTCTTAAAGTGTTAATAACTGTAATACTAAGCAAATCAATGATCATCTCCTTCTTCTGTTTTCTTCTTCTTTCCTTCATCCCTCTGTCCATCCATTCTCTCTCTCTCTCTCTCTCTCTCTCTCTCTCTCTCTCTCTCTCTCTCTCTCTCTCTCTCTCTCTCTCTCTCTCTCTCTCTCTCTCTCTCTCTCTCTCTCTCTCTCTCTCTCTCTCTCTCTCTCTCTCTCTCTCTCTCTCAGGAACCCTGACAAGGGCCTCCAGTTCCTCATCTCGCGGGGCTTCATCCCAGACACGCCCATAGGCGTGGCTCACTTCCTGCTGCAGAGGAAGGGCCTGAGTCGGCAGATGATTGGAGAGTTCCTGGGCAACAGCAAGAAGCCTTTCAACAGGGACGTCCTCGAGTGAGTTTGTCATCAAAATCTGATATGTTTTAGAGCATTGCGGGTTGACAAGCTTCATCATTGTTTTTCCAGGCCAATTTAAGGTGAATAGACCTTTAGGTAAGCCCCTCCCCACTCTGCTATGGTCCTATCACACCGTTTAAAAAACGAATCTAACTCCACCTCACCTGACTCTATTGGCTCATCATGAATCTGCTGGAGACTGCTGTGCTGTAATTGGCTAAAACGCTGCCTCACCCCACACAACCCCCCTCCCCCTCACAAATTAGCACCGCCTTTCCTGAGCCTGACGAATGTTTTGTCTTCATGATTTGTTGACAGCAACAAAGTTCTGGACCGTCTGCAGGACGAAGCAAGTGTTTGTCTGCAAGGAAACAGCTGCAGCATCAAAGTAGAAGCAACGTCGAGGGGAAAACATTACATGATATTGTTCAAAATCACCTATTTACATTGCTCCAAAATTATTTTTTTGTTATATACTGTCTCTCCACCACGCCAATAGTGTGTTGACACTCACACTTTCACTTTGACCTTTGGTTCAGCTGTGTTTCAGCTGCCTCAAGAGATGTGGGGGCGTGGCGCACCGTTTATGACTGAACCACTCTGTTCAGCCATAAACGTCTACTGTATCTGACAGTCATGTGGCCTAAAGGTTTTTAGCATAGACGTTTCTGTTCGTGTTACGTCAGTAATTGTCCCATTTTAATCACTGACTGCAAGGTGACATCATCATCATCTCCATCCACTTCCCGGCCGTGCCAATAGCCTCCATAAAGATAATAAAGCACCACCTTCAATCATTCCGCGTTAAATCTTTTCTTTTTATGGCCTGGCTCTGCCTGATAGCGAATATAGAGCTATTCAACGCTTATTTTAAGCAAGTAAAAAACGACTTTTGCCCTATATTTAAAGTTCACCTCATAGGAAATGCCGTTAAAATGGAGTTCTGTAGAGTCATTCACGTCAAAGTGGAGGGTTTCTTGAAATTAAAATGTATCCAGAATAACTGCCGTTAAAAACCTCTTTTCATGGGGGTCCCTGGCATATCTTTTCCAATGGAGCCCCCCTTGGGTTTAATTAGTTAATTACCGTCAATTTGGGGATCCTTGGCATGTAAATGTTTGGGAACAACTGCTATATCCTATATGTTATGTTATGGCAGTGAATATGAATGGGCTCTTGCTTTGTGGCTGGCGTGCTTTCAACACGTGTTAAGCAAGAGAGATTTAATCCGGTATTAGTGAGGTTAGTGCTTGCATAATCTACTTCCTGCTTTTGCTTACTATTTTTGGGTATGTTTAATAAAACATACCCCCCCAAAAAATAAATAAATAAATAAATACATAAAATAAAAAATAAATAAATGAAAATAAATACCCCTAAATTACCACCCAAGGTTCTAATGTCACTCAGTCATCCGTCCAATCCATTATAGACCTGTAACTCTAAAGAGTGTTTCGTTTTACTCTCAAGAGTCAAATTATATATACAGTAAACATCTGTAATTACATAATTTTCAAAAAAATCGACACAATTACAAAATGTTATTTTGTCTGTCATGTTATTTTTGACCTTTGATGTTTTGTCAACTATCTCTCCTAAATTGTGGACAAAAACTTGAAAATCCTTAGTTGTGGATCCGAGAGACTAAACTGAGCATCAAATAGTGGTCCTCCGTGGTTAAAATTCTGAACAAATATTGGGCCCTGGTAACTCTGCAGGGAGGTTCAAACTAAATATTTGACTATACTTCTCAAGCAGGGGGTCCATGGCCGTGACCCATTTCTCTGTAGACTACATTGGCTCTGGGTAGAAGACAGAGCTAAAGCAAATGAAAATGGGATTGACAGTTCGGGGAATAGTAAATGCGGCTTTGCCCTCAATGGTCTCTCACTAATGATTCTTTGTGCTAGCAGCACCTGAATGGAAAACAGGCTTACACTGGTCCAAGCTGTGCCCCAGTGTCTACCTCTATCTCTTCTTCTGCCACTGTTGTCTTGTGGCACAGCACAATATAGCCCAGGGGCGGATCAATGCCCCCCTAAATTCCCAGACTGCCCCACCAAACATGATGGCATGCAAAACAACCCAAGATATTTCAAATGAAAGTGCTTATATTTAAAATGATTTGGAACACTACTACTGCTATACTAACTACAGTAATTGTGTCACCACTAAACCAACAGCATTTCATCATTGAAAACAGAAAACTCTGAGTCAGAGTTATAGCCGCATTAGGCTAGGGCTAGGCTCCTTCTTTTGTATTTTTTTTAGTATTTATTTATTCAGCACAGAATAACGATAGAAGTGCTAGGCAGAGGCAAAAATGATACCATACGTCTCGCCTGTTTTCCAAGTTCTCTACCATTGAACGACTTTTAAACCCCCCTCAGTTCTACAAGCAGTCGTTCCCTGCCTCTAAAACTAAGTGCAATGAGTTTGCTTGCTTCTTTGATAACAAAATTTGCAATATTAGAGCTGATATTATGAATGCTGCCACTACCCTAAACCCTCAAACTGCAGCTAATGCAGCCAGGATAGAGCCCTCCAGGGGGAGCTTATCGTCATTCTGCGCAATTGATGAAGACGAGCTCCGCAAAACCATATCACAGATGACATCCTCCTCTTGCTCATTAGATATAATTCCCACCACTTTTCTCAAAGAGGTTTTAGACAGTGTGATCAGTGATATCCTAAAGATTGTAAACAACTCTCTGCAATCAGGTGTCTTCCCTGACTCTCTGAAGACAGCTGTAGTAAGGCCCTTACTCAAGAAACACAATCTGGATCCCTCTGTGCTGGGTAACTATAGACCCATCTCTAATCTGCCCTTCCTGGGCAAGGTTTTAGAAAAATGTGTCTTTCATCAGTTGGATGTGTTTCTACAGATAAATAAGGTGCATAACAAATTCCAATCCGGCTTCAGGCAAGGTCACAGCACAGAAACAGCTCTTGTAAAAGTAATCAATGATCTCAGGGTATCTGCTGACAAGAAAAATATATCTGTACTTTTACTTCTCGATCTTACGGCTGCATTTGACACAATCGATCATTCAATTTTAATTCACCGGCTGGAGCACTGGGTAGGTCTATCGGGGTCAGCCCTGTCTTGGTTCTCCTCCTATCTATCAAACAGAAACTATTATGTAAAGCTAGCTGAGTTTGACTCTGACAAACATGACATCAGTTCTGGTATCCCACAGGGCTCAATACTCGGTCCCCTTTTGTTCTCCCTATACATACTGCCGCTAGGAGAACTTATTACAAATCACAAAGTGAATTACCATTTCTATGCCGATGATACCCAGCTATATCTTTCCGTAGCCCCAAATGATCCCTGTACCTTAGATCCATTGTTGACCTGTCTGTCTAGCATCAAATGCTGGATGAGTGAGAACTTTCTCAAACTAAACGAGGATAAAACAGAAGTTCTCATAATTGGCTCCAGCGACCAGAAAGAATCAATACTAAGCAGACTTGGCAATCTGATTGTAGAAAGTAATAGCACAGTAAAGAACTTGGGGGTCTTCATTGACTCCGAATTGAATTTTAATTCACACATTAACCATGTCACCAAGACTGCCTTTTTTCACCTTAGAAACATTGCACGAATCAGGGCCTATCTGTCAATGGATGATGCTAAAACCCTGATCCACGCCTTTGTTTTTTCCCGGCTTGACTACTGCAATGCACTCTTCTCTGGCCTCCCCAAGAAAACAACTGACAGATTACAACTAGTCCAAAACGCGGCAGCCAGAGTTTTAACTAAAACTAAGATGAGAGAACATATTACTCCTGTCCTAGCCTCACTACATTGGCTACCGGTTGTGTTTAGAATTGATTTTAAAATTCTTTTACTTGTCTATAAAGCGCTTAATGGTCTTGCACCTTCCTACCTACATGACTGCCTGCCTAAGTATGTCCCAGGCCGACCCCTCAGGTCTTCCACTGCAGGCCTGCTTGCGGTGCCTAAAATGGCAACTAAAAAACACGGTGAAGCAGCCTTTTGCTTCTATGGACCGACGGCGTGGAACAAACTCCCATTATACATTCGGCAGGCAGCCTCTGTAGACATTTTTAAAGCACAACTCAAGACGTACTTCTATGCACTTGCTTTTAACTGATTCTCTGTGATTCTATATTTTATGATTTTATATTTTATGCCTTATTTCAGGTCCTCACTGTACTGCTTCTTTGATGTATTTTAATGATCTCTTTAATTTATACCCACTTTTTTTTTGTCTTCTTCTCTATTGCAATGTAAAGCACTTTGAGCTGCATTTTATGTCATGAAAGGTGCTATACAAATAAAGATTATTATTATTATTGTTTTCCAAGTTACCACAGTAAAAAGTCGAGAGAAACATTGGCCCAACAATCGCAACCGTAGGTCTCGACTGTTGGGCCCAACGTGTTGGGCCAATGTGTAGGTTGCAACTGTTGGATCACAACCCAGGGGTTGACACTAAGGTCTCCGAGGCACTTGTCCAACCGGCAAGTGCAAGTCAGGTTCTACTTGCCCTCAGGTCATGGTCACCTGCCCCCCAGGTTCCAGGTGGTCCCCAGTTAAGTTGGTTAACCAGATGTAACTCTTAAGAACGTAAAAATGAAACCAAATGGACCCCTGCGGGTCCATTTGGTTTCATTTTTACACTCTCAAGAGTTAAAATTCATCATCTTAATTAGCCCAGGTCTACACTGTAGAAGATTAATGGTCATTTTGATGTGTTAATTTGCCTGTTTTGTTTCCCAAATCCAGCCTGGAATTGTGGATAACTAGAAAGCAGGGAAAGACACAGAGGCAGAGTGCAATGACTGCCTTCAAGACAAATTTATCTTGTGTTGTGTTATAGTGCACTAAGTTGCACACTTGCCTGATCGGGCAATCAGGTAGCAGTTTTCACTTGCCCCACCATTTTTTTACTTGCCCCGGGCAAGCGGGCAAGTGTTAGTGTCAAGCCCTGAACCATTGGATCGCAACCGTATGGTTTCTTTCACGTCTGTGCGAAAACGGAAAGCCTGGACTAACACACAGAGCAGACTGTCCTTCCAGTGGGAGTCAACCTAATGATGTGATGTAGCACAGCAGTGGACGTTCCGTCACCGGTGTGGCTGCGCTGGTCCCTGCACCGCAAGGCCAAAATCATTGCAGGATAAGCCAAGCTACTGACAGGCTTTTTTTTTTTGCCAACAACTGATTCGGTCTGGCTTTAGCCAGGATTAAACAACATAGCTCATGTTTGATTCATTATCCATTTGCATTAAACAATAAGGGTTCGTATATCTAAACTGAAGTCTGTGAATCTCTAAACTGCGTCTGCCTGGGTAACATTAGTTTACATTCATTTCAGAAATACCGACTAGTACAGTACATTCCATCTCTAAATGTGAAAACTTTACAAATCCCTAAACTCCATTTCAAAGTCGTCGTTTCATTTCGCTGGAAACCCCGTCCTGACTTTTAAAAAACATCTCTAAGTTCTAATTATTATTCTCCCAAATCTCATTGGAGGGGATTTTTTTCTTTCTTTCTCTGTCTCTAATTAAAGTCACTGCTAAGCTTGGCCCAGACTTATCCCTGATGTGTGTGTGTGTGTGTGTGTGTGTGTGTGTGTGTGTGTGTGTGTGCGTGTGCGTGTGTGACATTTCTGTGTCTTTAATTATAACTTTGCGCCTCATGGGAGGTCGTTTGGTTCAAACCTCCCGTTAGTCCTACCATTACTAACAGTAATCCTAAACCCTAACCTGAGCGCAGGTCTGCCACCGACATACTCCTGACTAGGGGTGGGCAAAACAAACGATGCACCAATATATCGCAATTCTTAAAAGGATCCCTGACTAATACGATAAACATCACTTAAAACATTATACTTTCCCTATATAACTAAAATAAACAAATAGAAACACCAATGGCATCTTATTTCTTTCATAAATAGGGAATATTTCACTCAACAGGAACTGCTCCTGGTGCAGGATGTGGATGTCACGTGTGATCTCGCTCTATAGAATATGCGACCAGAGCACCTCCTATTGAGTGAAAGATTCTCTATTTATGAACAAAATGAAGTATTGAAGGTGTTTTTATCTGCATGTTTTAGTTATAGAAGGCAAGTATAGTGTTTTAAGGCATGTTTGTCTAATTAGCCAGGGATCCTTCCTTTTAATGCCATGATATATCGATTCGCCAGGTTCAAAATCATTTTTTATGTGTATTATGTGTATTATGTAGACTTATTCATTAATTTGCTTATGTCAGATAGACTGAATTGTTATTAATATTGTTTAAAATTGTTTTAAAATGTTAAAGTTTATTGAACTTGTCATGGTCCATATTGTTCAGAATTGTTTTAAAGGGGAATTCCACCAACATTTTCAACATTTTACTGTACTGTATTTTACTTACTTTACTTTACTCCATTTGTACGCTATCAGGAAAAAAAATATTGAAAATGGGTGGAATCCCCCTTGTCCTGGTACAATAAAAGCACATTTGTGGGAAAAGATGTGGTTCATGGTTCAAGGTTTTTTATTTGTCACTCTAGTGTATGTCAGGACACACACAGGGATGAAATAGTGTTTCCATTTTCCACAGTGCAGTGATATATCAATATATCACCATATCAAATCAAATCGCAGCATAACTAAAAACCGCAACATAAATCGATTCATAAGCCTAAATATCGATATTGTATGGCATCGTGAGGTAAGTGAATCGTCCCACCCCTACTCCTGACATATACTAACCATTCCTTCCTTCTTGCCTGTCTGTCTTTCATATTGCCCGCCGGTCTTCTCCTGTGCCTGCCGTCAGCTGTGTGGTGGATGAGATGGACTTCTCTGGCATGGAGCTGGACGAGGCTCTGAGGAAGTTCCAGGCTCACATCCGTGTCCAGGGCGAAGCTCAGAAGGTGGAGCGCCTCATCGAGGCTTTTAGGTGAGTCTCATGCAGTGTTGTAGTGGGACTTTTAGAAGTGGGGGGACGGAATTACACCTATTTTCTTTTCTTTTTTCTGAGAGTGTGCAAATGTGAACCAAATGGACACCTAGCAATGTTTTGATCAATATCAACAAGCAACATCAATTATCAATGTTGACTTTTCACTTTTCTATACCGAACGATCAACTCCTGGTTGTTCAGAACAGTCAGATCATTAGCGCCCTCTACTGGTCAATGTTTCAGAATCCTCCAATCACAGCCGCCCTTGGTATCACCTGATAATTTCTCAAAGACTCACACAGAAACTTTGTATGTTAGCAATAGCGGATAGTGGTATGTTAGCGATAGCGGACATCGCGTATTTACTGAACTACAGTTGCTTCATTAGATTATAAAAACATTCCCATTTTGAGCTAATTGAGCTAACGGCGTAGAGGACTGGGCAAATAATGGCTTGTATTGTCGTTACCTTTACACATTCATGCAATTATACGACTTGAGCTCTGACGTTCATCTCAGACATGCTACAGTGTGTCTACTAATAAAAGTGCTTAAGCTCATTTTAAACAGAAAAGTAAAATCTGGGTAATTACTTACTCGCTTTTCAGCCTCTATTGAGAATTTCAGCCTGCCGCGATGACTCAACATAGCATTGGGGCGGTCACACATTTAAACACATTTCAGAAATGGAATCTGCTACATTTTTTTTTTTTTTTTTTTTTTGCTGTTGTTTTTTTGGGGGGTGGATCGATCTTGTGCGGGTCACTTGGAAAGTGGCTCGCACATTCTGGATGAAGGAGCAAAATGCACAACTTAATGGAAAGCTACACAGTAATTGGAAGCTATATTCACATCAGAGAGCAATATCCCAACAAATTAACCACTAATGAGTGGCTGGGAAAATGATTGTGGAAAGAATGTAAGCCAGATAGAGAGAAGGGTTGGGGGATTGAAAGAGAGAGGGCTGGGGGCAGAGGGAGGGAGGGAGTGGCTAGGTTGGAAGTTAGTGTTTATTATCTCAATAATAGTTGTCGATTCCGTCAAATACGATTTTTCCCCCCCCGCATTATTAGCATTATTTTTAGCATTATTAGCATTCCCCGACATGTAAACCTTCCCGGCAACAGGCAAGCGTGTGTGCGCAAATGCTTGCTTGGAGTGATTGTGTGCATGGGGCGACATTAGACAGCATGCCGTTTCCCCAGTCACAATTATTTGCGACGTACGGGGCGAAAAAACACATTTGGGCTGCAGCAGCAGCTGTGGCTCCATATTGCGTTGGACCCTCTGCCATGATGTACAACAACCACCTGTCCTATTTGTCAAGGTGCCCGCCGGTCCGTCCGTCCGTCTGTCTGTTGGACAGAGGGAAAAGTTTGTATTGTTGAAGCCGTCCAGCTTTGGCACCGGGTGTTGCTTGGACACGGATGTACTGTAGTGTTGACACGAGGAGAAGAGGTGAGGAGAGGAGGTGAAGAGAGGAGGGGAGAGGAGGGGGGGACGAGAGGAGAGGAGGGGAAGAGAGGAGGGGAGAGGAGGTGAAGAGAGGAGGGGAGAGGAGATGAGGAGAGGAGGTGAGGAGAGGAGCTGAAGAGAGGAGAGGAGAGGAGAAGAGAGGAGGGGAGGGGAGGGGAGGGGAGGGGAGGGGAGGGGAGGGGAGAGGAGGGGGGACAGAGGAGGGGAGGGGAGGGGAGAGGAGAGGACAGAAGGTACTGTAGTGTTGGCACGAGGAGAGGAGGTGGGGAGGGGAGGGGAGGAGGGGGGAGGGGAAAAAAATGTTGGTCAAAATAGCAATTCTTCTACATTCCACAAATATTCAGATATATAAATATAATTTAACTCTTGAGAGCGTAAAATGAAACCAAATGGACCCATAAGGGTCCATTTGGTGGAGCGAGAGGAGGGGGGAGGACAGGATGGGACAGGAGGGGAGGAGAGGAGCGGACAGGGCCGGATTTAGCCAGCCCTACTAGGGTGGGCTGGAAGAATGGCAGGGTGGGAAACTCTAAAGTTTTTCATATGAAGCAGTGGTTTTCAACCTTTTTGACACCAAGGCCCACTATTTATTCGGCATTTGAACCACAGACTGCCATTTGAGGACATTTTATCCCCACAGACCCCAAAACTAAAAATTCCCTTTTGGTTTTGTCCACAATTCCAGGACTTGATTTAAGAAACAGAACAGTCAAACATACAGATTGAAATGGCCAGTAATCTTCTACATTCTCTAGTTGTGTAGACTTGGGATAATTCGCATGAATATTTTAACTCTTGAGAGCATCTAAATGATCTTTCCATCATTTAGCCTGGGGACCACCTGGAATCCTCTCAGGGACCACTGGTGGTCCCCGGACCACTGGTTGAAAACCACATCTTTCATTGGGTGAGCAGGATGCACGTCTGGGTGGGCTCTGCCCACCCCTGCCCCCTCTAGATCTGGCCCTGGGAGCGGAGAGAGGGGAAGTGGGGAGAGTTGAGGAAGGGAGGAGGGAGAAGAGAATGGAGGGGCTAGCAGGAGGGATTGAGGGTTATGTATAAATAACTGCCATTGCGTAACCATCGTCCTCCCCCCACACTAACCTCTCTCTCTCTTTCCCTCCCTCTGCCTGCAACGGTGCTTCAATAAACAAACATTCTCTGAAGGGGAATTGGAGGATGGTTGGTTGGCGAGAGAGAGAGAGAGAGAGAGAGAGAGAGGGAGAGAGAGAGAGAGAGTATATCTCGGAAACAAACCAGGGGCGGATGTAACAATTGGGGGGGTAGGAAAAAATGGTATGGGGGCAGCTTCATCGCCCGTGTTGCTTCACGCCACAGGGGATGAGGTCGCACCCATACAATTTTTTTATTACAGGACAAGTAGAGCATCAATAATAACATCAGTTGATGTTGCAACAGACACGCAGCATGCATGAAGTTAAGGGTCTGACTCGGAGAGTTTTCTGTTTTCAATGATGAAATGCTGTTGGTTTTAATGGTGCCACAATTAGTAGTTAGCTAGTAGCAGTAGTAGTTTTTCAAATGATTTTAACTACTGTACAGGCACTGTATAGGACAGGTATATGCTGTATAGGCACATTTCCCAATTGGGGCGGCAGGAGAAAATTGCTTCGCGCCACGGGCGATGAAGTCGCACCCATACAATTTTCAGTTACAGGACTTTTATTAGGCAATTACGCATCAATTATAACACCAGTTGCAACAGACACGCAGCATGCATAAAGCTAAAGGTCTGACTCAGAGAGTTTTCTGTTTTAAATGATGAAATGCTGTTGGTTTAGTCGTGTGACGATTGTAGTTAGTCAGTAGCAGTAGTAGTGTTTCAAATAATTATAAATATAAGCACTTTAATTTGAAATATCTTGGATTGTTTTGCATGCTATCATGTTTGGTGGGGCAGACTGGGCATTTAGGGGGGCATTGCCCCCCCATGTCCATGCCTAGATCTGCCCCTGAAACAAACGGAGCCAGCAGAGAGAGAGAGAGACGTCACATGTAGAATAAGCAGGTGGCTGCCTCCCTGCCTCAGCATCTGCTGTGTCAGGACTCATAGCGTCTTAATGAAGGGACACAAACACTTGGCCTGTTTTTCTCTGGGAAAGGAACCAGCGTTACAAGCTGTCTGTACTATATCAGGGGTTTCAACCTTTTTTGACTCCAGGGACCACCATTTATTCAGCATTTGAACCACTGACCACCATTTGATTACATTTTCACACCAAAGACCTAAAATTATTAAGAATTCTTTTGGTTTTGTCCACAATTTCAGGCCGGATTTTGCCAGATTTTGATGATGAATATTTTAACTCTTGACCAAATGGACCCACAAGAGTCCATTTGGTTTCATTTTTACATTCTCAAGAGTTACATCTGGTTAACCAACTTTCCATCATTTAGCCTGGGGACCACCTGGAACCTTCTCAAGGACCTGTATTGTACACACATACAAACGGATGGTAATCCGGTTGTGACAGTTTTTTAACGGTGTCACCCTTTTTTCCCCACATGCCTCGATCTTTTGCAGTTAGGATTCTAGAAAAGGTTTGGTAGAGGGGGAACCCAAGCTTTTTCTAAATTGGTTGCAACATCCGTAAAACGGACGCGTCCGTTTTGCAATCGATGACGACTGTTTAAAAAAAAGGGGCAATTTAGAGGTTTAGGTTTTGGAAATTAGGTTGATCAGGATTCCAGCTTGTACGCCCGTGCGTACAAGTACGGCTTGTACGCCCGTGCGTACAAGTACGGCTTGTACGCCCGTGCGTACAAGTACGGCTTGTACGCCCGTGCGTACAAGTACGGCTTGTACGCCCGTGCGTACAAGTACGGCTTGTACGCCCGTGCGTACAAGTACGGCATGCCACAGTATTAGAATTTTACGCACGACTTGAGGACGTTATTATCAGTAGTTGATGTATTTGTCAAGGCACTCTGAATGTGCGTGTGTGTGTGTGTGTGTGCGTGTGTGCGTGTGTGCGTGTGTGCGTGTGTGCGTGCGTGCGTGTGTGCGCGCGCGTGCGCGCGTGCGGGCATGTGTGTGCAAGCCAATCACTGGGTCCAGTGGGCACATGAGTCGGGGGAATAATGCCCCGCCCTCTGCTGTACCAAGAAATGATGAGTCATTAATTAAAAAACACACAGTTCTACACACACACACACACACACACACGTTTCCCATTTAGCTGACACTGTCGATTCAAAAGCAAGAGTTATAAGCGCGTGGAGGACGAGGGATCGGTTGCTCAAGGGCAGGATGACAGCTCATGTGATGTAGTAGCTGCGACCTCTGACCCTGTGGTTCCAGGGCTGTCTGTTTGATGATGTGAAATCCCTGATGAATGTGTTGAAGCACTTAAGTCCCACGGACTTCATTGACCGGTGTTTCGCAGGCTTCTGTACTTGATCCCCCTTGACCAGTGGTTTCCAACCTTTTTCATCCCACGGCCCACTATTGATTCAGCATTTGAGCCACGGACCGCCATTTGATGACCCGCAAGGGTCCATTTGGTTTCATTTTTACGTTCTCAAGAGTTACATCTGATTAAACAACTTAGCTGGGGACCACCTGGAACCCTCTCAAGGACCACTGTTGGTCCCCGCACCACCTGTTGAAAACCCCTGCCCTTGACAAATGAAATGTCTTCTCAACTCAAGGTCGGCGTTGCACACGGCACACATTCGCCGACTTGTACATCAGCTGCTTTGCGCGGCGCTGCTTCAAACAGTTAATCCCCCAAAGTCGTTTGAGCAGAGTCTGTCAAAGTCTTATGTGTTTAAAGGAGAATTCTACACCATCACAGATGCCCCATTTTCTTCAGTTCACCATGAGGTTCCCCGTCCCAGCGACGCCGTTGGGAACAGTTAACATGGCTGCAGGTTGTCTTTATTTTACTGCGGCTATTTCTGTAACTCCAAACTTATTGTTTTTTTTCCACAGATCACATCAAACCACACATTACAAGATAATTGGACCACTATATGATTTTTAAAAACTCAGGTGGCACTCGTGGGACAGGAGTTTTTACCAGAGTGAATCGAGAGGAGAATGGCAAAAGGGAGGGGAGGAGAGGATGAGGAATAGAATACCTCTGGGATTACATGTAAAGTCTGCCCCTGAGTGATCTAAAACTCAAGCGTGTTCATCAGTATACTATTAAAATATGATGTGTGAAAAAAAAGTTTGGAGTTACAGAAATACTTGCAGTAGAAAAAAGACAACCTGAGGCCATGTTAACTGTTCCCAACGTCGTCGCTGGGACGGGGAACCTCAAGGGTGAAATGTAGAAAATGGGGCATCTGTGACAAAAATCAAGGACATTATGTATCATGTTACAGGAAACAAGGTAGATTGATGCCCAATGTGTTTTGGTGTGGAATTCCCCTTTAAACCTAGATATCTTTGCTTAGTTTTTGTGACACCATCACTGAACACAGGCAACACTGGTTGCTTCTTCCTGCCTTCCTTCTGCATTATGGTTCCTTGTCATTGTTGATGTGATGTCTGCTCCCACCACCACCCCAGCACCACTGCCTGGCTCTGCTGTTTCTGTTCCCCATGGGGGGCATTATTATTGTACTGTGTATCTATCTCCCTGCTCTTAATGTTTAATGACGGTCTTATTGTGCTGAGTAGGGAGAAAAACGTAGCAGAGCTGAACACCAATGTAAAATATTACTGCATATGCACACTTGTATTCGGAGTCTATAATAAATATTGGTTATATAAATATCGGTTATTTTTTATGAGTTATCTGACTGAACTATAGCTGTGTGCATGCTTGGCACATAGAGAGTTAACGTTGTTGTGGGGTAAGCTCTCTCTGAAAATGCCTGTGTGCATTCTTGTGATACTGTATGCTATGCTCTAGGTATCTCTACATATTTCATATCAACCATGGTTTATTTACTTGGACTAGCAGGGCTCCTAGATATACTCACACACACGCACGCACATGTACACAGTGAGACACCTGGGTGTTTTTTTTGTGTGTGTGTGTTTTTAGGTGGATGCATATTATGGGTCTGGTGTTTCTTGCTTCCCCAGCAGTTTGTCCTCTCACCTGCTCTCTTTAGATTTATTTCAGAGAAAATATATAGTGCTTTCCAGATTCCGACTGCCGGTAATATGGATGTTTGATAGCCCTGGAGATCAAGGTGCATTTCAGTTCAAGGAGGAGGAGACATAGCATGCATGAGTCTGGTCAGGAGTGTGGGCCTATCTGTGCTTTTGTTACACTGACAACAAAACAGTGAACTGCTCCGGTGAACATTGTGTGTACAGATAGCTTCTCTTAATAATATAATTTGATCCTGGATTAAACAAATCCTACTTTGAGGATCACACAAGCATAGTGTGATCCTCTGTGCTTTATTTTACCATATGCATACATTTCAAAAAGTACTTATTTAAAGATCTGTATGCCTCAAACAAAGCCCTCTCAGTATTGTGACAAATCATGACAGCAAACACAAATATTTTATGGTGAACAAGTCATCCTAAAACACCTCTTGTGCAAAGGGTTCATTGCTGCAAATCATACAAATCCATTGTGATGGGTGAACTGGCCATGGTGCTGAACACCAGCTGCTATTGTAATGGTAGAACTGGCCATGGTGCTGAAACACCAGCTGCTATTGTAATGGTAGAACTGGCCATGGTGCTGAAACACCAGCTGCTATTGTAATGGTAGAACTGGCCATGGTGCTGAAACACCAGCTGCTATTGTAATGGTAGAACTGGCCATGGTGCTGAAACACCAGCTCCTACAGGTAATGAGGAACTGTGTGTGTGTGTGTGTGCGTGTGCGTGTGCGTGTGCGTGTGCGTGTGCGTGTGCGTGTGCGTGTGCGTGTGCGTGTGCGTGTGCGCGTGCGCGTGCGCGCGTGCGTGTCCATTAAATCAGTGGGCCCAGCGATGTGTTTCTTCAGGGCCTAATTCAAGGTGCACCAGGGTCCTTTTTTGTCACTAGAAGTAGACGGGGCCGTGTTGTGGCGTTAAAAGAACAGTTGCTTTGAATTGAATAGGACACATTTAATCTAGATCAAGAGTTATTCATGTTATTCATATTTTCCAGCCCATTGTGGAAGGGGGACAACTGTGGATGTCAGACTTGTTGCTTTGTCAAATGGCTTTGTCTGTTCTGTCTTTTGATTTATCTCTGTTCTTGGCCAACGACAGGACAGTTTTTTTTTTTTTTTTTACGTGTTTAACCCTCTTTGCTCTCTTTGCATGTGTGCTGCTCCGTGTGTCCAGTCAGAGGTACTGCATGTGCAACCCGGATGTGGTCCAGCAGTTCCACAACCCGGACACCATCTTCATCCTGGCGTTCGCCATCATCCTCCTCAACACGGACATGTACAGCCCCAACATCAAGCCTGACCGCAAGATGATGCTGGACGACTTCATACGCAACCTCCGAGGTATGGGAGTATGTATGCGCACGTGTGTGCGTGTGTGTGTGTGTGTGTGGGGGGGGGGGTAGCCTGGGCCATGTCCATAAGCTTGTGCTCAGAGGATTGCAATTGGGTGGATTGCAGAAAACACATGCAAAGAAGTTGGCTAAATACTGTTCTGTTTCGGCTATTATGGGCAGTCTGTCTGTCTGGAGAAGGCGATGCTTTGTCTATCCGGAAAAAAAAAAAAATCCAGTTTTTGTAGTACCATGTGATAGTATACCATCAATGTCTTGTCCTTCTCTGTATGTTAAGCATGTGCTGCAGATTTATCTGGCTGATCCACAATGTAACCTTCTTCTGATCAGTATTTGGATCTATTATGACTGTGCCTCTTGTGCAGATCCAAATAAAAGAACTCAAATGTGGGTGTGGGTGTGTGTGCACAAGTGCATGCATCAGTGTCTCCTTACCATTTTAGTTTTTCTTTTTTTCTCTTCTCTTCTCTTCTCTTCTCTTCTCTTCTCTTCTCTTCTCTTCTCTTCTCTTCTCTTCTCTTCTCTTCTCTTCTCTTCTCTTCTCTTCTCTTCTCTTCTCCTCTCTTCTCTTCTCTTCTCTTCTCTTCTCTTCTCCTCTCTTCTCTTCTCTTCTCTTCTCCTCTCTTCTCTCTTCTCTCTTTTCTTCTCTTCTCTTCTCTCTTTTCTTCTCTCTTTTCTTCTCTTCTCTTCTCTTCTCTTCTCTTCTCTTCTCTTCTCTTCTCTTCTCTTCTCTTCTCTTCTCTTCTCTTCTCTTCTCTTCTCTTCTCTTCTCTTCTCTTCTCTTCTCTTCTCTTTCCCGCTGTTTGCCTGCAGGTGTGGACGACGGCGCTGACATCCCGCGGGACACGGTGGCGGGAATCTACGAGAGAATCCAGCTGCGGGAGCTCCGCTCTAACGAGGACCACGTCACCTACGTGTCCAAGGTGGAGCAGTCCATCGTAGGCATGAAGACGGTGAGAGATGAGAGAGTATAAACAGTAGATATATATTGTATATTTTGGCGGACCTTGATGCCGCCGGAATGGCAGATTGTGAGCTTGTAAAAGCTTTTAAAGGTGAAATGGTGAAAAGGTTCAGTGAAATGAAAAGGATTCCTCCATCACGTACGTATGGCCATATAATGGCCGCAGATGTGTTCGAAAAATGTGGAAAAATGTATTTCTCATTTTACCGGGGCTTTAAAGCTGCTGCAATGTAGCTTTTTCAGTAGAATACCAAATCACATTTCATGCATTGAAAAAAGGTCAGGGAGAGGCAGGCATGGATTTAAAGGAGAGTTTTGCGCTAGAAGGCTTTCCATTTGTTTGTGGTCCTCATAAAAGTGGTGCCAGTTGGTATTTTGTGAAAATGAAAAATGCATCTTTGGCTTTTATTATCACTAGACTTCGCCAGCTCCATGCGAGATGAAGGAGCTTGTGAAGTCTTCTGCTGAAACACAGCAACGCCGTTACTATGCAGTCATTTTTGCAATAACGGACATCAGACCAAAACGCTGTTAATGTATAGACAACTATCAGTAAATAGTTTGAATGAGGGACATTCTGGGCTAGCATTAATCAAACCAATCCGTGAAATGTCACTGCTTTGGTGGTGCAGTTTTAATGCCATCATGTTTGGTGGGGCAATCAGGGCTTTTTTTTTTAGTTGCCCTTTTTTCTGGCTAATTTTTCTGGCTTGAGCAGTGGAGTAATAAATCTGAGAGTCGATATTGACTTAATTGTGCTGGAAAAAGGGAGAACAGGTGGAGTCAAATGTGGAGGTGGTGGAGGACTATGATTTTTAAGGGGCCACTGTGGCTCCTTTGGTTGTCATAGATACTAGATATTTTCAGGAAGTGATCTAATAATGGAACAGTCTAAGATAAAGAAGAAAGAAAATGCCATTAAAATTCTGAGATGTATTGCTTATACAGTATATACTTTAACTCTAATCTTTGCTTCTGATCGGTCCCTGGAATAATAAGAATTTGAAAGAAAAAAAAATGTAGGTATTTCCAAGTGAAGGAGCTGCGGTTTCCACAAGTATACAGTACTTTAGAAAAGCGCTATGTAAAATCCCAGTTATATTAAATGATGCTGCACTCACATTTTCACATTTGCAGGGCTCTACAACCTTATCGTTTCGGTAACATCGTGACTCACACTTCGTGACCAGTAGAACACAGAGTAAAGTGGGAACAAAGATACACTTACAACACATACACACACACACACACACACACACACACACACACACACACACACACACACACACACACACACACACACACACACACACACACACACACACACACACGCACCGTAATTTCTAGTCCGTAGACACAGCCGTCAGGGGCGGATCTAGGCATGGGCATGGGGGGGCAATGCCGCTAAATGCTACTAACTAACTACAGTTGTGGCACCACTAAACCAACAGCATTTCATCATTGAAAACAGAAAACTCTCTGAGTCAGACCTTTAGCTTTATGCATGCTGCGTGTCTGTTGCAACTTCGACAACAACTGATGTTATTATTGATGCTTTACTTGCCTAATAAAAGTCCTGTAATGGAAAATGTTATGGGTGCGACTTCATCGCCCATGGCGCGAAGTGTCACGGGCGATGAAGTCGATGAAGATGAAGTCGCCCCCATACCATTTTCTCCTGCCCCCCCAATTTGGAAATGTTACCTCCGCCCCTGACAGCCGTTATCGTCACATCATCATTATGAGGACTGACGTTGTCCTGCAGAAGTAAAGGGGGGCAGGGGGTGGGGGGTGGGGGTGGCTGGATGCTGCCAAATCACCCGGTGGGGCTGCCATTTTTGGCAGAGCAAGACAGAGTGGTTGTCTCCCTAGATCACCTGCCCCGACCTCACGGACGACGCTAAAGGGAAATCATGTCCACCATTCCTTAACAAAAACATCTAGAGCTCAGCTGTTGTTACTACCAACTGGCTGTTTATTTTCGCTTAAGTAAAAAAGTAAAAAAAAAAAAATGTGTTGTTCCCTGGGCCCCTTGCTTGGAATGAATATAATTCTTGTCAAAGATTTGCTACCCACTTTCAAGATTTATAATCGCAGATCTACTACAAGCTTATAGCACAGGAGGTGGCGGTTTTTTTTTTTTTTAGGACTTGTTTCCTAAACGTTAAGATTGTCTATTTTCACATAATAGTTACTTCCCCAACAATGTCACACACAAGGGCACACGTCCATTTGGTTCCAACTACCATTTAGTGGGGGGAGACCTTGGAATTCCCTCAATCCATTTCGGGAACCGCTGCAATAAGCCATCATACGTTATGGAAGTACTTCAGGAATCAGGATTGAGCTTTCCGATGCACCAGCCATTCTAAAGCTCTCTGTCATCATATAGTTTATCACCTCCTTTTCACACCATCGATCCTTCCTGATCCAAACCACTTGGGAATGTCAAGCACTTTAAGACGAGATTTAATGTAATGGTATGATTTGATTAGGAACTCTCATACTGTGTGCTTAATGGGATAGTTCAGATCTTTTTTTAAGTTAAGCTGTATGAAATACTTCCCATTAATAAAGTGGTGTCAACTGTATTAATTGATGTCCAGAGTTTTGCTCTGGTTTTGATGCAGTAGTTAGGGTCATTTTGTGAAGGTCGGAGCCACGCAGTAAAAGTATGTGAATGAATGAATGAATGAATGAATGAATGAATGAATGAATGAATGAATGAATGAATGAATGAATGAATGAATGAATCGATCAATTAATTAACCAATCTCTCTCTCTCTCTCTCTCTCTCTCTCTCTCTCTCTCTCTCTCTCTCTCTCTCTCCCTCCCTCTCTCCCAGGTGCTGTCTGTTCCTCACAGAAGACTGGTGTGCTGCAGTCGTCTGTTTGAAGTGACAGACGTCAACAAGGCCCAAAAACAGGCAGCCCACCAGAGAGAGGTCTTCCTGTTCAATGACCTCATCGTGGTAAGTTGTCCATCCTGCTGCCCACCGTGGTATTTTATGCCTGGGACCCCTAGAAAAAAAGAAAAATACAATTATTATTCAAAGAATAATGATATAATGATATTTGAAAGTACTACAAAAGGGTCATCTTTTGAGTTAGGAGTGAATGTCAGAAGTAACAGGGCAAAAACCAGGTGGGGCGAAATCCATTTGCGAGCGCCATGGCCGTCACAGTCACAAACGGATTTCGCTGTTTCTGGAAAAAAAAAAACACACTATAAAAATAGTGGCTAATGTTCTTGTTTGCATTTTTCATTTCATTTTAACATAAATAAACAGGACTGAAAAACATCAGTATTATCTTTATAGGCAATGAGACTGGATGCGACTGTGAAATAATTCACACAAACCTCTTTTGAATGAGCAGTAATTCAGTTTGATATGAATATGATGTATCAGCCTAATTAATATGCAGTGAAAAACGACAATAAAGTTATTCTTTCACTTTCTAGAAACACTCATTAATTTGGTCTAAACTTGTGTAAAATGGGGGAGTTAAAGATTGTAATGGTCATTCAAATGAATGCACTCATTTGGAGCTTGGTTATCTTCTAGTATTAAACTGCTCTCATGAATAATTAATCCCACATAAGGTCTCTCCAGCAAAACAAAGCAAGGGGAAAAAGAAATACGTGTGCATTTTAGCTCTGAACACCTCGTAATGTCCCAAACCATTACTTTTACGCCTTCAAATTCAGCATTAGTAATTGTTGCAGATCTACAAGGTCAAAATGTGTTGCTTCGCACCAAGTTTCTGCTAAGTGCAGCATTTATTTTAGTTTCTGCTAAGTACAGCATTCATTTATATTTAAAGGGGAATTCCACACCAAAACACAACCCCCCCTTGATTAATGTTGCCATAATAATCTGCCTGGTAGAGTGCATTTTCACTGTAGTTGTCCATTTAGTCCAAAAAGGACCCCCCCCCCCCCAAGCTCCAATATTAACTGATCCACTTGCACTCACCATAGAAGGAGTTGTCATCCATCGTAGAAAAAAAAGAAGAAAAGAAAAAAAAAACACGGGAGGACACACACACACACACACACACACACACACACACACACACACACACACACACACACACACACACACACACACACACACACACACACACACACACACACACACACACACACACACACACATTGTTGCTCTCCTCAGCAACACTGCTCTGACTCCCACTTGAAATGCAAGGCAAAAATGCTCTTCCAACATTTTCATAGCACATAATGAAAACGTATGGATATAGGGGTGCCACGGTGGGAGCTTTTTTCCTTTGCATTTGGTTATATAGCCCACTGGCTTTTACTGTATAGCTTTACTGAAACTTTTGAAAGTGCCTTCATGATGCATTGCTTTAATATGTCTGGCTGCCTACTAAAAATGTACAGTGCTGTGCCAAGCACAGTCTCATTCTATCTCAACGGTGCAGTTCTTTTAAGGGCATGCAGTATATTCAGTTCGCTGCGAGCGCACAACGTGTTGTAGCAATGTGACACACAGAGTGGTGACGGATTTACTGTATGAAATGCCTATGTTTTGAAGGTCATGGTCCACATGAATACTATTATTTCTTGGATCGGCACCACTTAATTTTTCTCATCCTCATGGGTCACCCTGGGCAAAGGGTGTGCTTTTGAGACTATTAAAGGCAGTTGCGGAAATTACTGTATTTGCAGTCCCCAGCGAAACAACCCTGTTCAGTCCTCACTGAAGACTTGACTTGTTCACCCTTATTTTTAGAGAAAAGGATTTCAACAAAGAAAGCAGTCATATAAGTGTGCAAAGTGCACAAGATTTCATCTTTTAAACCTTTTCAACAGCTTTGCGAGCACAAAGCAAGAAATAAAACAAAATGTTCCCTTACTTTTTAAAAGTACCTTCCCTAACACTGGTGGAACACAGCCAATCAGGCTGGAACCCAGTCTAATCTCCATAAGTTAAACAATGACTGGAGCAATGCTAAAACATGACCAGTTGCGGCTTTGCAACTAATCTCTGTTAGGTAGGCCTACTTTTAGCTTAGCTATAGCATTAGCTACGATTAGATTAGAATTGTTAAAAGCAGGGGGGAAGCTATTATAATACAATAAATTGTGGAGGAAAACATGACTTTGTTATTCTTTGGTTATTCTATACTAAAATGGCATCTTTTTTTCAAATGTTAGTGCTGGAAAAAGACATTATTTGATGTTCTCTATCTCTCAGATCTTGAAGCTGTGTCCAAAGAAGAAGAGTTCTGCGGCCTACACCTTCTGCAAAGCCATGGGTCTGCTGGGGATGCAGTTCCACCTGTTTGAGAATGAGTGTAAGTCACCACCACGGTATTTTGGTTCTTCTGCCCTTCATATCTTCGATATTTATTTTATTATCATTAAAGTTTTTTCTAACTATGTTTATGTTCAACTGTGTTTGTAACTATGCCTTTTATATTGGAACGGGAACCACTTTTGGTGTAGTTGTTGCTATTCATTACGTGGCTTGAATGAATGCTCCAACTATAATGCGATTAAAGAAATTAACTAATTTTAATCACACATAGATTTTGCACCACAGAACTTTTTTCATGGGATAAATTTCATGGTACCGATCACACCAGAGCACACAATGGGAGAAAAAGACAATCAGGGTAACCAATAAGGGCTGCCATTGATCCCAACTCCCACTGTTCCGTCCTCCCAATGGTCCGAAATTACTAACACTGTCTCTAACTGTCACGCTCAACATATCACATTGCAGTCTGGACACAGTTTTGATTTAGAAAAACTCACTCCCACACTACCAACCGACACAAAAAATGCTTCTCGGGTCAAATATTGGTATGAGATTAATTAATTACAAAGCTTCAAATTAATTAGACAATTTTTTTAATCAAGTCCCACCCCTAATAGCAACACATATTTCTAGTGTCTGAATAAATATTCAAACATTTTACCAAAAACTCAGGTCAGGCAGCCCTAAAAAAAACTAAATAATAAATGTAAAATGACACAGATGCGTTCCCAGTTCTCCTGGGAAATACTTTGTGGTACTATTGGAGACAGCAGGGATTTATTTCTGCTTAATCTGTGTCCGAGACATCGGAGGCCTCAGATCCACAATAGGAAAAAAAAAAGTCATTTCCGAATTTGAAGCAGGATCCCATCCGCTCTGATTTATCCTTCTGCCACAACCAGACATTATATAACAAAATGATACCAAACTGACCTGCCATAATGTGCTCGGTTTCCTAAGCTGTGTCTGGCCGTTTCTGGTAACACTTTTGCTGCTTTAAATGTGATCACATAACCCTATTCCGACTGCAGATTGTGTTATTACTTTTGTAGCAAAGCTTCAAAGATCCTTCTTTTAGGAGCCCACAAAAACGCCACACCATGGCATTCATTCATTTGAATACTGTGCATGCTGTCCAGATGTCCAAAATAGTTTCCCGGCCAGCCAGAAGGGCTAACAACCTCGGAAGGGTTTCATTCCCCGTTAACTCCTTGACTGTTTTACCACGACTTTTTGGGTGATTGATTATTCTGTTGTCTGTTCACCACCCAAAAAGTCGTTTTGGGTTTTGTTTTATTAACAAGCTCATTAACTCACTGCACACCACCTGATGAAGTCCTTTAAGTGGTGATTGCACTACAAAACCCCCAAAACACCTCACACACTTTACAACTATCATTAATACATGATAAATTGTATAACTTAAATGCATTTATCTCTGAATGAGCCCTGGAAACAGTGAAATGTGAAAATACGGGCTGCTTTGTCAAATGTATTAAAAAGAAAACTGAAACATATCAACTGATTTTATTTCTTCCCTTAAAGTAGACACCTTAAGCTGTCTTTGGAGCTCATTCATTTGCACAACTTCACAACAGAGGATTTTCTATAAATTATTTAGTTGCTATTGAACCTAATGGGAGCGAGCCTAGCTTTTCTGCTAATCTGTCAAAGAGTTAACACAGTTGTTGACACTCACTCACTTTGGCCTCTTTTTTACGTCATCATCATAACGCATCAACCTCCTCACGATGTCCACGACAAATCCACATTACTACCAAAATATGCACCCAACAGTGAATTTAATATAGTAAAACAATTCTCGGGCAACTCATAAACGGCATTGAAAGTGTTCTACAATGATTAAACTCGGGTAACTCGCAATCCGCACGGGAAGTTTTTGAATTGCAGCCCAAATACCACTAGTCTCTTCTTGTAGCCCAATGTTCAAGGCTTTTCAGACCAATTGGATCCCTGAGCTGAGAGAGAGATGAAGCATGTTGTATAAGATGTTGTATAAAATTGTGTTCGTAGATTTCATAGACAGCTTTATAGACTTCTTTATAGATCCGCCATAAATGTCAATGTGCTGGATTCATGCTAATACTAAAGCAGGGGTTTTCAACCGCTGGTCTGGGGACCAAGAGTGGTCCCTGAGAGGATTCCAGGTGGTCCCCAGGCTAAATGATGGAAAGTTGGTTAACCAAGTGTAACTCTTTGAGAGTGAAAACATGAAACCAAACAGACCCTTGCGGGTCTGTTTGGTTTCATGTTTACACTCTCAAGAGTTAAAATATTCAGCATCTGAATGAGCCAGTCAACACAACTAGAAGAATGTAGAAGAAAAAGTTTGAAAACCCCTGTTCTAAAGGACCACTTCACAGCTTTTCAACCTATCTTCAGATATTTTGTTGTCATTTTTAATCATGATGAAATGCCAGCATCTCTATCTCTGTGTGGTCCTTTCTTCAGACTACCCCCATGGCATCTCCATCCTGTCGCCGTTCGGCTCCGACAAGAAGCAGGTTCTGAACTTCTGCGCTCAGAACGCAGAGGAGCTGCTGAAGTTCATCGAAGACCTGAAGGAGTCCATCGCTGAGGTGTCGGAGATGGAGCAGATACGCATCGAGTGTGAGTGGCACTTTTTGTGTGTGTGCAATATTAATCTTGTCTTGTTTTTTTTTTTTTTACATTTTAGCTAACTACTATTACCCCCCTGGTGGGCAAGGAGTTACCATGAGAGGGTTCAGTAGTCTCAAAAAAGGCACTATCGAATCTACAGTTGCATTAGTCATTCTGATTCTGAAGACATCCGAGATGTCGGAGTTGAAGAAGATATGTGTGTGCGTGTGCGTGTGCGTGCGCGTGTGTCTCTATTGTCTCTGTATTTTTTTTCTTCTTTTTATGCATTCAGTATAGCCTGACCTCAGTCTGAGTTGTCATTTCGTTTCACTTCGTTGATCAGACTGAAGTCCCTCTCCTCCACAGCAGTTTCTGGTTATAAAACCCGAGGTTTTATAAACAACATCATCCGAAAAATAAGGTCGAATTTTTTCTCCATGCGATTCAGCCATGGCGCCAGGCTACATACAGCATACATAACATAACATCCTCTTCAATAAAGTACTACAACCATCATTCCCTGACATGAAAGCTGATACAGTGTCAACTCGATTATTGACACTCCAAATACCATATCAAGCACTGTACAGGTTCACTGATCTAAGCATGTGCGTGCAAGTGTGTAACGTATGTGTGCTAGGGGTGTGAATCTCAGCCCTGAGGCCGATTCGATATGCATCTCGATACACTGCCAGCGATACGATATTTTAGCGATACATGTATTTTTTTGGCGATACGATGCGATACGATTCACCCTCTTCCCGATGCGATACTTTGCGATAACCTTTTAGCTCAAATCAATGCGATACGATGCGATGCGATACGATACATGATTCAACCTGATGCAAATAAGCAAACATTTAAATAAAAAAAGAAGAAATTCAGTATGGTACTAGAAAAATGATTTGTTTTTATTCCATATGGTATGCCTAAAACTATTTTTGGCATCTTAAACAACATTTCTCAAAGTGTCACTTAGTGCAATTATATGGTGCATAACTCTGTCTGCCACACATATGAAGATTATGAACTCAATAGGTTCATAATCTTCATATGTGTGGCAGACAGGGATATGCACTATATAATTGCACTAAGTGGCCCTCATAAAGTATTTTTCCCCTTTATTTTATTATTTTATCTTTTATAACTTTACATATAAGACACTCAGTGAGGGTTGTCTGTTTAGTTTACACTACAGCAGCAGTGAGCCTGACTGCATTATTGTTTACAACAATTGCTTTGCACTAAACCCAGTTGTGAAAGGGTATACTTTGTTCTCACTATTGTGATGTTAACTACAATAGTGAGAACAATGTATACCCTTATATGACAAAGGCTTACAGCTGCTGTAGTGTAAACAGACTCTCACTGAGTAGCTTCTATCCAATGTCCATAAGCCATAAAAAAGCCCTCGTTTTCCACAACGCTATAAGGCTGGATGTCTTTGCATATGAAGTAGGCGATGGCCTTAGTTATAGCCATAGCGCGGGCAGAGGTTGATGGAAGGGAACTCCCAAAATAAGAGGCGGCACTTTTCAGTTCCTGACCTGATTTGCTTGGTTTATCTCCAGTATCCGAAGCGGTACTTGAAGGGGAAGCGGCGGTAGACGTGTCTGTGATGTTGTGTATTCTTTTTAAGTGGCTCTGCATGTTTGTCGTACTGCCCGTGTACGGCTTTATAACACGGCATTCTTTGAAATGACGTTCGTCTTGTCCAGCTTTCTATCAATCTTGTAGTATCCATAGTGTTTCCATACATACGACTTAAGGTTTGCATTAAATATAGTCTGCTGCGGCTCTTTGCTGCTGCTGCTGCTCACGCGTACCTCCATACTAGTAGAGCCATAGAGTATAGACAGCGTTACGCAAACCCAGTCGAATGGCAGCCAAGGCTTCTATTGAATGGGGACAACCAGCAGTTACGGAATGCATTGGAGTCTACGGGCTGATGCGAGTGCACAAACCACGTGACCAGGCTGTTTTCCGCCCCCTCAATATCGCACCTCTTGCCTCTGTGTAGTGTATTGTAGCTAGCCTATAAGCCTCACGGCTTCCGTCCGTGTTCAAAACAAAACTTGGAAATGATGATGGTGCGTTCAAGGCGATTGGGAATCAAGGAGAAGCATAACATTTAACATGAAAAACACGGCGCTTGTATCGGATTTTGCCGGATTTACCATCGATTTTCGCCGATACAAACGCATCCATCGAGATGAATCTAGATTTCACCCGTCAATTGTACCGATACGTGGTGAATGGACCGGTGCACTCGCATCGCGCACGTGGGTATCGATGTATCGATTAATACCGATGAATCTCCACACCCCTAATGTGTGCACGTACGTATGTGCAGTGCGTGTGTCTCTGTCGGGTGGAGACCTCCTATGTCAGATACCCGGAACTTGTCGAGATTCTGCAGATCGGGCTCAAAACGGTTCACGTCATATATTATATTTTTTTATGTGGACGTCTATGTTCTTGCGTGACGCTATGGTACTCTCAAGTAAGGGATTACTTTGAAAAAGAATATCTGTTTTCTCTGTACGCATCCACTAGCCTGCAAGGACTTTCAGCATATGGAGATACAAGGTTTCTTCCTCACAACGGCGATATTATAGATGCGCGTGTACACCAGAGCATGCACATGTGTGGGTGACAGGGGTGGGGAGCGTGTGAGTGCATGTCCGTGTGTGCGACGTGCATCAAAGCGTGCGCCCGGCAGGCATCTGCCGTGCTTATCGGGGTAATCCAGGTTGCACTATACTCCATGGTTCCTACACTGTATACAGCGTCATATCACCTAAACGCTCCAACATGGGGGTAATCCCCCGCTGCACCCCACAGCTAGAGATTTAACACTTGGACAGACAGGCAAGGAGAGGAAAAGCTCCTTGGAGGGTTCTACAGAAGCCCCAGTAGTAAATAACTGGGAGAATGTTAGTTTTTAATACCGTTTCGGAGGATCCGAGGAGACATGCACGCGTCGTTCACGTACCGCATCAAAGGGGGCTTCAGCCTCCAACCATTATTTTTTTACCTCTCTGTAACAACAACTGCTGCCCTTTCTGGACCACGAATGCGGAATTCACTATTGGTGAAAGAAATGCAAATAAGTGCTGCTCCTTTTCCAAAGTCTCACTGAACTTGGTTGCAGCATTTCACTGTTGAACAAATATATTTCAAGAACAGTGGTCCGGGGGCCACCAGTGGTTCTTGAGAGGGTTCCAGGTGGTCCCCAGCTAAATGATGCAAAGTTGGTTAACCGGATGTACAGTAACTCTTTGAGAGCGTGAAAATGAAACCATTTTAAGGGAAGTTGTGAACCTTGCAGTGTCTCTTTAAAGTGTTGTGGGCCTCGGGGGGTCTGATGGGAGCTGCAGCAGGCAGGCAGGCAGGCAGTGTGGTCATTAGAATGCAGGTGATGATGATGATGTGGAGGAGGAGGAGGAAAGGAGGACAACTCTGCTTTGATGAGTGTGATTGGAAATGTCACACAATTACCATCAAGACCGGAGTGTAATTATAGAGAGAAGGGGTGTGTGTGCGGTGTGCGCGCACGCTTGCGTGCGTGCCTGTCTATCTGTCTGTCTGTCTTTGTGTGCGTGTGTGTGTGTGTGTGTGTGTGTACACTTAGAGGACTGAGTTGGAGAGAGAAACAGAGAGACAGATATATATACCTATATTGATCTCGCAGGGAGGGAATTTCAGTCAGCCAGAGGCAGTACAGCAGTTAAGAGTTACGGGAACAGTAAAGTATTTTGTCGTAGAGCAGCCACTGATACAAAGCCTGCAAAAGCGAGCATTGTCCATGCAGAATTGCCCTGCACTATGGATAGAGAACAAAACACTACGGTACAGTGCCGTATCCGTATGATGACCATGTCTTTCTGTGGTGTCTCCCCCTACAGGGGAGTTGGAGAAGCAGCAGGGGGCGAAGACGCACCCCGCCAAAAACCACAGCACACAGTTGGAGCTGCGAGGCAAACAGGGCTCCCCGTCAGGTGGGTAAAAGGCCAGGGGTCTGTGTGTGCATGTCGCTGTGGACTGTATTTTCCTGCACTGAGAGGCAGAGTGGAGCGATGCAAGTATGACAGCATCGCGTGGTAAATACAACTGATCTACAAGATCACCATGTGTTGTGGTAAAGCTAGACTTCTGCCTCTCGCACAACTTTAGCTAGTAGAAGTAGCAACGGACTCAACGGAGTTCATTCCGATCAGAGAGAGAGAGAGAGAGAGAGAGAGAGAGAGAGGGAGAGGGAGAGGGAGAGGGAGAGGGAGAGGAGGAGAAAGAGAGAATTGTGCATCCCATCTGAAAAACATTTAGTGTGAGCTTGTAGACTGGCTATTTTCAAATACTCAATTTGTGTGCTAGGACTTTGAGAACCAATAATAATGTATTTTTCTATCTCTGGTCCATAGCTCCACTGCTTCTGGTTCTGCCTTCCACTCCAAGGCATAATCATAGAAGAAGTGGACCTATGAACCCGAGCTAGTCGGGTTGTATTTAGTTTTATTCGGCTATTCGGTATTCAGCCAAGAATTTCCATTTTGGTGCATCCCTAATTTTTTTATAGTACCGGTGTTAGTGAACAAATGTGAACCAAATGGACCCTGGTGGGTCCATTTGGTTCCATTTGTACACTCTCAGAAAAAAGGAAACACAACAATCAAGCTGTGTTTCACCATGTTTTTTCCAGACCTCCTTTTCTAGGAAACACATGATTTTTTATCATGTCCAGACAACATCTCAAAGATATATTAATGATATAGTAAACTGTTGCAAATGGTTGGTTCAGATTAAAGCTTGATCTCAGATACGCGCTGGGCTTTTATGGCATGTTCAACCAGCGCTATGTTAACTGGCGATGTAACTGTCAGACAGCACATGGCGTGTTGGTGCTGTCAGTGACTGAAATGTTTATATTATGTTGGAGGATCACCCCAGTGTGTATGTAATAATGCTACATCCATGGAGCCACTAGGGCTGTGTTCTAGAGCCGCATGCGGCTCCTGAGCCGCAGGTTGCTGACCCCTGTGCTACACCAACATGCGGTTCACCATCTTTTTTTATTTATTTCCCCGTGTAGGAAACCACAATGCAGAGGACAGAGGCGGATCCAATGCAATGGAGGTACATTTGTCTTTGAGGGGTGACCGTAACACAGTGTGTTTCATTGTCAGGGGAAGGTAGAGGGGCTAAAATAAACAAAGAATAACAATCATTTTAGTTACTCCACTGTGCCCTCTACCGATATTGCCAAGAGAAAACTCTTATAGAGAAAAACTTTTCCTCTACTGAAAACAAATAACTTTCTGGCCCCCAAAAAACAATAAAGCAACCAGAGTTTTCAGGTTACTGTGGATTTTATAATGTTTGAGCTTGTGTGGTTTATTGCTTTTGTACAACTGGGTTACAAACTAGCAAGATTAGTGGAATTTCACCATTCTCAATGCTTTATTATGTCATGAATATACCTTAGAGAGGTTGTGTTGACATAATATGGACTTTTCTGAATGTGACATCACACTCAGCAAGGAAAATGAGAGCACTTGTCTGAGCCAGAAAATCTCAGAGCACAGAAAATTGATCCGAATGTGAAACGTTCAGGCTTTCTTGGGGGTGCATTTGAGTTCATGAAACTTTTTCATGTCACAAAATGCCTTTTAATATGACATTATAAATTCTGTATTATTTGCATGCGACTGTGCATGTGTGTGCGTGCATGTGTGTGTCTGTGCATGTGCATGTGTCTACCTTTCTGCAAAATACAATGTATTATGGGAGTTTTCTTATATTTTGTGATAAGTTGCCCGATAGTCCAAAACGAGTTTGAAAGTGACCAGCTTTATAAGTATAGTTTGTTGATGATGGCGTTTGTGTTGTTTGTTCGTTGACTTTTGTAAGTCAACTTCTAAAAAATAAAATAAAAAAGGTCTTAAACGTTCCTGAATTGACACTTTACTGTCACCTGGGGACCCACGCGTGAAGAAGAATCACTGTAGCGCTCAATGTCGTGACCGGTGCGTAACATCCAGGATGGTTAATGGCCGTCTTTGGCACTTACTTTGGCCGTACGCCATCCGATAAAAAAATCTCAAGTCTACAATGTCCTTGGTACCACGCCATACTGCCTCATTTCAGTTTGCCATTATTCTCCTCAGCGCTACTTTTCTGCCGATAAGCTTTTTAAACGCAGGTCATCAACATGATGAATATCTTCTTAGCGTTTCTTTTGTCCAAATAACATTTCATAGACAAAGTTAACTCCACGGTGGCAAGCTCAAGTCATCTGGGATTAAAGGGATAGTTCAGGTTTTTGGAAGTTAAAGGGGAACTCCACCCATTTTCAACATTTTAATATGTCATTAATATACCTTAGAGATTGTGTTGTGTGGACATGATAAAAAAAAAAGTTCCCACAATTCTGTATTTCCCAAAAATGGAGATCTGAAAAAATCATTAACATGGCGAAATACATCTGATGACATCATCAAGATGTATTTCACCATGTTAATGGTTTTTCTTTCAGACCCCTTTTTCCTGAGAGGGTACAAATGGGGTACACATTTGTATCCTCAGGAAAAAATTGAAAATGGGTGGAATTTCCCTTTAAGCTCTATGAAATACTTACTATAGTGGTTGCAACTGATTTATTGCTAGTGAATATCAAGTAGTTCCATTTTGTGGCCGGTACTGGACACTAGTGATGCGCAGGGCGGCCCGATGCTGGCAGGTCCCGCGGGTCAGGCAGACTGGTTAAAGCTTTCGATGCAATTAGCGGGCTGCGACAAGAAAAAATCATTCTGTAGCTCTCCTGTGTCTACTCCTGCTGAAACCATCTTGTTCTATAGTTCATCAATGTGCGTTGCTTATGAAAGGGGGTTTAGTTTCTGCCTTTTGACCAAAGTGTCCTCTGCTCTGCCTCTCCTCTCTCTACGAGTCTCTGGACATGTGGCCGGCCAGCGGCCACCAACTGCACACAATCTCCTTTTAAAGATGGAGTGCCATGATTTTTTTTAAAAACATAATCATCAGGTATTAATGTTATATGAAAAGTAAGATTTTTTCCCCAAAAAAGTGTCATTGAGTATGCCTGGTTTGCCTGGTGGGTGGTGATGGGTGGAGATCCACCTGAACTGAAGCCATGCCCACAGCTTTAGTTGCATGATAAAGGGGGAGGAGTTAGGGGAGGGGCTGAGCACGTGATGTCACTATATTGACTTTTTTTCATTGGCACGTTTAACTGGAAAGGTACAGCCCCCAGGAAGAAACCCTAAATACAAAGGGAAGACATCAGTGCAGATAAAAAACACACCAAGGGGTCTATTTACATACTGTCACCTCTTAAACATGTACAAAATTGGAAAAAATACAAAAATCATGGCATCCTCTCTTTAATTTTTATCTGGAGTGGGGAGCTACGTGGCTGCAGCAGGCTACACACGGCCAATTGAGTCAAGTGTCAAGATTGAAGTAAAATAGCGTATTAGGCTACGCCATTGTTGTTGCACCTCTGTCGGTGTGGTGCACCCTCTCTCTTTCTCTCTCGCTTAAACAATCATTCCAACTGCTCATTTTACCAGCTAATTTGGACTGCAGGGGAGACTGCAGGTTGGGTCATTTCCTTGTGTTTAAATTGAAATATTCTTGCTTTTGCGGGCTGCGGGCTGGGGAGGGTTGCTGCGACAGAGCGGACAGAGCGAGGCAGGTTATGAAAAAAAAGCCGGTCAGTGCAACACTACTATTGTTGCGCTAGTAAATGAGTCCAAACAACTAACGTCTAATAGTTTTGTTGAACTACTGTATTTCTAAATCGCAGTGTTTATTCATTTTTGACCCACTTATCACATGGAATTATGTTTTTTTGTGTCCACATGACACTCCCACCACAGGACTATGGTAACCAAATAATACAGTTGCAACCACTATATTAATGACAAGTATTTCATGCAAAAAAAATCTGAACTATCCCTATCCATGAAACCGCAAGGCCAGAAATGCCTTAATTTAAGGCATTAAATATCCAATGCTAAAATATAAAATGACACGGACACTTTTTCAGTTTTTATTAACGGCTTAAATTGTGTGTATGCATGTGTGTGCGTGAGAGGATGTGCATGTGTGAAATAGATTATTAAAATGTAATTAAAAAAGAGAGAAAAAAACTTGATGGATGACTGTAATGAAAACATTCAAGTTTATTACCCAAATTAATCATCAGTAAAAAGTTAATTTAATCTTGCATTATTAATACGAAATAATTACAAAATACCGTATCTTAAATGTTTTTTCAATGTCATTAATGCAATGTCCAATCTAATCTTGCGAGAAATTAAAAAAAAATGCAATAAAACCTCTTTAATGTGTGAATGTGTAACCTTCAACTATCCCGTATTTGAACCCTGCTTCCTGTGCAAGAGCTGACATTCTGTATCATTGGCCTAATAGTGCCTTGCTCATGGGATACACAGTTGGTTGCCAATTATCATTTCTATCAATTATAAATACTAATTAATGCTTACTGTAAGGCACGTCTGTGAGAGCGTCTGCTAAATGCCAAAAATGTTAAAAAAAGAATCATGGCATTCCACAGGGCCTGACTCACAACATACCATTCTGAGCACAAACACATGATGCACCCCTGCAATACCCAGTTAACATCACAGCACCATGGCATTCCGCCCCTATGGAGATGATTAAATGGCCCACGATGGATCTCGGAGTGAAGGGTCTATTTTTACATGCGCGGCGCTGTGCGTAGGTATGACAAGTCAGGAAGCTGCATGCTGCTTCTCTCCGTTATTTACTACACCTCACGCCTGCCTTCACAATGCCTCGGCCATTTAAAAATGAGTAAATGGGTGTCTATTTGGTTCCAAACTATCATTTAGAAATTGTTATTCAGAAGAGCCATAAGAATAATACAGAGTTACGACTCCGTTCACTTCATGGGGCCAGGCTATTCTACATTGACTTCTTCCTATTGTTTTGGAATCTATGGGCTTGCGCGAGTACATGAATCATGTGTGGACCGAGCATAACTGTGTTATTCTATTATGTCCCTCACATATCCCTTTCAAAACTCACTTTCATAAAGGGAAGTAGAAAATGAAATGTTTTGAAGCTTGCAGATGTGATCCTTTTGGTGATTTCTGCATGGCGGGGTAGCACAGGGAGTCGTTAACAGAAACAAAAAAAAACACATGAAGTTAATTATGGAGATACGAGGTTTCACACCTGGCAACAACAGGCGCATGTACAGTATATACGCATGACTTATAGTAAAGCTTGAATAATGTAGCCTACGTCTTAAATGCTCTTGTTGAAATGGAACCCTCCCGAGTCATCCATTTCCAAGTGGAAAGCAATTCAAGAGCCACTTTGGTGGATCGATATATATATATGTAGGGCTGTGTGTGAGTAATGGTTCCTTCTCCCAGGCCCCGTGGTTGGCGTGGAGGCTGAATGATGTGCATGCTAACTCCCTCCCCCCCCCAAGCCCCAATACGTTCCCTCAGTGCTCTACGCTCACTCTGTAGCTCCGAGATGAGGTCACTTCAAAGGCTATTCATGTTGCAGTTCAGACAGGGCACGTGGCTTCCACAATACACGATTCTTACCTGATTCCGCACATGTAATCCACAAACTTTTAACTATTATGAACGGACAAGAAAATCCAACTCGTAAATTGAACACAGCACTTAAATCGCTGCTTTTCTCCAACAGTTTTATGTTTTTGTCGCCATGTTGTCGCACATTACTGCCCCCTTCTGGTCAGCGATTTAAATGCTGCCCTCCTTGAGGGTAGTTCTAGGGTTCCCCAGGCCTGTTCTGAGTCAGTTACTTTAACATTGGGTTAATTATACAATGCTGCATGTGAATAAATATACAACCCCAATTCCGTTGAAGTTGGGACGTTGTGTAAAATGTAAATAAAAACAGAATGCATTGATTTGCAAATCGTTTTCAACCTCCATTCAGTTAAATACACCACAAAGACAATACATTTAATGTTCAAACTGATAAACTTTATTGTTTTTTGAAATTATACAATCTTTTGTAAATTGATCCCTGCAACATGTACCAAAAAAGTTGGGACGGGGGCAACAAAAGACTGGGAAAGATGATGAATGCACAAATAACGCCTATTTGGAACATTCCACAGGTAAACATCGTGATTGGGTATAACAGGACCATCCCAGTCGTTCACAATCAAAGATGGGGCGAGGTTCACCACTTTGTGAACAATTCTGTGAGAAAATCATCCAACGGTTTAAAGACAATGTTTCTCAACATTCAATTGCAAGGAATTTGGTGATTTCATCATCTACAGTCCATAATATAATCAAAACATTCAAAGAATCTGAAGAACTTGCTATACTAAAGCGACAAGGCCGAAAACCAATACCGAACACTTGTGACCTTTGATCCCTCAGGTGGCTCTGCATTAAAAAATGACATTCATTGTGTAAAGGATATTACTGTGAGGACTCAGGAACACTCAGAAAACCATTGTCACTTTACATAATGTGTCGCTACACCTGCGATTGCAAGTTAAAACTCTACCATGCAAAGCAAAGCCATACATCAGAAAGGTTGGTTTGAAAAAACAACCAGAAAAACAACCAAAAATGCCTTCTCTGGGTACAATATCATTTGAAATGGTTAGACACAAAGTGGAAAAGTGTGCTGTGGTCTGATGAGTCCACATTTCTAATGATAGTGGACCCAGAGAAGGCATTTCTGGTTGTTTTTCAAACCAACCTTTCTGATGTATGGCTTTGCTTTGCATGGTAGAGTTTTAACTTGCACTCGCAGGTGTAGCAACAAATTATGTAAACTGACAATGGTTTTCTGAGTGTTCCTGAGTCCTCACAGTAATATCCTTTACACAATGACGTCAGTTTTTAATGCAGAGCCACCTGAGGGATCAAAGGTCACAAGTATTCTGTGTTGGTTTTCAGCCTTGTTGCTTTAGTATAGCAAGTTCTTCAGATTCTTTGAACGTTTGATAATATTATGGACTGTAGATGATGAAATCACCAAATTCCTTGCAATTGAATGTTGAGAAACCGTTGGATGATTTTCTCACAGAATTGTTCACAAAGTGGTGAACCTCGCCTCATCTTTGATTGTGAACGACTGGGATGGTCCTGTTATACCCAATCACGATATTAAACTGTTTAAGATTAACCTGTTTACCTGTGGAATGTTCCAAACAGGCGTTATTTGTGCATTCATGACCTTTCCCAGTCTTTTGTTGCCCCCGTCCCAACTTTTTTGGTACGTGTTGCAGGGATCAATTTACAAAAGATTGTATAATTTCAAAAAACAATAAAGTTTATCAGTTTGAACATTAAATATATTGTCTTTGTGGTGTATTCAACTGAATAGAGGTTGAAAACGATTTGCAAATCAATGCATTCTGTTTTTATTTACATTTTACACAACGTCCCAACTTCAACGGAATTGGGGTTGTACACCTCAGATACCTACTGTTAAATTATCCTTCCTTATACTACTGGAGCTGGACCAAAGATGGGCAATTTGAAGAAGCTTTGCAGTTTCATGGATTTCTTCAATGTGAACGCACCCTTATGCAAACTCTGGTCTGTTCTACTGACAGTCATGTGATCAGATAGCCAATCACAGCTGCCATTTTCACGCTGGCGTTGTTCTCGCCAGTATGAGAACTACGTTTATAGGGAGTATGTGCTTTCAGCAAGACTACAAAAAGGAAATAGAAAATGAAAAACTATATTAACAAAATTAATGAACAATTTAACAAGGAGAGGAAAAAATAGAACGCAAAACGCCAAATGTTATCATACATGTCGTCTTAACCCTTTTATTCCCAAAAAACGTACTCGACGTGTATATACATGAGCAATTGTGATTTTCATATTTTTTATTTACTAAATTATTCCCATTCAAATAGCGACAATACTTTCACATTGGTCCTCCAATAGTCTCTCTAATATGGCCTATATAACTATAGCCACTAGTTGTCAGTAAGTCACCAATAACCAGAAGTGCCAAAGAAAACTTGTCTGGTGCCACAGGGTTATATTTTTTTTCCTGCAACTTCTGGCATCATCGTATTGTCCCGGTTGATGTCACTCGCTGCGTGTACACATGATTTCCACTTCCGCTGTCAAGGATGATGTTCATGGGGGGGAGGAGTGGTAGATCCTATTGCCTGTTGCCATGCCGACCGATTATCAGTGGCATCACTTCAACTAGATAATAACAACTGTGTCGGTGCAGAAGAAAGAAAGAAAGAAGTGACTTGTTCAAAGAGTCATTTATAGCATGCTAGAGGGTGGACTATAATTTGTGGACAATTATTGCCCTGCGTAAAGCTACGTAAATAGCCTGTCTAAGGAAGTAGCCTGTCACGCTCAGGGTTCAAATTCCAACGCTACTTGTTACTTTTACTTTTTCTGCTGTACTTCCTCCTACTGTAGAGCGTGTGCATGTGCACATCTTGTTATCGGGGGACCAAAATACCCGAATCACTGAATGCTCCTTTAACCGTATGAGTTAAAAAAATGTTCTGCAGCTCTGAAAGAATTCACAGACAGTACAGTATATTCAAAGATGTGCGTCACATTTTCACAATTTAAAAGTGAATTGAAAGCTATTATTCTCAAGAACGTGTTGGCCTTCCTTCGGATCAAAACGTTTCGGGGGCGTCGGAGACGAGTCGCGCTGTCGGATGTGATTGTTCTGTTCATCGCTGTGCGTCAGCGCCCCGCCGAGTTGGAAAAATCACCCAGCGTTTTCCATTAGAGACTTTTGAATAATACATATTCAAAAGGACAAGGACATTATTATAAGTCAGCGTTAATGTTCCGTGCGTTGGCCTAAGTACTTCCAAGTTAGTCTCACCAATATAGCACTCCACTTCACAGACAGTTTGGCATTCATGATAAAAGATAATGTGGTAGTTTGGCAGTTCTACTTTGTCGATCTGCCCTTGAACTAACGAAGTTCACGTAATGTATGCCATAAAAATTATGAATTAACACGTACAGCATAAGCGCATCCTCATATACTGTATGTGAACATACACTCTACTGTTACCTTCCAACATGCACGTATATCATCTACATCATACCTAATGCAGCCCTTTGGCTGACTCTGACCGGCCCGGGGACCACCAGTGGTCCTTGAGAGAGTTCCAGTTAAATATGGAGAGTTGGTTAACCAGATGTAACTCTTTGAGAGCGTAAAAATGAAACCAAATGGACCCTTGCGGGTCCATTTGGTTTCATTTTTACTCTCTGAATCTGAATTACCTAAAATCTACACAATCAGATAATGTAAAATAATGGTTATTTTTGCTTGTTTTGTTCCCAAATCCAGCATGGAATTGTGAACAAAAACAAAATAAATCTTTAGTTTTGGGGTCTGTGGGGCTAAAATGTTATCAAATAGTGTACCATGGTCCAAATTCTGAATAAATAGAGGGCCCTGGTGTCAAAATGGTTGACACCAGGGCCCAAATTAATATTACGCAGACTTTAGTTCAGCCTTTAGTCTTGGCCCTCCACAATATTTTATGTATCTCATTTGGCCCCTTGGGAAAAAATAATTGCCCAGCCTGTCTGTCTGTCTGTCTGTCTGTCTGTCTGTCTGTCTGTCTGTCTGTCTGTCTGTCTGTCTGTCTGTCTGTCTGTCTGTCTGTCTGTCTGTCTGTCTGTCTGTCTGTCTGTCTGTCTGTCTGTCTGTCTGTCACATTGAAAAGACAATAAGCTCTGTATGAATGAATGAATGAAGGCTAGCATGCTGTGGGCAGGTACAGTAATGGGTTGGCAGTGCATCAGTAAATGAATGAATGAAGGCTAGCATGCTGTGGGCAGGTACAGTAATGGGTTGGCAGTGCATCAGTAAATGAATGAATGAAGGCTAGCATGCTGTGGGCAGGTACAGTAATGGGTTGGCAGTGCATCAGTAAATGAATGAATGAAGGCTAGCATGCTGTGGGCAGGTACAGTAATGGGTTGGCAGTGCATCAGTAAAAAACGAGAATGTGGACCTCGATCTGAAGTGTGAACGGATGGACCTGTAAGACGTTAACACAATCCATGCCGAGCATGAGCAAATCTAGTTCCGCCTCGTTCTCATTTGTGTGGGTAGAGGTGGTGACAACAACATCGTCTGCTTTCTCAATATTCTTATCGGTCACGGTGAAGACTGCCACTTTGATAATGCCCAAACGTCGCCCATATCAGAAACTGCTGTGGAGGAGAGGGACTTCAGTCTGAATAATGAAGTGAAACGAAATGACAATTCAGACTGAGGTCAGGCTAGTCTAAATGGGTTATAAGAGTGAAATAGTAGTGCACTATTCACACTGGATGACTGTTTCCTGTCCTTGTCTTCCTGTCTTCCTCCTCAGTTGTTTGACCCTCGTATTTGTGTTCGACCTCCTCCCCTTCACAACGTTTCACAAAGCTGTCTCCACTAAAGGAGACAGTGTCTCCTCTAGTTGTTTGGAAGTGGAGACGCATTGCCACAAGTGTTTTTTTTTTCACAGAACCCCTCCACCCACACCGCCACTTCTTTCTTTCCGGACCTCACTTCCAAAAGCACTACCCTTTTCTTTTCATCACAGGGTGTCTGGGGCCAAATCTAGCACCCAGACCCCGGTACAGTCCCCCAGCTCCCTCCCGCTTGTACTTACACATAACTTACACTCGACGCACTCAAAACCTCACACGCCTTAAGCCTCTGTTGCATGCATCCTTTTTTTCCCCCCCAAAAAAAGAAAGGAGAGGGCGTGGAAAAAACGTAGAGGAGGTCTGATAACGTGTCGACTGTCGCTGTTCTTCTTGGCTGTTTTCTAAACTAGGTGTCAATTCACAACAGGCTTCAGACGATGCACCAGCAGCACCAGCTCCTCAGGAGGAGCCCTGAGACCCTTCCTCATCCTACTACCACTACTACTACTCTCCACCAGCGGCGGACGGCGGAGACCCCGGTCCAGCAGCAGCAGCAGCAGCCACTCCCTGCAGGGAGCACCCCTGCCTCAGCACCCTCGGGTGCTGCGGCAGGGGTGGTCCCCGCTGGGGGTGGTGGTGGCAGTGGTGGTCCCCACCTCCCCCAAGCCCCCAAGACGTCGGACATCCAGGCCGACCTGCGGCGGGCGGACGCGCTGGTCCGCTGCCAGCAGATCGTCAAGGTAATCGTGCTGGACAGCGGCAGAACCGACGCCTACCCGACTCCCAGGGTCGAGGCCTTCCTCGCCCAGACGACAACGGCGGCAGCGGCGACAACACCCGAAACCCAACACCACCACTATCCCCACCACCACCACCACCACCACCACCCCCCCTTCCTCCTCCATCACCACCAGCGGCAAAATCGCCATCACCACCACCACGACGGGCGTCGGCAGCTCAGCCAGTCGGCCGTGTCCAGCCCCGTCCGGCGGTGCCACGGCGATTATTATGATGACGATCAGCCCCCGCTGCCGCCGCCCCCGCCGCCCTACAACCACCCCCACCAGTACGCGGCGCCGCTGCCGCTGTCCGCCAACCCCTTCTACCGGCCGCCGCGCCTCGGCCTGCAGCGGACCTCCAGCGGCTCTCGGAGCATGGTGTAAAAAAAAAAAGAAAAAATAATAATGATTTAAGAAGAAAATAATAGTGATAGTAATAATGAATTAAAGGGAAAAAAAAACTAAGACACAGACACTCTCCTCCCTGCGCGCTGCTCACAACCACGCACCTCCTCTCTGCCGAAAAGCCGGATTTCTAAGCTTTTTTTAATTATTTTTTTTTTGTGGGGTGGGCAATGGGTTTCGCGCAACGGCCGTTTTTTTTGTTGTTTTGCTTTGTTTGCGAGAAAGTGTGAATCGCGGTAAAAAGCGGTAGTTCGCCAAAGAAATGACTTAATTAAAATAACCAACAAAGAAAAAGTCTCTGCTGTTCAGTTTGTAAAACATTCCTTGGCGGTGACTCAGAATCCCATAAAAAATTAAGAAAAAAAATTCTCGATGAATGGAACAATACTTCAAAAATTGGTTCCAGTGCATGCAATGCACTCTTCTGTGATGATGATAGGAAATAAACTTCCGGGGCAAAATTATTTATTTATTTATTTGCTGTATTTTTGGGTGAGTGGCATTTGGTACAACCGAAACCAAAACGATAACATTATAATGTTTTAGACTCTAGGCCAGTTGTCAATGAAACTTAAAAGCAATTTTTTTGATTCTCAATTCATCGTTCATTAATGCTTTACATACTTTACATACATACTTACATACACCAACTAGAGACAATAGTGAATGGTGAACGTTAACATGAAGTCATTTCTTGGGTGTACTACACCTTTATTAGTACATAATGTACATATATATATACTGTATACATACGGAAGACAGAGCTATAACAATTTAAGAAGAAGAAAATATGAAATCACGTCTATATTATGCATATATTTAAGAATATACTGTACTTAATATAACAAAAAAAAGAGAATCAAGGTTTAAAAACGAGGGAAGATCCTTGTGGGGTGGAAATGAAGCGGTGTAGACGGACGGTGCCACTCGATTCCGCCGAGTATTTTTAAATATTATGTAGTTTTAACAAAATTTCTATAACTTTTTTGTCCGTTCTTAACTGTTTGATTGCTTGACGAAATGGGGGAGAAAAACAAAACGACGGGAGGATTCGGCCATGTCCAAAACATTCGCCGACCGCACGCGTGCGCCCACACGCAAACATACACACACGCAGACTGGATTATTACCCGGAGAGAACCTGTCACGCACATCACTGTAGCATTTTCTGGGAGCACACATTTGTGTGACCGTGCACGTGTGTGCACGTGTGTGCACTACGGCTGGGCGCTGCTGATGCCAAAAGTGTGTGCCAAGACAAAGCTCCACCTAAAAAGTGATTACTTTGCACTCGAATAAACACCAGGGGGAAAAAAGAGAAAAGGAGAAAGGAAAGGAAGAAAAGAAAAAGACGAAGAAGAAGAAAAGACCAAGGGAAAAGTCTTGTTTATTGCATATTGTCACTGTTGGCGCAGAAACCTCTTCTCAACATTTGAACCTTTTTTGCGTGTTTGTTTGTTTGTTTTTTCATACATTTTCGGATGCAAAGCTTTTCAAGTCGGACCCCGAATTGGACCGTTTTGGACATAGGAGATTTTCACCCGACATAGACTAGAAATGGTCCAATTCCTAGCACGCACACACGCGCACACACTCACATACTCATGCACAATTGTTCTGATTACCGTTGAAGACCCCTGGTTCGAAATCACTCAAAACATACAGTATATCCGTTCAATGTGACTACACTCCAGGGTTTTGTGTTGTTGTTGTCAAATTGCTGTTTTAACCTGTAATCCACACAGAAACTGAAACACAGTGTTTTACACACATGCAGGGTTTGGTTTGTGATTTAAAGATCCACCATGAGGGTCCATTTGGTTTGCAACACCTCCGTCACACACACATCCGACCATCATTTCTCTGGGGACCCCCTGGAACCTCCTCCGTCCCCGGACGACTGGTGCGAAAACCACCACATCATAACCAACCCAGAGTCGTGTAGACAACCCCCGCTGTGTAAAAATCACCTATAGCGGCTGACCTTTTTTATTTTACTTTATTATTGGAATGCGGTTATCAATGACATGCGATGGCAACGACGATTTTTCCCTATGGTGGATCTTCAGTAGAGAAGAAAAAGCGTGGGTGATCCAGGGTGATATAGCAGGGAGGGAGGGATGTCAGGGCATGTCAGGATCAGAGGCATGACGGAGCATCCCCACCATCACCCCTTCTTCCCCCAAGCAAATCAAGCCACTGCTTTCATGTTGCACCATCATGTGTGTGATTCACTTGTAGCGGAGAGAGAGAGAGAGAGAGACAGCCCCGCTGTCTGTCTCCCGGTCTTGGTACGAATAATCATTTTGTGTTAAACGGACATTTCACCGTTTTTGCTAATCTACATATGTTAATGACATTCAGAAGATTTAGAACACTTTATTTGTGGTTTTAGATATTTTAGGTTTTAGCAGTGAGTCCAGTGTCTCTGTCTGATGTTATCCACACTACTTCCTGGACTGCAACTCCCACCAGACCAAATCGTCTGACTGTCAAACACATATACAGTATATTTTTTTGCAAAAATGCTGAAATATCCCTTTAATGCCCCCCCCCCCCCCCCCCCCCTCAACAGTTAACCTTTCAATCTGACATTTTCCTAATATATACAGTATCTAAAAATCACAATCTCCTGATCGCTTCGGGAGAGACACGCAGAGTTTCCTGTTTTGTTGTGGATGCTGCTATAATCGGTGGTGTTGCTTTTGTGCTGCCGGCTCCTATAACCTCTCCTACGACCCCCCTCCCCCCCCACACACGCTTTCAACGAGAAAAGAAGAGAAGATCGCAGGGGGTTGTTCGAACACGTATCTGATCTCTTGGTCTCTATAGCACCCTGCCACCGCAGTGTAAAGATCACAGGCGACGCGCCGAAAGGAGGGGAAACTAAAAAAAAATTTTTGCAAATGCCAAAGCAATGCGTTTTAGCCACTCTCAACAAAAAACGCCATACAGGCACATTAGTAGTACCTTTTCCTCTGGAAGTAGGTCATGGAGCTGCAACCCTGTCCGAACGCAACCCATCATCACTAAATATGGCCCACAGGGCCAGGCAGGTGGACGCTCGGCTAGCGCTGTCTGCTTGTCTGATGTGATCGGCTGCTTTGGTCTTCACAGGGTCTCCTGTCTTGTCTTGTAAGACTCTTTCTTTTCCCCTCCAAGGGTAGAACGGCTCCAGAGCCCCAAATCACAACGTTATATGAGTCAGCAAAACCGTGTCCTGTCTAGATTTCTAGTTTCTGAATAACATAATACTCAAAGGTTTGCACCACGTTTTCACGATTTCTCAAAAATAGCAGAGATACAAGCTCATAGCGCGCCACTCGGTGGCGCGCTATGAGCTTGTAGATCTGCTATTTTTCAATAGTTAAAACTTAATGCTTAGAACACCAAAACGCGTTCAGTACACTAAGGGTTAAAGGTAATAGAGCCAACTTTTTAGCCAAAAATCAAAATAGATATATATCTATATTTTTTGCCTTTTGCCCCTCTATGTTGCTTCTTCTTTGATGCTGCAGCTGTTTCCCTGCAGACAGACACTTGCTTCGTCCTGCAGATGGTCCAGAACCATGTTGTTGTCAAAAATCATGAAAACAAAAACATTTGTCAGGCTCAGGAAAGGCAGTGCTAATGTGTGAGGGAGAGGTGTGTGTGGTGGGGGGGGTGAGGCAGCGTTTTAGCCAATCACAGCACAGCAGTCTCCAGCAGATTCATAATGAGCCAATAGAGTGGAGGTGAGGTGGAGATAGATTCTGTTTTTAAACAAATCTGCTGCCTCTATTACCTTGACCCATCCCTTTTTTAGAGAGACGGTGAGATCAATTTGTGACCGTGGCATACGTCGCGACAGGAGTGGCCAAACGGTCGCCACAGGTGGCGCGACCGCCAACCGTTATAAATGAGTTGTGACCGGTGAAAAGGGTTGGCCGTTTTACTAACCCTAAGCCTGACCATTCCTCAGTGCTCACTACTAAACTCAACCCTATTTACGTCAATTGCAGTTTGGTGAGAGAAAAGAGCAAATCTATAGGCCTATACACGCCCGATTTTTCATTTTAGTCTGAAAATACGCGTTAACTGGAGTCCAACACCAACTGATGGCAGTGCCGCCGTCAAACATGTACTGTATATGAAGCTATCTATGAAATCTCACGAAGCAAGATTTCAACGTGCAAATTTTCAAAATGCTTTTTTTGAAAAATTTCTTTTTGAACCATTATTAACAAGATCTTAACTATATTAAAACAATATTTTTGCAAATGTTTAATGACAATTTATCACCTTTTTTAGCATATTTTCAAACATTTGTCCAGAAAAATTCTCATTACCGCAACAGTTTAAAAATGGCCATAACTTTAGGAAAGATGATCATTTTGATTCTTTTTAAAATGGATTATTAACAGTTATGCACAGTTAACTTGAACTGTAAAATAACATATATATTTAAATTATCTTTTTTATCAGAATTTGACACATTTGTCTCATTACCGCAACAACTTTGATAATTTACAACCCAATCTTTGAGATATTTGCTTGAAATCTGAGTTGTTTTCAAAATGATATGGCAATCCTGAAAGAACATATTATATAGATTCTAGACATGTATTTAGAAACATATCTACATTTTGCATGCATTGAAAAATTGTTAAATAAACACCTGGTTGCGGTAATGATATGTGTGTTTCGGAAATGAGGTTGATGATTGCGGTAATGATAATTACCATATAGTAGTATAGTATAGTGTAGTTAGAATAGTAGTCTGAGGTATGTTTAAAACATAAAATGTGAATTTTGATTTGGCAATGTATTTGTTATGAATGAATAATAATAATAATAATAACACAACTGCTCACAACTGAAAACATGCACACTATTTAAACTAATACAGGGGTCAGCAACCTGCGGCTCAGGAGCCGCATGCGGCTCTAGAGCACAGCCCTAGTGGCTCAGTGGCGGTAGCATTATTATATACACACTGGGGTGATCCGCAACAAAATAATTTCAGTCACCCAAAATGGTTTGTGCTGTCTGACAGTTGCCAGTTAAAATAGCACTTGGCCCAGCAGTTATCAGAGGTGGAGCTTTCAATCTGAACCACCCATTTTCAAAGGTTTACTCAGTTTACTCTTTCAACATCTTGGGTTGCCGACCCCTGAACTAATAGAACAGAAAACCTCATCCATTAAGTTCAAAAGTAGTGGCGCTCTGTTGTTTATTGGTATTGAAAATACCAGATATATCAGCACTTAACATATTTACAACCTCAGAATGAGTTACAAAAGACAGTCGCAATGGCCATGACAGAGGCAAAGCAGTGGGTGTGAACTGCGGGAAAGTTTGGAGAATCCATAGAGAAGGACTTTCTAGCTAAGCTGATTGAGATTGAAGATCTTGTTTCACAAACTACTATTATTTGGAATCACTGTAACAAATCCCTGAAGAAGGCAGGCCTTTTTTCAAGTTATTTGAAGGGTGATTGGCAGCTCCTGCCCGTTGTTGCTGTGGATTGGTCAGAAGCATATCCAGTCCGTGTCTTTGCAGATAGATTTCCAGATAGAGGCTATGTTGTGAACTGGTGGAGTCAGGCTACATTTGGAGCAAGTGTTTCTGGAAAACCAGCCAACACCTCAGGAAGGGAAAGCAGTGAAACAAAGCAGTGTACAGCAAGGATTGGACATTGTCAACTTAGAGTAATGGAAGGAACACTTCAGGAACTCCTGAAATTCTGAAGGCTTGGATGTTGAGGGCCGGTCTTGGTTTCTTAAAGAGTAGCACTACTATTCCAGTCTGCCCAAAGCAAGAGCTGTGTCAGAGTGTTGGGCAGTAAGACATTTTTGTTTCCTCTGGGGGTTGGCCACTGCCTTAACTTTTCACCTATCCGGTCTATAATATTCATGGATGGACAGGATCTTGAGACACAGTCATGGAGAAGAGGGTATACGGTTTGGGGAGCTATGGGTTGTTTTACTGTTTTTTTCAAATGATGTGGTCCTGATGGCACCATCAGCCCTACACCTTAAGCTCTCATTGGACTGACTTGCATTTGAGTGTGTGGACACTGGGGTGAGGATCAGCATCTCCAAATCTGAGGCCATGGTTCTCAGCAGATCATGTAAAGTATCCCAGGGTCTTATTTACAAGGGGAGGACGGAGTATAGATCAGCCAATCAGAGCAGCAAGAGCTGTATTGCTCACGTTGTTGTTTAATAAAGAGAGAGCAGAGTAAGTGCAAGTCCAGTTTTGGGGGATTATATCTCCACACTGGCTTGGGAACAAGCTTTAAATGTTGCTCTGGAAAGAGAAGTCTGGACTCTGAAGATGGATGGAAGGTGGTTTCCTGATTAGCCAACCTAAACCTACAGCTTCAGGGATTTGTTTATGCTATAAGTCCCTACTTGGCCACAATGTTCGTTCAGTTTGTCAATAATGTTTTTGCTAATGCCTACTAACACTATCATACCAATGAAGCTACAGTGTAAGAAGGAGTGTATCAGATCTGCTCAGCTGGGGCCAATTATTTGGGAGCACCCGCTCAGTAGGACTTCAATAACACTGCTCTGTATTGCATTTTAAATGAAATACATCCTACCAACCAACCAGAAAGCAACTGTCTACAACTATCTCATGCTAGCCCAATGGTTGTGGCAGTGTACATACAACACATTTTCTAACGTTTATCACCGACAGTCACCTGTGATTGGAAAATTATGAGTTAACAGTAACGAATATTAAGGTGGGGCCCATAGGCTCCACCCAGTTATTCTGTTCGTGTCCCTTGTATGCCCATATGGAGTTCTTTGTGAGGAATGCCTAAACATGGAACCTAGAAATGTCAGAAGAGTTCAAGCGATATAGCAGTGATCAGGTCCAGAGCCTGGGCAAAGGCCTTTTGTGGCGTTTCTGAACAACCGTGGCTCAGACCGTCACCTAACACTGTACCCTTTGTGGTGGGGTGTAATGCATGTGTCAAATTTGGGTCATGGGGTGAACGGTTCCTGAGTTATGTGCATGGTGTATAATATGTATATACAGCTGTACAGAGACTTGGTGCATTTATATTTAAAATATACTATGATCCTTGCAAAAGCCACAGAGAGTTCAACAGAAAAGTATAATGTTACATCTCATTATGGCATGCAGATGTCTTTAAGAAGAATGTTTGGTGCTTCCTATGCGATATTATAAATTGATTACAACCCCAAATCCGTTGAAATTGGGACGTTGTGAAAAATGTCAATAAAAACAGAATGCATTGATTTGCAAATCGTTTTCAACCTATATTGAGTTTAATACACTACAAAGACAGTATATTTAATGTTCAAACTGATAAACTTTATTGTTTTTTGAAATTATACAATCTTTTGTAAATTGATCCCTGCAACACGTACCAAAAAAGTTGGGACGGAGGCAACAAAAGACTGGGAAAGGTCATGAATGCACAAATAACGCCTGTTTGGAACATTCCACAGGTAAACAGGTTAATTTTAAACAGTTTAATATTGTTATTGAGTATAACGGGACCATCCCAGTCGCTCACAATCAAAGATGGGGCGAGGTTCACCACTTTGTGAACAATTCTGTGAGAAAATCATCTAACGATTTAAAAACAATGTTTCTCAACATTCAATTGCAAGGAATTTGGTGATTTCATCATCTACAGTCCATAATATAATCAAAACATTCAAATAATCTGAAGAACTTGCTATACTAAAGCATCAAGGCCGAAAACCAACATCTAGCACTTGTGACCTTTGATCCCTCAGGTGGCTCTGCATTAAAAACTGACATCATTGTGTAAAGGATATTACTGTGTGGACTCAGGAACACTCAGAAAACCATTGTCAGTTTACAGAATTTGACGCTACACCTGCGATTGCAAGGTAAAACTCTACCATGCAAAGCAAAGCCATACATCAGAAAGGTTGGTTTGAAAAAACAACTAGAAAAACAACCAGAAATGCCTTCTCTGGGTACAATATCATTTAAAATGGTTATACACAAAGTGGAAAAGTGGGCTGTGGTCTGATGAGTCCACATTTCTAATGATAGTGGACCCAGAGAAGGCATTTCTGGTTGTTTTTCTGGTTGTTTTTCAAACCAACCTTTCTGATATATGGCTTTGCTTTTCGAAGGTAGATTTTTAACTTGCAATTGCAGGTGTAGCGACAAATTATGTAAACTGACAATGGTTTTCTGAGTGTTCCTGAGTCCACACAATAATATCCCTTACACAATGATGTCAGTTTTTAATGCAGAGCCACCTGAGGGATCAAAGGTCACAAGTGTTTGGTGTTGGTTTTCGGCCTTGACGCTTTAGTATAGCAAGTTCTTCAGATTCTTTGAATGTTTTGATTATATTATGGACTGTAGATGATGAAATCACCAAATTCCTTGCAATTGAATGTTGAGAAACATTGTTTTTAAACCGTTGGATGATTTTCTCACAGAATTGTTCACAAAGTGGTGAACCTCGCCCCATCTTTGATTGTGAGCGACTGGGATGGTCTTGTTATACTCAATAACGATATTAAACTGTTTAAAATTAACCTGTTTACCTGTGGAATGTTCCAAACAGGCGTTATTTGTGCATTCATGACCTTTCCCAATCTTTTGTTGCCCCCGTCCCAACTTTTTTGGTACGTGTTGCAGGGATCAATTTACAAAAGATTGTATAATTTCAAAAAACAATAAAGTTTATCAGTTTGAACATTAATTATATTGTCTTTGTGTTGTATTCAACTGAATAGAGGTTGAAAACGATTTGCAAATCAATGCATTCTGTTTTTATTTACATTTTACACAACGTCCCAATTTCAACGGATTTGGGGTTGTATATTATAGTGCATTGTAGCTGTTTATAATGTATTATAGGCCATTGTCTTCACTAAAAAAGTCAGCAGATTTCTCTCCGAATTTTGACAACCTAGTCTTTGCTCTAAAGCTTTCTTTTTAAGAAAAAGGGAATGCATAAAATATCTAGAATTAATTCATAATACTAGAATTCATTTTTGATCATTATTACATATATTTCTTATTAAAAATATAGTCTGACCTTATTAAATTCTCATTACCGAAACAGACATTCTCTCTACCGCAACTACTTAAAATCATTGCGGAGTATGAGAATGGGTGTTGCGGAGGATGAGCAATTTTAGCATTTTTTGCTCATAATAGAGAAGCCATGATGGCTGAGGCATTTTTTATTCAATGTACAGCACTAGACATTAATAAAGTATATTGTCACCAAAATAAATCTTTCTAACTATTATCTAAATGTGGAAAAGTGCCTGTTTCGGTAATGATAATCAACAATGCGTTTTCAGACTTTTTTAACAGAGATTTTAACTTTGCACTTGATTATTGTAAAGGGATCTGCTAAACCTTTAGCCATGTTGAATGTACTGTCAGATGTATTAAGTTGCTCAAAGTCAAAATTTATTTGCAATTCTCTGTTTGAGTTTAAACAGCCCTTCAAAAACATAGCGGAGGATGAGAAATTTGCACGTGGACATGATGTTTTTTCCCAATATATATTTAATTGAAATATGTTTTTTTTCAAATTATTTCAATTTATGGTTTTAAAAAACCTAATGAATAATTTGAATTTATTTTGAGCAAAATCCATATAGGTTATCCAATAAAAAATCCAATCTAAACACCACTAAAATGACTGCGGACGCGTTGCGGTAATGAGAATTTCAGCTAAAAACGCATAAAAAAACAATAATAATGAATTTTCAGATAAATATAAACCACTGACCAAGAAAGAGAAAAATATTATCTTTAAAATGGTAATTTCATTGTATTATAAAGTTGTGTTTTTGATATCGAAATGTTCACGGACACGCAATTTCATGTTTCGTGAGAATGACCCTATCTATGAAATCGATGAGAATTGGAGGATCTGCAATACAGTTTTGTACCGTAGTAGAGGTTTTATCTCTCCATCTCAGCTAAGGGTCCTTAGCCTTAAAACCGTGTGTGTGTGTGTGTGCGTACACGTGCGTGTGTTTGCTTGTGTGTGAGACCCATTCAATCTTCTATTGCAGCAATCTTACAAGCAGATGAATCAATGGCATTCATTCTAAATTTCAAACATAAGAACAAACATATCGTCTGATATTGATTTAAGATTGCCTGTAACTCAGGGGTGCCCAAAAGGTAGATTGTGATCTACCAGTAGATCACACAGGCCGTGCAGGTAGATCACATGACAGTCCCCTAAAATATGTAGATCTGTAACTCTTGAGAGCGTTAAAATGGAACCAAATGGACCCTTACAGGTCCATTTGGTTTCATTTTACCGCTCTCAAGAGTTAAATTATATTTAGACATGTGAATTACTTAATTTCAAGATTCCACACAATTAGAAAATGGAAAATAACTGTAATTTTGACAACGTTTGCCAGTTCACTTTCCCAATTGTGGACAAAAAGTTATTACCTTTGGGTCAACTCAAACCCCAAATACTGTTTTCAAACGTCAGTAGTAGCATATACAAGAGAAACTTCCAATTCTTCCCCTCCATTTTTCTTTGTAAGTGGATTATTCTTAAACACAAACATTAAGTAACATCATCACCACTATTTCAAAGTCAAACTTTCTTGGGGGCCCTTGAAATGGATTTTTTTTTTTTTACGTGTAGATCTTGTTGAGCCGGTCATTTTGAAAGTAGCTCTCAAGTTAAAAAAGTGTGAGCACCCCTGCTACTGTATAACTGAACACTGAACAGAAAGATTCTGTGTGCGTGCGGGCATGCGTGTGTGCGTGTTTTGGATATGGCATTCGGGAATGGGCGGCGGCATTCCGCTTAGGAACGCCGTTCCTTCATCCGTGCATGATGACGTGGCTTTGTGCGTTTCGACTGGACGCCTAACTTGAGCTGTGATCCCGCCAAAAAAAAAAAGTCTTGAGTTTCGATTTGTGCATGATGGAATTTTTGAACGCAGCGCAGAGAGACTCACCTAAGTCTAAGTTATTATTATTCCTCTGGTCTCTCTCGCGACGATTATGAATGCAAGTATGTTATACTTTGTCTTCTTTGTTTTTGTTTCTTTTTTGTGTGTGTGAAGGATTATAGGATACGAAGAAAACAAATCTCTTTTCCGTTTCATTCTTCCCAGCCTTTGTTGAGTTCCTCCTACTTTGTGTTCACTGCGCAGAGAAATAAATCCTCGGTTCGACGTTTAAAGTCACACTGAGGTTGTGGGACGACGAGGGGGAAATCATGTAGCAATGACGGATGCACGCAAGGAATGCAGCCGCTTTATGGCTAATCTTTTGGAAATAGTACGGACAAAAAAAGGGCTCTGCCATGCCAAATGCACTGCTTCTGAAGCTCCTATGTGGCGAGCGTTGCTTTCGAAGATGTCTACTTTTCAAGACGCTGCTGCTCGCTCGCTCACTCCGCTCTATAGGTTGTGGCGCAAAAAACATTGCGCTTGAAACTGCAGTCGATCCCCAAGACTGTGGTGAGGGTGTCGGAGACCCCCGCAGGCTTACAGCTTAAGGTGCAACGTTGTTTTCTCACTCCACAGTCAAACAAACCACCATAACAGTGTACAGGGTATAATCTGCACATTTCTAAAGTGACTGTTGGCGCTCTTTTAAAGACCTTTTTTAACACATTGAGCGCCTGTGAGGGACCTGTTAGTCCATGGATGTTAATTAACGTGGACTGAGTCACAGGTTCCTCACAGGCGCTCAATGTGTTATCACACCATCTATGGCATGCATTGTGTTAATACCAAATTAGCAAAAAAAAACGTTTGGAAACGTTTTGGTCTATGCTGGTCATGGCTACACAAAGGCTGATGTGTGCATACGCCAACCGTACAATTGGGAGGGGGGGGGTGGTCACCGAGGTTACCAGTCCCAGATGCGATGCATCTGCGTTATGATCCGTCTCAGTGTATTGTTTGCCTCCAAGACAATAGCCATTTTGTGGTTCCACAAATAGAAAGCTCATTGTTTCCCCCATAGACATTTCTGAAAATATGAATATACTAGTATGTATACGAACAAAGCCATCCAGGATTCAGCTGAATCATGACCATAACACATTTAATTGTGTAAAAAATATATGTATAGATTTGAAGATATTTATATACTATTAAGGCTTAAATACCCTTTTTGCGTTTTGCAAATTATGTTCTGAACCAACAATGCACCAGGAGCCTAGCTGGGTGGCTTTTGGTTCCAGGAAAATAACTTCTATCAACATTTTTTGGAAATGATAACCCCCCCAATACCCACTTGTTTATCTAAAGGGAAAAAAATGGCATATGCACACGGCTAACCTTGTCAGTCCCAAGCCCACTTCCGACACCAGTGCTTCTTTTAAAGTGCAGGTCACGACAGATGCAAGTAATGCTTTTGTTATTTATCTCAGTAAATACATTTAAAAGAGCGTTACATACACACCCTGCCTGGCTGACCAGAAAACCAGGTCTACCGCTCCGTTATAAAAGGCAAATTTACCCTCTACACAAGCAGGGGTCATCGACATGTGGGCTTGCGGTGAACAGTTTTTTTTGTCGACATTCCAATGTTTGCCAAGCGACAAAATTAGTGGACAATAATATCAGCAGAAACACAAATAGATAACCCTGAAATGACCTCTAACTCTGAGTGTGTTCAAATTGAGCCAAATGAATTTGAACTCACACACACACACAAGTTAAAGGGATATTTTCACCTTCAAATAAACTTTTGGTCGTTTTTTCTACTCAGGGCTTATGTGAACAGTGAATGTGAATGCTTATGTGACCATTTTTTGCATGAGTTGATTGAGGTATTTGATTGATTTTCATTTTGTCTTGACATTGGATTCTGGCTCTAGATTCTAGTTTTCCTGAATAATTCCTTAAAAACGCCAAAAGGCGTTCCCCAACAGAATGAGTTAACTGTAATTGTACTTACTATGTAAGGGCCACTATGATTTTTCATTACTGTTTTCATGTTTTGTTTTTGTTTTTTTATACTGTATATACAGTGTTAGTTTTATTCTCCCTCAGCATCCTCCAGGAGGAGGCTCTTCTCCAACATAATTATTACAAAATAAATGAAAACCGTAAATAAAAAACACACAATCTCCCATCGCATATTAGAAGGTTATTATCAGTCACCAGAAAATATGTGCAGGGTGTTTTCAATGAATCTACTATCTATCTATCATGGCTAAAATGAACGTCAATTATCGGAAAAATGAAGAAAAAGTACACAGGGTGTTCACATGAGCCTGAGTGAACGATAAAATCACCAAAAGGTTTTTTTTGTGTGTATGTGTGTTTATTTTTTTTGGCGCGTAACATCCTTTCAAGGGCGGTCTTTGCAAATAAAACATTTGACTACTTGACATTGAGTAAAATGGCTTTTGGGATCAAAATAAGAACCATTAGAGTGGAGTGCAAAACAGGAAAATAAAAAGAGAGAAAAATCTGCAACGGACAAGACCCAGTCTTTGCCACATTGTCATATTGTGCCCACGAGCTGACATGTGGATGACCCCTGTCTACAACTGCTTCAGAAAAGGATGAATTGTATTTTGTCATATGGTTAAAAAAAAAAAAAAAAAAAAGAATCGATGCATTTTCTATACTTGTCGACTTTGTCGTGCGACGCGGCCGTTCGCCTCAAGGGGGTGGCGACGCGTGGGAAATCTCCTCTTATCACTGTGCCACCATTACAATATGAAGTAAAAAAAAAGAATAATAACAAAACTGTAGGACATTTTTAGGGGGGTATGAAGTGCATAATAGATTTATGAACCACCATCTCCATCTGCTGGCTTTAGTATCCCTCTGTACTGTTAAACCGTCTGCAGTATTATTATCAACCTGCTATTAAAAAATGATTTCAGTTTATTCACCACACTGGGCTTCGCCTCTCTTTTCTGTGACCTTGTAGAGCGGGACCCCAAATGGTTTTGTGTTTTTGTTTCTTTATCGGGGTGTGGAGGCGGTAGTCTGGTAGATAGACTTTTAAGACCTTTTTAATAACTCAGGAAGAAATGAAAGAAAGAATGAAATCACGGCATGAAACGTAAACAAGAACCATTACTATAAAACTGGTGAAACTCAAGTTCTATAGGAAAGCGGGAGCAGAGGGTAGAAATGGCAGACCTACAAGAGCACAACGGCTCACCATGTAAGGCGTTGTGATCTTGTAGATCTGCCGTTTTCACTTGTATACTTAAGGAAATGACAATTTCCGGCACAGTGCCGGAAATCAGGCTTGCGGAAAAAAAAAAAAAAAGAAAAGAAACGAGACCAATGTTGCCAACTGCCAAAATCCAAAATGCAGTGCCACTTCGAAAATGCACTAGAAGGAGGAGCCTGAGCAGTGGTTTTCAACCCAACTCACCAGCAAAAAGCACTAGATTTTCTACCAGGAGTTTTTCAACGCTAGGGGGTCTGGAAAAAAAGCTAAACATAGTGACAAGTTCGCCAAGTTGGCAACACTGACAGAGACACGTGGAGATAGAGAGTGATGATCAGCGAACCGCGACATTTCATGTGAGGAGTCGGGACGCTGCAGTTCATGAAGCCAGGTGAAAATACCCTCCATAGATAAAGGCATCAAAAATAAATGGCACTGGGCAGTGGGCATGGTTAGAAGAGACTGGGCGAGATGGGAAGGCATTTTGCAGTTGGTGCAGGAAGCTAAGGGATCGAGGCAGTTGGGTGCTTGCTCTTCTGCATGCTGTGCTCACGAAGCTATTATATGGTCCTCAACTGGCGGTCCACGACCGGACCGCCGCACATCTGTCTGGACCCTTAAAATGGTCGAAAGAGAAGGAAAGAAAAACAAGGCGCCGCGTAATTCCAGGAATAATTGCATAAATAAATGCAAATATGCATGCCTCGCTTGATTTCACAATCCCCACATATTTTCGCATAAAGTTTATAAAGTTACAACCTCACCCATTTGGTACTTTCACACAGAATCGCGGTGGGGGTAAGCGCGTCTAAAAACTCTCTCTCTCTCTCTCTCTCTCTCTCTCTCTCTCTCTCCACCTAACAAAACGTTGTGCGCCGTGTGTGGGTGGGGGGGCGCCGCGCCGCACCAGCCGCTGCTGGTTAAAGTTGTTGCTTCGCTGTGCTGTGAACACATCCAGCATATTATTATTACATATTACTGTCGGTACTCGGAAGGGAGGAAGTATCGCAAAACTCCGTCGAACGGACAGTCGTTGTAAAGTTGACAGGTCTTGCACATTTGTCCAGTGCGTAGTCACCTCTATGTCTGGTTGAACTGATTTAGAAGCGTGATGCTGAAATGATTGAATATTTACTGTATTAGAGAAATCAGTCATTTTACATGTATCTCAATCGCAGTTTGTGCAGGACCGGATCTAGGCATGGGCATGGGGGGGGGGCAACGCCACCCTAAATGCCCAGACTGCTCCACCAAACATGATGGCATGCAAAACAACCCAAATTTCAACGATAATTATATATATATATATATATATATATATATATATATATATATATATATATATATATATATATATATATATATATATATATATATATATATATATATATATATATATATATGGGTTTGGAAAGTTCAGGCTCAGGATTTTTTTTTGCCGTTTTCACTTGTATATTTAAGGAAATGACAATTCCAAGTGCTTCTGAGGGTGAGGGAAGGGAGGGGCCCAATTCAAATAGGATTATTTTGGTTGAGAAACCACTAGGTTAAAAGTACAGTCAGTCAGTGATTTCACTTAAAGGGGAATTCCACCCACTTTCAATTACAGTACAAATGCAACCAAATGAACCCTAACAGGTTCATTTGTTCCATTTGTACGCTCTCAGAAGAAATGTTATTTTTTCTATTTTTGGGGGGCTAATCCTCCCTACAATAGTGCGGGGACCAAATCACCCAAATCACTTAATATACCTTTAATGTATCTTTTTGTTAATAATCCAAATCTACACTATGCTTTACTTTCTTTTGTTGCTGATTTTAGCTCCTCTTTCAACACCAAAAAGCCACCACCAGGAACTGCATGGCATCAGCATATCCCCATCCACTCTACGTCCTCTGGATTTGAATGATAGAAAACAGAAACCATCTAGCGCAGGGGTTTTCAACCTTTTTGACACCAGGTACCACCGTTTATTCAGCATTTGAGCCACGGACCACCATTTGATGACATTTTCAGACCCCAAAGACCTAAAACTAAAGAATTCTTTTGGTTTTGTTCACAATTCCAGGCTGGATTTGGGAAACAAAACAGTCAAACATACAGATCAAAATGACCATTAATCGTTTATATTCTCTAGTTGTGTAGACTTGGGCTAATTCACATGATGCATACTCTGGAGAGTGTAAAAATGAAACCAAATGGACCCGTAAGGGTCCATTTGGTTTCATTTTTACGTTCAAGAGTTACATCTGATAAACAACTTAGCTAGGGACCACCTGGGACCCACTCAAGGACCACTGGTGGTCCCCAGACCACCTGTTGAAAACCCCTGATCTGGCGTACTGCTTTCACCAGCACAAGGATGGGTCTATGCAAAGTTAAAATAATATACAGCAATGCTGTTGTCAGTTGCTTGCATGTATTATAGTTTTTTATATAGTTTTTATTGAAGTGAAAAATTACCCATTTCCTTTACATAATACTTTACATACAGTACTGTAGGTCCGCGAAAACAAAATGACGAGACATAATATTGTATCATATGTTCACTATTTCATCCTATGAAAAACATGTTGCATTCAATTTAAAAAACACTATTTTAAAACATTAATATTTACAGCTCATTCCTATTTGAAACCATGGCAAAACCTCTTGCACATACTATAACAGTGTTTATGAATATAGAGCATTATTGAGACGTTTTAACACATTAAAGCCAAGTTAAATCATGCATACAGTATGTTTTCTCTAAAGCAAACATCGTCTCTGTCGGGGTGGCCAGTCCAAGAACCATTTTCAGGATTCAAACTCAAAAAGCATGAAAAGTGTGGTTTTGACTTAGCAGATTTGCAGATGCACACGCCTCATAGCGTGCCACACCTGCTATTTTTCAAACACCCTGTACATAACTTCCTCCCAACTTCCTTCCTTGCGGTTTGTTTCTCCCCCCAGGTTTGCAGGAAGGAATACAGTACATTGGATAACTGACACTGGGGTGAAATAACTGGTTACAAAACCATGTATAATACCAATAATGCTCCATTACCTTCGGAAATGCTTTGCCTCGACCCAGGCACAGGTTTGGTGGTATAGGCTTTTGGCCTACCACAAGGCCCCATGCAGCCAATAAGAAGACTCATACCCTCCCTGGCCACACCATACCTGACAGGAATAAAGGATAAAAAAAACAAAAAGAAAACAAAAGAGGTCCAATATTGTTCCAATATGCCTTCGGAAATGCTTTGTCTCGACAACAATAGACCTTTCAGTAAGCTTCTGGTCCAATCACAGATAAGCATGTGATGGAGTGTAATGTCCATGACAGAGCCTGGCTGGGCAGGGCTCACTGCAACGTCTATTTCCATGTATTAAACATTCTGGCGTCTACTATTGTCATCTTTGTTCCCTTCTTGATACATTACATGATTAATTTTTCTTCTGCCCACCTCACTGTGAGATGACCACGATAACAAGGACGAACGGTATTATATGTATTAGTTTGAACAATTGTACTGTAATGTAGGAGGTACTACTGTGAATATACATGTATAATACACTATAGTACAGCTTCGACGAAGACCAGAGATGGGAAAAGTCAAAGGGAGAGGAAGAGGAAGATGGTGAACATGGCTGCCTGGTCCTCTCGTCGCTAGACGGCATCTTCGGCGGCGGTGTCCTCTTGCCCAGCCCCTGACGGCTTCGCCACCGGCCGGCAAGTGGTCATCACCCGCCAGCGCTGTGGGTGGAGCGAGGAAAGCAGAGAGGCGATGGTTGGTATGGCTTCATAAATTCATATCATAACCGATCGGCCACCAGGACTCATGGATTATTCTGTAAATCTGTGCTTTTCTCGTAATGGGCACTCTCAGATTCTTCTCTTTAGTGATGTCACTTAATTTCCATAAAGGACTTAAGAGTCCTTCCCCACTTTAACTTTGTCTGCACCCTGATGAACATACGTTTGGCATGGGACTGCATGGGAATCAGTGAGCACTGGACACGTCACAAGAAAAGAAGTTTGCTCGTTGCAGTGTGAGAATGTGACTCGAGTATGGGTTTCTATGGACGGCATATACACAAGCATTGGCTGTACTACCCCGGTACATGGACGCCGTCGGACTGGAGAGGGGTGAGTGATAAACGTAAATAAATAATGCCGTTCACAACGCGCTGCAGTGACGCAGCGCTGCGTGAAGATCTTGTGTAGAGTAAGGCATACACTTTGCTTTCACGTGGATTGCGGATGGGTGCGGATGCGTAGATTTGATTAATTGACTGACGCGGACTAATGTGGGCGGATCAACAGGATGGGTTTCGGACGGAGAAAAAAAAGCTCATCCGCTGATCTCTAGTCCCCACCTCCATAACAAACACAAACACAACTTGATCATGACTGTGTCATCAAGTTGTGTTTCACCATGTTAATGATTTCTTTCAGACCTCCATTTTAGGAAACTCAGAATGAGACCGACAGAATGAGACAGAATTGACACCATAGGTCGGTGAGGTATGGCGTTAATTTACAATTATACAAGTGAAATAAAGCTCAAAGTGAAGCGAGGAGTGTACCTGTTTGATGGAGCCCCTGGTGGTGCAGAACAGGTAGATGACATATCCAGGGATGAGCACCATGGAGGACATGGCCATCAGCCAGCCAATCACTTGGCCCCACATGGGGTACACATACTTCCCCAAGGTCAGCGGGGTCATCTCGATGGCGCTGAAGGTGAACACGCCCTGGAAACACCACAGACGGAAAAAAGCATGGATTAGAGCAAGGGTTTGTCAACCTTTTTCATACCAGGGACCACTATTTATTCCGAATTTCAGCCACAGACCACCATTTGATGATAGTTTCACCCCTCAGACCCAAAACAAAAGATTTCTTTTTTTTTGTCCGCAATTCCAGGCAAAACTGTAAAATTTACATGAGAAAAAAAAAACATTCTCTAGTTGTGTAGATTTGGGCTGATTTACATAAATATGATGAATATTTTAACTTGAGAGTGTAAACATGGAACCAAAGCAAATGGTCCCGCAAGGCTCCATTTGGTTTCATTTTTACGCTCTCAAAGAGTTACATCTGGTTAACCAACTTTCCATTTAGCTGGAACCCTCTCAGGGACCACTGGTGGTCCCCCGACCACCGGTTGAAAACCCCTGGATTAGAGGGTTTGGATAATGGCGTTGCCGGTTGCATGCCAGTCAAACATGAAAACAAAGCAAAAGTGCCTTAAGATAAATGCAATGAACGTAAGATTTTTAATAAATTAATGTTCTGTCAAGGTCTATAGAGAACTCCACTAAGAACTCCACTCCTCTAATGGAACTCCACAACTGACCAAAACCCCACAGTGCAGTCAAACATAAAAACAACTCTTTTAGTTTTATTGGATCTATTTTTTTCCTTCATATAGTTTTAGTCAACAGAATTAGAAGTGCCTTAACCCATTGTAGACTATCCCGATTCTAAAAATGTCTTTGAAATACTAACCTAAGTGTATTGAAAAACTTCAAATTATTGTGTAACACCATCAAATTTTTGACATTTTTTGATACTGTACATACTGCCCAGATAGCAAAATCCATTGATTCCACGCTGAATTTTGGTTATCTAACCAAAATTCAACGTTGAATCAATGGATTTTGCTATCTGGGTGTACAGAACCCCTTTTGGGGTTCCCGTCAACTAGGGTAAAACTACCACTAGGGGTTCCCGTCTACTAAGTGTTAAAGGGGAATTCCGCCCATTTTCAAAATTTTCCTGAGAGGATACAAATGTGACCCAAATGGACCCTAACAGGTTCATTTGGTTCCAAAAAGAAGCGTCTAAAGAAATCCATTGACATGGTGAATGTTAGTTAGTGTTAGTGGTTTTCTTCAGACCTCCATTTCTTGGGAACACAAAATGGGGGAACTTTTTATCATGTCCACCCAGCACCTCTAGGGTATACTAATGACATATTAGAATGCTGAAAATGGGTGGACTTATCCTTTAAGATACAATACAATGAATGTAGGCTCCTGGGTCTGCAGATTGATTTAGTAAAGCATGATATGCAAACCGTATATTTGATTAGCAGCCGTCAGTGCTGTACAGAAGACCAGAAAGCCATTTCATAAACTAGAGGACCGTTGGTCCAATTACTGTATAACTACTGGGGATACGCTGTATACTTAGTCATCATGGCAGAATAGCTATAATAACATTCTGGGTGACATAGCTTTCTTTAATGTTTATTTATCTTCAAATCAATGACGATAGACTGGCTTAAGCAGGAAAGGTTAATACATTGGCTGTTGTAAATCAACTCAAGACAGAGGCGATCAATTCAGTCACAACTAATCAACCTCAGCAATGGGTGCCACGTTATTGGCATCGGAGAAAGCTTGGTGGACTCATGTCTTGGTGGACATTATATCTGGTCAACAAGACAAGGGCCATGAGGGAGTTCAAGGGGGTCCTTGAAATTAAACATGTTGGACCCCCATAATCTTCTCTTATGGGGTCCCTGACATATCTTCGTCCGCATGTGATGTAGTGTCAATCGGGGGGGGGGGGGGGTCAAACAATGTACATAGCTATATGTATGTTCATTTTGCTAAAATTTGGCTTTGGCTAAAATTTGGGCCTCTATTACCTTAATTTTTTTTTTGTTTGTTTGTTTGTTTTTTTGTTTTAAAGATAGAGTGCCATGAATTTTTTCTACCCTATGAAAAGTAAGATTTTTTCCCCCAAAAAAGTGTACTGTACAGTGTTTGTTAAACTGTCATTTTTATGATTCCACCCTACCAGTTCATTAAGTATGCCTGGTTTGCCTGGTGGGTGGTGATGGGTGGAGATCAACCTGAACTGAAGCCACACCCACAGCTTTAGTTGCATGATAAAGGGGGAGGAGTTAGGGGAGGGGCTGAACAGGTGATGTCACTATATTGAAGTTTTTTTCATTGGCACATTTGGCTGGAAAGGTTCAGCCCCCAGGAAGAAACCCTAAGTACAAAGGCAATACATCATTGCACATAAAAAACACACCAAGGGGTCTATTTACATATTGTCACCTCTTAAACATGTACAAAATTGGAAAAAATACAAAAATCATGGCACCCCTCTTTAAGGCAAATTGCCAATTTGCTGTCAAGGTGTCTGCTCGACACCGATGACAATTTGACATACTGTAAAGCTGAAGGACTCATGAATGAATCTGTACACGCTTCACAGCGCCGGCCATCTTTAATCCATCGCTGCTGATGTGACTAATAGTGCCGCCATGGCCCTAGACAGATTGATCTGCATGGGGAGCGAGACGTGATGCAATGATCTGCTTAAGTGATACAGTGAAGCTGTTCTGTCAGTCAGGGACTTAGAGATGAGAGATGTGACCGCCGCGGAGGTTAATTTGATAAGAGGCAGGCACTATCGACTGGCTGAACCGTATACCTTGCCCAGTGTTGCCATGTCTGCTTGCATGGGGGGCGTTTTTGCCATTAGGTAGACTAGGCAGTTGGCACTTGCTACTCCAGAGAACTGGTGTGGCCAGTCAGGAAACAGTAAATGGACTGCCTTTGATATCTATGTGCGGACGTCCCTACTCCTATATACAGTACGTACCAGGCAAATGAGGGGAGTGAAGTACAGCCAGCACAGCTTCCACCAGCCACAGGGACGGTAACCGATCATATCCTCTATGTCTTTGTAGAACCTCTCCGCTCCTAGAACACAACAGCACAACACAGGCAGACCAAGGAGGAGAGACAGCAGAAACCAGAGGCACGCAAGGAGATTGAAAAGACCGTCACAACACGAGAGGTCAGAAGTATATAGGCAACCTATCCAATTAAAATGGCAGCGCAGATTTTGCCTATCTTTCGCCTGTAATCGGCATGAGGAGGGCCTTAACTTAGTGGGAGGGGCATCACACAAGTGCATGCAGTTCAATGTTTTGCTTTTGCCATCTTTGTTGATCATCTGTGTTTTGGTTTCTTTTCATGTCACTATTCAAGATGGAGTGCCATGATTTTTGCATTTTTTCATTAGACCCCTTAAGTGTTATTGTTGTGTGCAATGCTGTATTTTGGGTTTCTTCCTGGAGGCTGAACAATTGACAGCCAAACTTGCAAATGAAAAAAAGAAATGAATATATTGACATCACACTATTAGCCCCTCCCCTAACCCCATCCCCCTTTATCATACAACAACAGCTGTGGGTGTAGCTTCAGTTCAGGTGGATCTCCACCCATCACCACCCACCAAGCAAATTTGATGAACTGTTGGCATGCCCACATAAAAATGAACTCTTAACAAATACTGTATACTTTTTTTTTTTTTTTCGAAAGCATACTTCCTCCTTATACAACAATAATACTTGAAGTGAGTGGAAAAACTCCAAGTAACCTATGCAGTCCAATTCGATGGTGTATGAAAGACTGAGCATAAATGAGAATTTGCTACAAAAGGTTATAGGTTTATAGGTATATTTTACAGAGGTTACTTTCAAGGGTTAGGTTTCTGTTTTGAGGTTTACAGATCTCTCTCTCTCTCTCTCTCTCTCTCTCTCTCTCTCTCTCTCTCTCTCTCTCTCTCTCTCTCTCTCTCTCTCTCTCTCTCTCTCTCTCTCTCTCGCTTGCCACTCACCGTACAGCCAAGATATGGCGGTGGTCTCGAAGAACACGAGGAAGAGCAGACACATGCCGCTGGCCGAGTAGTAATCAAACAGTTTGAACACGTATAAGCCGCCCTGGGGAGAGACCACACACACACACACACACACACACACACACACACACACACACACACACACACACACACACACACACACACACACACACACACACACACACACACACACACACACACACACGTTTATATTATAGCTACCCCCCACCCCCGCCCTTCTCTCAATCTCTCGTTATGACAATGAATTATTCATGAACGAAAACACAGTGAGATTTTATGGAATCCATTTATCAACATGTAATGAAGCGTGGGGAGAGCTGTTCCCTTGTGCCAGGAAGAGGGGTGTGTGTGTGTGTGCGAACACATGCATGTGCGCGTGTGTATATGCTCATGCAGTGTTTACACATCACAGCAGAAAGCATAATTTGTGTTGACAAAGCAGAGCAGATGAGCACACACACACATTCCATTTTAAAGGTTTTAACTGAATCCACCGCCGAAAAACATTGCGTAAATTGCGAATAGAAAGTTCATTTTCGAGAATATCAGCACATTGGATCCGGCTGTCGTGCAAATTGAGACGCAGTGCAAACCGAGAAGGCATTAAGTTTGTTATGTTTCCAACAGTCCATTATCGTACCCAAATTTGAAAGCAGATGTGATCCATTTTCAGTTGGAATTTTGTTCAAACAAGTTCAGTATAGCAGAGTCCTTTATTTCTTGTAGGCCAGGGGTTTTCAACAGGTGGTCCCCAGGCTAAATGATGGACAGTTGGTTAACCAGATGTAACTCTTGAGAGCGTAAAAATGAAACCAAATGGACCCTACGGGTCCATTTCTTCTAGAAATGGGCCTCCAGATTCCTAAGGCCGCCAACTGTACATACATGTACACCTCTGGCTATGTTTAGCATAGAACAGGGGGCCGTCGTTTCACGTGTATACCTGTGTGATGTTGGAGAAGCCGATGATGAAGGAGACAAAGCAGACCAGCAGGATGAAGGACTTCTTCCTCTTCCTCAGCACCATGGGGAACTCGTCCATCAGCGCCGTGACGAAGCCTTCCACCGTGCAGAACTGGAGCATGCACACGCACACACACACACACACACACACACACACACACACAGTAAATCGCCAGTTCTGCAATGCATGCAGACTCTTTTCTTTTTAGCATTGAAAGAAGCATTGTGGATTACTCAGTGGAGAACTATACTTAGAGGTAGAGTCACCGAATGGCAACTGCAAGGTTGCCGGGTTCGATCCCGGGCTCCACCAGAGTTAGTGTCAAAGTGTCCTTGAGCAAGATACCATGAATGTGTGGTTGAATGTGATGCACAAAGCGCCTTGGATAAAGGTGCCATATAAACGCACCATTTGCTGTTTAGCATGATATAGCAACACCTTATATGGGGCCTAGCAAACTTATAAAAATCATTCTCATATATCTTTCATATTTTTCATATCATTGTCATTCCTCCCACCCCCCTCATTCTCCCCCCCAAACCTCACAATGTGTCGCTGAAGTTCAGGCTTCAAGGGGTTCATTCATGGAGCCTTTTATGTTGTTCTTTCTCTATTAACTGCAACGATGAGCCTGCACCAACCATGAATGTTACCCACGTTACTTTGAATGCGATGCGACCACAAAGATTGATTGTGATTCTGCATGCGTCCATGTGTGTGTGTGTGTGTGTGTGTGTGTGTGTGTGTGTGTGTGTGTGTGTGTGTGTGTGTGTGTGTGTGTGTGTGTGTGTGTGCGCGCGCGTGAATGTTACCCACATTACTTTGAATGCGATGCGACCACAAAGATTGACTGTGATTCTGCATGCGTCCGTGTGTGTGTGTGTGTGTGTGTGTGTGTGTGTGTGTGTGTGTGTGTGCGTGTGTGCGTGTGTGCGTGTGTGCGTGCGTGCGTGCGTGCGTGCGTGCGTGCGTGCGTGCGTGTGCACGTGCGTGTGTGTGCACGTGCATGCGTCTTGCCTGGCTGTCCAGACCCAGCATCATCAGCATGGAGAAGAAGAGGATGGCCCACAGAGAGGACATGGGCAGCTGGGTGACCGCCTGGGGGTACGCCAGGAACGCTAGGCCAGGGCCTGCAGGTGACACACACATGCACACACACACGCACACACAAGCACACACACAGGAGAACATGCAGGTCTAATCTTTAGCTACACATTGCAGATGTAATTGCCGTGATCGTGAATACAGAGTGGATCATTTTGCATTCGTGTTCACAACTCGTGACAGGGCTGAGCTAGCTGTGTTGTAAGTACCTGACGCCGCCAACTCCTGCACAGGCTTCTTGGTGATGTAGGACATGAAACCCACGATGGAGAAGATGACGAAGCCTGCGAACATGCTGGTGCACGAGTTGATGCAGCACACGATGATGGAGTCCCTGTGGGTGGAGAGGAGAAGGAGGAGAAACATGTTACATAGCAGAATGGAATTACATTTTATTCTCCGCCGTGCATTATCAAAAACAACACTCAGGGGCAATTTTGCCATTAGGCAGACTATAGGCAGTTGCCTTGGGCACCATGGGGGGGTGCACCGGGGCAACCACAGACATGCTTTAAAAGGATTCCAGACGAATAAGCCTCATGGATAAATACATTATACTTGTCCTTTATGAGCTCTTGTCTAAGCTCACTAAGCTAAGTTCACTGTCCAATGCCAATCCATATACACGTACATATACTCAGTTGATATATGTATTGTCCATATACATATAGCAACTGTTGCTATCCAGGTCAAGCTTTCCTCTTCCAACGTGCCTATTGGACAAGGCCATATTGGGGAGGGGCTTAGTGAATAGCTAATTGAACATTTAAAATACATATATGTTAAAAAAAAATGGTAATTTTATCCCTGGGAGGCGCCATTTTACTGTGCCTGTCACAGGTATGACGTCACAGGAAACGCCCCCTTTACCAAATGGCTTCAGAGAAAATCTTGCCTGGGTCTCCAAATTGCTTAGAAACGCCACTGACAACACTAGTGTGTGCACGTACTTGTACACGTCATTGTGGTAGGTGTTGTAGCTTCCCAGGGCAATGAGAGATCCCAGGCCCAGGCCGTAGGAGAAGAAGATCTGTGTGGCGGCATCCAGCCATACCTGAACGGGACACAAAACAAAATCATTTTTGTTCCATGCATAATATATTGGGAACTTCCGTCCTTGCAAAATACATGGGAACAATTTGCCCCCAACAGTGACTTATTGTCCATTGACCACACGCCTCAAGAGGCGAAGATCCTTGGAGCATTCTTGGAGATTTTTACATAAGTGGTGCTCAGGTGCTCATGAGCGTTCAAAATCTTACAATGTGCTGTCAATACAGGGGTGGAAAGCTCCTTTGAGCACCACACAGCTGGGGCTCATAATGACTGCCGACTGGGCCAGTAAAAAAGTAAAGTCTAAAATGACTACTTGACCAAAATAGTTATGTGCATCCCTGATTATACAGGTTTACATTATCATGCATTATCATGCACAAAATGTGCTACTCTTCCTATTAGGTTGGGAAAAATTACCAGGAGTGATCACTTCCGCCTGGATCAATTGCCCAGCCTACTGTCCCTGATTCTCTCTCTCCTAGTCCCAGTCTCCCAGTCTCCCAGTACGACCATAACGAAAGAATCTCCAGTCATTCAAGGCTTTGTGGTGCACGTTCAATCGAGAGACATGAGCTTTACCTCGGAGTTGACGAGCTTATTGAAGTCTGGCGTGATGTAGAACTTAATGCCATCTATGGCTCCGGGCAGGGTGACCCCACGGACGAACAGGATGATCAGCATGAAGTAGGGGTAGGTAGCTGAGAAGTACACCACCTGACACAATGGAGAGAAAGACAAAGCAAGTTATGGCACCGCCACATCTTGCAAGATGTGATGCCATGTCTTTTCTTTTGTCCATGCTTAAAGGGGAATTCCACCCATTTTCAAAATTGTAATGAAAAAAAGGGTCTGAAAGAAAAATCATTAACATGGTGAAAGACAATTTGATAATCATCAAGTTGTGTTTGACCATGTTAAGGATTTTTCAGAACTCCATTTCTAGGAAACACAGAATGGGGGGACCTTTTTGTCATGCCCACACAACATCTCTAAGGTATATTAATGACATAGTAGAGTGCCTGAGATGGACCCATGAGTCCATGTTAATGGATGTTCCCTCACAGGTACTCAATGTGTTAAAATGGCCAGTCTACAAGTGCACAACATGTCATTAGATTGGCACGTTGGACTATTCCAAAAGGTTTTTCAAAATAGTAAACAAAAGAAGAAGTTAGGGATAAAGGGTTTAGCGTGTGAAGAAAATGGTAAATTTTGACCATTGTCTTTAAAAAAACAAAAACAAAACATCCTGCATTCCCGGGACTCATTAGCTTGTTTTACCCTGCTATTTCTTCCTGACAGCATGATCGACATATATATACTAATACAGCACTGCACACATAATGTGTGGGAAACAGAATGCATGGGAATAAATCGGTGTGGTATCATTGATCTGATAGTAGTAGTGCAAATGTAGTTGTGGTTGGTAGTAGCAAATGCATCAGTAGTGCGTGTTGGTGTGGATGCATGACGCATGCTTCTACATGCGTATATGAACTATGAACTGGGTCAAGCGGAAAAAAGTCAGTAATATCATACCAGTGATAAAAGGATCGAGCATGCCAGGAACTTCTAGAACATAGCTTCACACACACAAGTATCAAGTGTTGACTACATTTGTTCACTGACCAAAATAAAATGGAAACTAATCTATGATGACAAAAAAAAAGTTGCATTTTGAGAAAGCCCGAGAAAGATTTAGGAGGTAATTGTACATTAGGCATAATAGAGAACTTGACAATAATTATTAAGGACAAGAAACAGACCACTAAACTAAATTATAATTCAGGTGTATTTATCCTGGGTGATGCCTTGAGCGCAGAAGGTAAAGTAAAACAAAAAAAATCAATATGCTGCAGCACTTGATTTAAAATGTTTACAGCCGTGTTCAAGTGAGACATGTATGCAGCGAGGATAATTGGATTTTAATGTTTTCGTGTGTGTGTGTGTGTGTGTGTGTGTGTGTGTGTGTGTGTGTGTGTGTGTGTGTGTGTGTGTGTGTGTGTGTGTGTGTGTGTGTGTGTGTGTGTGTGTGTGTGTGTGTGTGTGGGCAGAGAATGAAATATATTCCCCAAGGCCTCATGGCCTTGATGGACATTAGCAATTAAACATAATCATTAAGCTTCAAAGCCAGGAGTTATGCTGAACAAGCTCTGTGAAGCTTGGAAATATTTCATAAACTGGCAAATGTTTATACCTACAGGTATATATACATTCCCTGGCCTGCATGTTTCTTTGGCTCTGTCCATTAGGCCAACTGCTGTAGGCCTACTTCTGTCTTTACAATTTAGGCATTTAGCAGACATTAAAGTGGCTCCACCAAGCCTAAACAGCCACTCAGTTAATTACTTTTCATATTTTCTCAGTGTTGGCAGCAGTACTAGAAATGTCTCCCTCCTCACTGCCCACCACATTGTTATTCCCTGCCTCATTGGAATAATGATCTGCCTGGTTTCAGTCGCTTTCATTGGTTTGGGCTTCTTTGAGAGGGGGTGTGGATCCCCTGCATACCAGTGACAAAGTAAAATGGTTAAAAATTCAGTGAGATCACTAAATAGGAGAGACACAAAAAATTGCAGATATCTCGATATACAGTAGATCCCAATAGACTGTTCAAAAAAGAAAAAGAAAGAAAAGAACTTTTCACGGTATAAAAATACCCTTGGATGGGGTTTAGTTGTGACAAAAGATCATCAAGTTTTTTTTGCAGACGAAAGTCCCGGTTTTAACTAGTTTACGTCTTAATAGATCTTGGAGTTCATTTTACTGCATGCACCTGCTGTATAAAGTACCGGTAGTGCATCCCCGGGATGAATTGCACAAAGGAAAAAAAAGTACAAATACGCCTATGTAGCAGGTGGCTACAGCTTCTGTCGTGATGGCCTCCAAAGTCTAGTATCTGTCCCCGGACCAGGGGTATGTCCTCTTGGTCTGGTGGTTAAGATGTTGGGCTTTCACACGGGAGACCTGGGTTCGAATGCCGGGTGTTACATTGGTGCAGTGACCTGGATCGGGTTTCCCCGTGGAAGGAGGTCAAAAGGGAGGTGAGTGTAGCAGGTGGCTACAGCCTCTGTCGTGATGGCCTCCAAAGTCTAGTATCTGCCCGCGGACCAAGGGGATGTCCTCTTGGTCTGGTGGTTAAGATGTTGGACTTTCACGCAGGAGTCCAAGATGTTGGACTTTCACGCAGGAGTTCATTCATTCATTCATTCATTCATTCATTCATTCAAAGACAGAGAGTGAGGAAGACAGAGAGATTCTGACCTTGCCTGTCCACTCCACTCCCTTCCAGATGGAGAAGTAAACCAGGACCCAGGCCAGAGCCAGCGTACCGACCAGGGGCCATCGCACCTCGCCTGGCTCCTCCAGACCGCTGGACAGCTGGTGCATGTTCCGCCTGGACACACACACACACACACACACACACACACACACACACACACACGTGTGAAGACAATAATGCTCGCCCAAACCGTGCTCGCCTCCCGCGACTTCAGACTTCAGAACAGCGCTTTAACCTGTCATGAAATGTTATGCAAACTGTGCTCTGTTATGCCTTTATTTTGTAGTGATGTGACTGTGCTTCCTGTTAGGCCTATGTCTAATTCGCCTGTGTTGTTTTAACTCAATCTCAGTTACACAGCTGTCTACCATTCTCCCATTAGCTCTAGTTGACACCTGTGTTCACTCCTCTAATCAGCCTATAGCCTATAAGTATTGGACTCATTCTGCCCATCCAGGTTTGCTGCTACTCTGCATTCCTGCCTGTGTTGTCCTCCTGTTGCCTTCACATGATGTAAGCTGTTTTGTTATTTTGTTTAATAAATACTGGACTTTACCTGCCTGCCTCCTTGTAATGTTCTGCTTCTGGATCCCCACCTGAGACACTGTCACAAAACCTAAACTCTAAACCTAACCTTAACTTAACCTCAGTAAAACAAATATGATGGTGCAATAGAAGAATCATATTGTACCCACAAAATATTCGTTCTGGCCTTGACAGCCCAGAGCCGAACAGAAAAGTCTGATTGTATTAAACAACTTTAATCCCCCCAATATTGCAGCTATTATGGAAAGGTTGAATTATACTCTTATCTACAAAGGTTTTGTTTCACAGAAAATACAAGTAGGCATGTTTCATGTCAATACATTTCCATTTTTATAATAGGATGAATCTAGAGTTGCAATACCGTCCATTGACTTGCTCATAACACAAAATGTAATCTGCGATCTGCTTGTATTAGACTATGTTGATTTCCAGGCCAAACACACAGGTTGAATTATCCGCTTTCCATCTGCAAAGCGTTTGTAGTCATGTTAGGAGCTACTTTTCTGTCGCTACATTCTCTGCATGTGTTTTTTTCCCCTAAATACTGGAAATTGGAAGCGCTCATCATTAGTCGCTATACCACCTGTTTAGAACTAGTACATAGTGCAGGAGGCACCAGCCTGACCCGTTAATACAAACGAGTGCCTCCCATGTCCAGCACTTTGTTTTCAAATACAGCATATCTATGGTACTTTTAGGGCATTTTTAAATATAAGCTTTATAGGCTGAAAAAAAATGCCAATAATCTGCTGTACAAGCTCGCAGTGCATGTCTCACTTACAGGGGAGGATTATCCAACAGGCACGTTGGGCCAGGGGCCCCTGAGCAAGGGGGGGCCCTGAGCGCCAGTGTTCATGTGATCGCTAAGAGGCTCAGGCTTGAATAGCAGTTGTGCACATGGTCCTTACCACTGTTATTAACAATGGCCTCATTAATTTTGTGACAATAAAATAACCCCCAAAGCCCTAAACCGTCATGACAGGGTACATTTGTGCATGTGTTTGTTTAAACAATCCCTTGCTGTAAATCCTGCATATCGCAGGCCTAGTGTCATAATTTAGACACTATCTGCCACGATGGAAAGAAAAATGCTCCGGTGTAAGTGTGTGTGTGTGTGTGGGGGGGGGGGGGGGCCATCGTTTCTAGATCCGTTTATGCTCACGTACTCCCAGAATTCGGTGACAGCGCTGGTCAGGTTGGTGGTGTCTGTCAGACTGTAGTTACAAAAACATTTCTCTGTGTTCCAGGGGTTATCACAGCTCTGCCACGGTAGTTCCTACACGTACACACAAACAGACAGACAGACTTGTAAATTCCATTTGGAGCATTTTTCTGGTGATCTGTGTATAATATGTGGTGTTAGATATTTTAGATGTTGGCAGTGAGCCCAGTCCCCTGTGTCCCTGTAGTCATGCACACTACTTCCTGGATTAAATGTATCTCAGTAAGACAGCCCTTTTTTGTGAAAATGCTGAAATGTCTCTTTAAGACATTGGTACTATTACTTTTGATTATTACGTGTGTCACTACTGTTATGTGGAATATGATTATGATTAGTAGGATGTACAAATCTACCAAAACACACAGTCCGAATATGAAGAGGTTTCAGTCCAACAGAATGAGTGAGTGACGTACTGATCCAAAGGAGTTGAAGAGATAGTAAAGAGCCCATGCGATGATGATAATATAATATATATTCAGCCAGAAGGACAGGATCACTGCTGCCAGGCCCACACCTGTAGAGAGGGAGAGAGAGGGGCCATGATGCCATCATCAGTATTTTACAATTTTTATCCGTATGCTATTTCATTGGTGATTTTAGGGGGGTTCCAGGGGGCACTCCTCCCTCCGGTAGCCAAAAGAAAAAGTTGAAAAAAGGTTAAAAAAAAAGAGAAGAAAAAAGAAAAAGAAGAAAGAAGTTTTTTGTCAGTTCTGACTTCATTCAATCGTAACTTCGTACTTATACATACATACATACATACACCTTTGTCTTCAATGTTTGTGTTACGCATTGTTTTGAAGGGTAAATCCACCCATTTTCAAAACTTTCCTGAGAGGATACAAATGTGAACCAAATGGACCCTAGTGGGTCCATTTGGTTCCATTTATACCCTCTCAGAAAAAGGGGTCTGAAAGAAAAATCATGAACATGGTGAAATACATCTTGATGGTGTCATCAAGATGTATTTCACCATGATTTTTTTCAGACCTCCATTTTTAGGAAATACAGAATTTTTTTTATCATGTCCACACAACATCTCTAGGGTATATTAATGACATATTAAAATGTTGAAAATGGGTGGAGCTCCCCTTTAAAATTGTCCATCCAATGTCAATGGGATTTGTTTGCCACAGTTTGTTTTGTTTTAGAGACATTGAAGTCATTGAGCACAGACGTCATTGAGCACAGACGTCAGTCTATCTGATGATAACGCAGTTGATGCTGTCAGATACACAGTCAGTAATTTACAGCTTACGCATGGTGAGCGTGATTCTTGAACTGGGACACGCAGATAAACGGGTCAATCGAATCATAACTATCTGATTTCTAAACATGCACGTCCCAGTCTGGACACGCCTGATCGTATCGAGTGACAAGCTCACAAATTCACAATGCGTCACGAAATGTGTGAGACTGTGAGTGCAATGTCACGTAATATCAGAACAGTACTGTGGACAGTCCATAAATATCTGATTTGAGCAAACAAGGATATCCCTGCTTTGCTTTCCAAACAACGCCTTCTACAGTATGTCAGAGCTAGACCAGTGGTTCTCAGCCATATAACAAGCTTGTGTATCGGCTATAATATTGATCTTTGGAGCAGAGTTACTGTATGTCTCAGTGTAACTGCTTGTCACAGTGGAATGCAAACCAGTTCAGATATATTAGTGGAACGAGCAAGAGCGGGCTTGCAACCACCCCCGGGAGTCCCGAAATTATTTGGGGGGATCCCCAGATTATTTTTCTTTAAAAGCCAAATGTCAGAAAAATGGAAATTGAAAGTTTTCATAGTACACATAGTACATGCCAGAGCCTTATAGGGGAGAGTTGTGATATTCCCGTTCACTCCTATGCGCCAGGGCGCTCATGCTGCTGGAGCAGCTTAGAGCAAACAGCACCCCATTCACACACTGTTAGCAACTGACAATCTCGCGATATGGGGGTGTCTCGCAAGACTGCCTGCGAGGCTGCTCTGAGTCCAATGTACTGTAGCAGTAGGACTATGCAGAAATGTGTTGGACTCAGTTATTTAATCCAGCTTTAATGACTTTAAAACCAGTTGTTCTTTAATAATAGTACAACATAAACATCACAGAGACGGTAGTCATGACTGAACAATACTTTAAAACAGTTGTTTTTTGCTTATGTACCTAAAATAGCTCTTATTTATATATTTTCTATTATTAAAGGAGAATTCCAAACAGGAGGATTTCTTAACCTTTATTTGCAGGTGATTTAGTGTATTTCCAAAAAAGTGGTCCAGTTATTTTGTGAAAAAAAGCTCCTCATTGGCTGTTCCTCCTGCCCTAGCCTTGACACCCAGGCTTTAATTTCCGTTCGCATTGCGCAAAAACGTAAAGCCTGGACTAAATCGTTAGCCACGGTGGGCTAAAAGTGGGAGTCAACCTTTCGGGTTGGGCGTCACTCTAAATGATGTGCCGTAACTCCTGAGCTAGACACTGTGCACAGGCTTATAATGATTGAATGAGGCAATCTTAAAATACAGTAGATCAACTTGGTACGCTCAATGGTACAAAATCCAGGTTTGTAGCCTGCGCATTGCACAATTAATGGTTTGTGCTGGTGTTATCCTGTTGGACCGCCTATGGTACATTATGCTACCAAAATGTGGCATATATGCCCTACCAATAGGCATGCGTGTGAATCCTGGCCAAGGTTGCAGTCAACCGATCCTGACAACCTTTTACCGCTAGGGTGACATCCCTAGTACTGTAGATGTCCCTCTTTGTGTGAGACAGTCCCTCATTGGAACATGTCTAAAACACGTCTGTGACGCGTTTTGAGCTTGTAGATCAGCGATTTTTTTTTAAATATTCCATAAAAAAATGAAATGCTAATATTAATAATTCTCACCTTTCATCATAGGAATGAGCCGCCACACCCCCAGACCCCCCACAGAGGTGAACTGTCCCAGGGAGGTCTCCAGCAGGAACAGAGGGATCCCTGCAAACACCAGGGTCAGGAAGTACGGGATGAGGAACGCCCCTGTAGGAGTCACATGACCAGGGAAGGAAGGAAGGAGTTCAAGGAACCATTAGGTAAGCAAAATGACTCCTCCTCAAGTACTTGGAATCACACATTCCAGGGCTGCAACCATTAAACGATGAATTATAATTGAATTGTTAATTGAATTAGTCGTCAACTAATTTATTAATGGAGTAATCAGATTGGCAACTAATCACTGGAGTTATCATGGGTGGTTCCTGCTTAACCATATTTTTTCCAGCGTTATGTGTAAGTAAACTATAAAGAGGAGTAAGCCATCAATAACCCATGCACCCCTAAATATGACACACATCAATGAATATGCAGTGCTATATTGGATCACTCCAATATATGATTCTAAGTAAAGTAATGTTATTAGTAAAGATATCACTCTCCTAAGTAATATTGCCCAACACTGGTTGGAACATGTCTAAAATATATATTTTAAGGTGTATTATCTACTGTAAATCTGTGGGGAAAAACATGTCAGGGGACAGGGATAATTCCAGGAGGGGAAAAATTAATCCAAAGGTATAACACCATGATCGAGGGTGATGCAAGGACATCGGCACTCTATGATGGAACTCATTGTCTATGGTTATGGGTCTGGGTTAGATGAACATGACTAAGTGGTCCTCTCTTGAATGTAGGATTTGTCTTTGTAGTATATACCAGGCTTTTTGAACCCTTTTCGTATTGTGATGCTGTGGGTGCGGGCAACAAGGTCATCTGCAGCCAACCCACTGATTATGGTATTGATTTCCAATCTATAATCCAGAGTGTGATGCAGTATGGAATCAGAATGCAGGACAATTGTGTAGTGGTGGAAAATATTGTCCTCAAGAGGTTAGCTGTGCTGTACGGTAGTGAATAAAGATGTTTTTCATCAGTGATTACTTGTTATCCCTCCTAATGGCACCAAGATCAACTACAACAAAATACTACGCGACATAGGAAGATCTAAAAAAGTTCAATAGTACCTGGGAGAGTAACAAAATAATGTTGTAAGGCGGTGAACCGGTGGTGAACTTTTGAAGAATCCAAGGCAACTCTGTGCAGTAGAAGTATATTTCATTTATTTAGTTCATTGGAGCAGCAGGGATTAAAAAAGACCAACGCCTTTCAGCGCTCCTGGGCCTTCGTCAGGGTCAAGACTTGACCCTGACTTGACCCTGACTACTACTATTGAACTTTTTTAGATCTTCCTGTTTTGCTTCATAGATACCCTCTCCAAAGAGCACCTGTTAGTAGTTTTTTACCACTCATACAAGGGACCCACGAAGCGCTTCTTTGTCCTCTTTTTTTCTTTGAGTACAACAAAATACTACTTGGCTTCAGATGGTTGTCTGTGGCACAAATGTCCAATAAACCAGTGCTCTTCACCAAGGAAGCTTAGAGAAGAAAGGAAATTAATCACATGACCTGTATGGGAGTTCAATGACCGGTTCAGCAATATAAAAGAAGACATGTCACATGGGTTGTTATCTATAATCACTTGCTTTTTGATGTGTACACAGAGTGTGCAGTGGTAGAATTTGAGGATCTAAAGCAGCAGCAGGAATCGTTTATGGCTCAGAGATATATGTATTACGAGATTTGGCTAATGCATGGCAGACAGGAAATGGTGGGAAGTCTTGTGATACTTGGTATATGTTCAGAAAGGTGCTGCTTTGTGCTCTTTAGCCCTAGAACAGTGAACATGCAACATGAAAATGCAATTTTCATAATGTTGCCTTTCAGTAGCTTCCTGATGCTCAGTCACATCATATAATGTTTTTTCCCCTGCACACACGCCTAGTTTTTTTTCTCCAGAAAGGTTTTGGGTGAATTTCACCCGTGTTCAGTGATAGTGTGATAGAAAAAAAATCCCATTCACCCACAATGGAGCCCCCCAAGTTTGCACAAACAAACTTAAAAGACTCAATGGGTCACTAGCCTGGTACCAGACTCCATTTCTACGTTGAAGTTCAACTTCACCTTGGCAACTCCGTCTGGCAAAGAGACTATCTCCATGAGTGGGTGTGGCTTATGAAGGTTGAAATACTGTCAAGGCTTCTGATTTGTTTGGGGAAAAAACAATGGTTTACCTTCGTTGGAACAACATGCAAACAGAAACAACTGCGCTACGCAACAGGTGAAATTCGAGTAAATCAGGCACTGGCCAGACTAGTTTGTCGGTAACATTCAGAAGTTCAATGTTGCAACGGCAATGCTGCTGGTTCCAGGGCAGGCTAATGGGTCACAAGATAAAGGTGCCCTTGACTTACCTCCGCCGTTCTTCCCGCACAGGTAGGGGAACCTCCACACGTTCCCCAGGCCGATGGCGTATCCCACGCACGACAGCAGGAAGTCGAACTTGCCCTTCCAGCCGCCTCGGTCTGGAGGCTCCGCCGACTCTTTATTTGTCTTCTTCTTGCTTTCATCTTTAGGGGGCGCCACTGCTGCTACCGCCACCGCCGGATCTGTCACTGCAGCGTCATCTTTGGGACGTCCTGCCACTGTTTTATTGGCCTTCTTGACCTTCATGGGAGAGTTGTTGGAGGTTTCGACGGCGCCACTGCTCCCTCCCTGTCCCGCCATCGTTGTCTTCTTCCCCATCGCGAGGACGCCGTTGTCGTCCGTCCCCGAGGGTCAGCCGGCCGCCGTGGCCGGGGTCACCACCACCCGTCGCGACCTCCAGAAGGTGAGTTATACAATGATGAACTGCGTTGAGGGTTTAATTCTTCGTCTGTTGTACGTACGTGGTCCGGGCCGCTCCACCTCCCCCCACCGACACCACCACCCCGAGTTGGTGGTGTTTCTTTTACCGAGCCCTGGAAGTCATAGCGATGGACATGGACGGAATATTTGTAGAAAAGCTGCAGGTTTAGAAAACAATTTTCTTGGTTACATACGTGTGGGCAAAAGAATCATCACATTATGGACAAGTCATGCTTACTCTGTGTGTACATCGCAAACATTTTTTTAGTTAGCCTAATTGATTCAATATTTAGAATGGGACATTCTTGGAATATACCACAAACTATTTTTCCTGGTGCTAAAATTGATGAGTCGAGTGATGAAATTTCAACTTTTTTTTTTTTTTTTTAAATTAATTAAATTTTTAGTCTTTTTGATGCTCCAATGTGTGTTTTCTATCCCCACAAATTATCTAGTTTGATCAGTCTTTCATATCATATAGGAGCATTAATGTAAATTGCTCTCAGGAACAGCTTGTTTGATTTCGGCCTCATAATGATGTCATCAATGCACACTACTGTGTATAATTCCTCCTAGTCTTCAGTCCCAAATTTGCATTTCCACTTTGTTTATAATGTCCGCCATTGTTGATTGGAATTTAAACTAGCCAGGTTTTATCTAGCATCAGTATTATTATAATTATTCTATCATACATACGGTATATGCGCCCCCAGCACCTCAGAACACTGTGGTACTGCAGCTAAACTGTCCATAAAGAAACGACGAGGACTGCTTATACCAGTGGTGATTGAGGCTCAAACCTTAGAAATAAGCTTGCGGGACATATGCAATATGATATTAAGTATTAAAAACAATTTTAGGAATCCATGTTATTTGCACTTTAAATGGTTAGTGAGGCCCTCATACGATGCCAGGCTATGCCAGTAATGTGCAAAAGGCTCCAGCTGCAGACCTAGCCCAGGAGTGGACGTGCCTCACAGTTGATGTGATGACGTCACACGCTGTTGGCTGTTGCCATGTCCCACCCGCTTCTACCGTTATCAAGCGATAATTCCCAGTAGGCTGCTTATCAGCACCATCTTAGCTTGCGGTTAGGTTTAGGTGTAGGTTTAGAGAAGGGTGTAGCAATGTTTGTAGCAAGGCCTATAACAACAGGGGCTTGTGGGTAGATGTGACGTCATCACATCAACTGTGAGGCACGTCCACTCCTAGGCTAGGGGTGCAGCTGGTCGTATCTCTTAATGTGCCAATGTGTGTCTCTGAGCATAGACTCTTTACTCTGCATTGCCCCATGTGCATTGTAGAATGGCTTCTCTCTGCTTATGATGGGTAAATGCCAGATACATATGTTCATAGATGCATACCATTTATACAGAGTGACAAATCAACATCCTGAAGAAGTGTTGTCTATTCTATTTTTCATCCTCTGTGATATTGTTTGCTTAGTGAATGAATGAACTTAGTGAACTTAGTGAATGAATGAATCAATCATCAGCCAATCAATCAATCCTAGTTATCACTTAACCCCTACATAAAGGGTACTTAGTTGGGCCCCCTAGGGTTCTGTTCATGGTCCCTTCCCCTTTCCCTCTACACGAGGGGTCTTCAACAGGTGGTCCAGGGACCACCAGTGGTCCTTGGGAGAGGTCCAGGTCCATGCTGAACAAATGGCAGTCCATGGAGTCAAAAAAGTTGAAAACCCCTGGTCTACACAAAAACTCAAAACAAGAACTCAAAACAAGAACTATATTGCTTTGGTTCAATTAGCGACAATGTCTCTGGTTTGAGTTTGTCTGGAGACCTGTGACCATGTTGTCACTCCAGAATAGCCTTCATGTGATTGAGATGAGTGTTAGATCAAGTTTACCTACCATTATAGGTTCATCAGAAAGGAGTCTGATTCCTTAACAGAATAAAAGCTGTCCACTTTTTTGGTAGACCCCGTGTAGAGAGCTTTGGGGTTTACAGTTAGGTTAGTTAAACTGTTTAAGTTTCAGGTTATAATTAGGAAGGAATAGGGTAAGCATTACTTCAAGGAGATTACCACTCAGTAAATGAAAGCACTATGATCTTACGGTCCAGGAAAGTTCAAACACTATTTGTTTGCACGTTTACATGATTACCGTTGTGATCCTGAATGCAGAAACTTTGACTTCAAATGAAACCCAGTGTTGATGTAGGACTGATCAGGATCCAAATGTCCACTCTGTGTCACTTTATTTCACTGTGTTACTTTTGTAAGTGAAGATTAGGCTACTATCTTTTCCAATTTTCGTTTCATGCTGGCCTCCACAATTGCCGTCAGCCCTAAAGTACAGTATATATAGTAATCCATGAGTTTTGAGTGCAAACCGCAATTTGTGTGATCTGCAAATTCCTCCCATATATGTCCATTTGCTGTGTATTTGGACACCAGTGCAGCAAATGTACTTGGAGTGGGAAGATCACAGCCAGTGTTTTTTTTTTTTTTTTTTTTTTTTTTTTTTTAAGCTGCAGATTTCTGTTTTTAGTTTTTAGTCATCGTCCGTCCTTCAAATTCAATAGGTTCCAGTTAGTTTGAGAAACACTTTAGTCACCAGGAATGTTTGTGTTAGTCTAGTTTTATTCCAATAAATATACAGGTAATTTTGGCAGGCCTGGCTGATTTTTATGCATGCTGAAAATAGCAGATCTACAAGCTCACAACGCGTCAATTGCAACCAAGCACAAAGTAACTTACTGGATCTCTTGTCCACTAGTCCCTCCCTTCCTAACATTTTAGTCTCATTTACATTTGCTGGCAAAGTCGTCAAGTACATTTAAATGGACCCTTGCAGGTCCATTTGGTTTCAAGTTTACGCTCTCAAGAGTTAAAATATTCATCATCTGAATTAGCCCCAAGTCTACACAACTAGAGAATGTACAAGATTAAAGGTAATTTTGATCTGTATGTTTGACTGTTTTGGTTCTGAATTCAGGCCTGGTATAGTGGACAAAAGCAAAAGAAAACTGTAGTTTTTGCAGTCTGTGGGGCTAAAATGTCCTCACATGGTGGTCCGTGGCTCAAAATACTGAATAAATAGTGGCCCCTGGTATCACAATGGTTGGAAAAACTGTCCAAACGCATCCTACCTGTAACTGTGAAGCTCCAGGCTCCCGGTATAAAGGTCATTGGCGTGTCCCTTTACTTCCTCCAACACCTGCACCTCACACGTCCCGAAAAGTACTAGTATTCAACATCCATCCAGTATGGATCCAGTGCAAAAAAATAAAATAAAAAGATCATTTAACCTCAAATAGTAGGGGGAAAAAAGGTTTCACACGTATCCTAGTCCCTCTCCCAAAGGAAACTAATCTGTCTCTATATTCCCCCAGCTTACACCGGATAACAGTTTTGATTTTTTTTTTCTCTCTCTCTCTCTGACTGGACTGTCCAGCGTTGTTTCCGTTTTGTGCTGCCCGTAGGGGCCGGGCGAGCGTTCGGTGGATCCCAGTGGCTGGTATTGACTTTGCTGATAATATAGTTTCGACCTGCTTTGGCCTGCGGGGCAGTTTGCTGTGGTCAGGATGAGGGCCCTTCAGGCCGTGGGACGACCAACGAGTCAATCACCACACACACACACGTCCGTCTGACGGCCCCCACGCACCGTGTGTGTGTGTGCGGAATATGTGTGTATGTGAGGTGGTGGTGGATAGGGTGGATGGGGGGGGGGGGGGGGGGGGGGGGGTTGGAGGGGTCCGATCGTGGCCAGTTACAGTTGCCATGGCGCCCGTGCCACAGTGAAAGAGCTCCTGGGGTTTGGTCGAATGAAGCGGGCAGGCACCACATGCGGTTCCCACTGGCGTGGATCCTGGAAATGTAGGGGAGGGGGGGGCACACAGCAACACACACACACACACAAACACACACACATAGCCCGACGGTCCCCTCGATCGTCGTGACTTAACCACATCACTTTGCGGCGTGACCTCGTGATATTCAGGGCATTCACATTCAGCACAGATCGGTAGGAGCTTCATGGTGAAAGATCGTTTCACACTAGGGTGACTAGAGATTAAGAGCCTTTCCCACATTGTGACTGACTGACTGATGGGCATCAGAGTTCCCCTAATTGTTGGCTTGGCTCCTTCATGCTAGATGTGTTTTAAGTTCAGTTGAAATAACCTGAGAATCTACTGAGTACCATCATATCAAAAATAGCAGTTTTGCTATTTTTGCTTCATTTTAAGTTTGTCACATGCAATACTTGGGTCCCTCATATGAACTGTTTGATCCTTTCACCCTACTTCACACAAAATGGAGAAAAAAAATGTTGGAGAGACGTGCACAAAAAGGGCACTTTAGGTTAGTCAGTTTACTTAAATACTTAGGTAGGTAAATTAGGTATTTGTAGCCTACTTTTATTATGTCCTGACTCCTGTTAGCATTTCCTACTCGACGATAGACCAGATATAGTTGAAATCGATATAATAGGATATATTGAAATCGATATAACTACTTAAAATACATTGGCATTGTCTTAAACTCAGTAATTAAACCAATCCCATTTCTTTTTCTTTTTAATGCAATCGATCATCTGCAAACAAAACAATTCGATAACGATTATTAGTATTGCAAAATGATACGATACATATTGTTGCTGTTTTCATTTCGATATACCTTTCTTACAATTCTTATACGATTCTTGAAATTAAAAATCGATTTTTCGATGCAGTTACTGCAGTTACTTTCCCCCCTAAATGAGATGTTGAAAAGTGGTGAATCAGGGGTCCAACGCAAGGTTTTTTTTTGTGACACTGAAGTGTTCCGTTGTCATTTGGCCAATCTAGACTGTGTCCTGTGGACTGGCGTATGGTGTTCCTGTGGGCAGCCAGCGAAGCACCTTCAGCCAACAGCTCATCACAACGAGGTGCTGCTCTGCTCTGTGAACTGAACAGTAACACTATGTTTTTGCCAGCTGCCAAACTGCCTCACTAAAAAGGACTCGTCCTGAGCTGTGATTGCATTTGTATTTTGGGGCTAAACTGTTGTATTTATAATATTTGCCTGAATTAAAATAGTGTGCAGATCTTCTATTTTGGAGTGAATACAATAGTGACTCTGTCCTGTGCCTCGCATAGAGCCCTTAGACACTCCGGTTAACTGAGTTTATTACATGGCTTGAATGAATGCTCCAATCAGAAGCCAGCGTTCTGGTCATGTGAGCGGTCACATAATACACTATAATCACTGCTCCGCGCTATTATTGACCACTGCATAAACAAGTTCCCCAAAGTGCAAACAGCTGTGTTCATATCAATCCGCGCTGCGCTTCCGCATTTAGTTCCAGCACGCCGTTAGCGGGTCCATTTGGTTAGCTACGTATTTGGTTGTTTACATGCCGTTGCCGTCACCCTCTCAAGGACCACTGGTGGTCCTCGGACCACTGGTTGAAAACCACTGACGTAAGCCATGTAATAAGCGGGGTGATTTGTTTCCTCACTAACTGACCTCGGCTGCGCCTCGGTCAGTTAATAGGAAACAAATCACCGCCTCGTCGGGTGTTATCCCTTACATAAAGTACACGACTAATCCCAGCCACAGGTGCTCTCTCTGATTAGTCATCCACAACTACAGGGTGAGCAATATGTCATTCAAACTGAGGAGTGTCCTCAGCCCCAGGTTGTTGTTGTTGTTGTTGTTGTTGTTGTGGCAGATATGTCTGGTTTCCAGGCTGGTTCAGTCATGGTCTGAATATCCAGGCCAATAGCAGTGTGGTTCTGTTGATCTTTTTAAATCATGCCAACTGGAGATGCTGAAAGTAGGAGATCTACAAGCTCACAACAGGTCTCCTGCATGAAATTCCAACATCGCAAGACCAAAGGGATATCGCTATGGACCGAGAGAGATATTAGGCAATGTTCTTTGTGAGCGAGGGATTGTGCCAAACGGGTGGAGAAGATTTAACCCCGCAATACAACTTGACAAGAGTGAACCTGGCATCAGGACCGGGACGAATTAGTGACGTCTTGATTGTGGCCAGATCAAGACAATCAAAGACTCGTCAAATCTGGCACCAGATTATCACCTGATTCGAACCAACACAAATCCTGTCATTAATCAGAGAGAGTCAGATTGAGGCCAGACTAATTTAAATCAATCCTTAGTCACATCTGGCATAAGAGAATAAGCTTTATTGTTACAACTGGTGAAGGCGTCCTGGAAATGACGTCCAAATCACAGCCCATGTGGGGATGATCTTTGCATGATTCCCAGGACATCTTCACCGATTGAAATAATAAAGCTATAGCTAAGCTATTCTTGGCCAAATATGAATAGTTAGATCTGTGGTTTTCAACCAGTGGTCTGGGGACCAACGGTTTACCACTGGTACAGAGTTCCAGGTGGTCCCCATGCAGGCTAAAGGATGGACAGTTGGTTAAGCAGATGTTTCATGTTTGCACTCTCAAGAGTTAAAATATTACCATGTGAATTATCCCAAGTCTACACAACTAGAGAATGTAGAAGATTAATGGTCATTTTGATCTGTACTGTATGTTTCACTGGTTTGTTTCCCAAATCCAGCCTGTTATTGTGGACAAAAGCCAAAGAAATCTTTAGTTTTGGGATCTGTGGGGCTAAAATGTCATCAAATCATGGTCCGTGGCTGAAATTCTGAATAAATAGTGGGCCCTGGTATGAAAAAGGTTGAAAACCCCTGAGTTAGATCCATTCAGGTCCAGGGTTAAATCTCTCTCTCTCTGGGTCCAGGGGTAAACATGTATCCCATCGGTGACCCCGTGGATCTCTTTCACTTTGCATAGGATGAACTGTATTGATCGCCAGAGGGGAGGCTGATTTGTTGTCCACTGCCCACATTAAAATCCATAGTGTTCATTCACCCAAAGGGACCCATATTTGGTCTCATTTGATTTATTATACGCTCTCTGAGTTCAATTTAAACGGATGAGTTTACTGTGTTAGATACACGGCCAACATACACTTTATAAATCCAACCACACTCAATTGTTGAAGAATATAGCGATTGAATATAGTTAGTGAATATACTGTAGGCTTGTTGGAAATAGAAAACGCCAGATGACAGAAAATCTACTGGATGTTAGAATTTCCTAGATTTTTGGGGAGGTGCAATAGACTGGCCTTATTGACGGATTTTGAAGCAGATTTGAGGGTCTGGTTCTAAAACTGAAGCAGAAGCAGCTGGAGAGTATCCAGCCCACAGTTGGACAATGGGTAGAGGGCAGGGCTTACAGAAAGGTCTATTGAGCTATTGAAAAAAATAAAAAAATATATATATATTTTAATGTCACTATCCCTTTATGTCACAATCTCCACCACTGAGTATAATACTAAAGAGAACATGACATCAACAGAGTTTGTTAAATGGCTATAGAACAAAACAACTTCCTGAAACCTTTTCAAACGCAGTGTTTTTGGCACCGGCTGGCCGGTTGTAGCTCGTTCCTGCTCGCAGTTTGCAGAATAACAGACTGTGTTCATTGTGTCGTGACTTTCGAGTGGACGCCTTTTTAATCTGTCGCATACCGTTCAAAGCATCTGTATCTTTCACGCACACACACACACATGTAGTGGAGGCAACTCCTTGCCCCACTGACCAAACTCCGCACCTGGGAGGACTGGGGTCTTGTTCCCAACTGCCCCACCACGGCTGTGGATATAGTTTGACTTCTTGTACATCAAATGCTCCAGTAACAATAAATAAATCTAATACTCTTGAGAGCAGACTCTTATGCAGCCTGACTGACTGTTTGAAGCCAGGCTAACCAGACCAAACGTCAAGACTGTTTTAGCACTACTGTTTCCTCAGACCAGGGGTAGGGAACCTATGGCTCGGGAGCCAGATGTGGCTCTTTTGATGGCTGCATCTGGCTCACAGACAAATCTTTAATCATATAGAAATTTCAGTAGGAAAGTGGCAAACATACACTTGTTGTGTATCCAATCTATTTATCTATCAATGGCATAGGCAGCGCAGATGAGCCAGACTCAGACACGGTTTGACAGATTTTGCTCTGCTGTCAAAAGTAGTGGCCGATGTGCGCATGTGCATGAAGTTCTGTACAACAAACTAACCACTAACTAAAAAGAAATCCTTTGAGAAGATGACTAAAAGACAAAAAAAGGATGAGGAGTATCGTACTTTTCAGCAGGAATGTACAGAGGAATTTGCCTTTGTTGAGAGCAGGTTCTGCAGTGTATCTAATATGCAATGATAAAACAGCATAAGAATTATTATTAAAAATAACTAAAAATGTAATAATTAAAAATAACGCTTATTTACTTATTGTACTTTAAAGGTGTTGAAATTACATAAAATGCCCAAATTTACTTGTATTTTGGGTTTTAGGTTTCATTTAAAAATATGTGGTGTTCATGGCTCTCCCCTGCTTCAGACCCACATGCAGGGCAGGGACAGATCACACCCGATCTGACATTCATGTTCATAGATTGATACGTCACTGTCGGTACTAGTGTCACTTCATGGCACTGCCATTTAACAGTGTTGTTGCCTGCATGCAGGTTTTGAATGTTTCAATCGCCCACCGCCCATCCCCTCCTTCACGAGAAGGATCCTAAATGCCCGACGCTCAACCACCTCACTGTGAGGTTAGGTTGAGGGATTTAGGCTTAGGTTTACGGTTGGAGGGGTCTAGGGTTTTGCTACAAACATTGCTACACCCTTCTCTAAACCTACCCCTAAACCTAACCGCAAGCTAAGATGGTGCTGATAAGCAGCCTACTGGGAATTATCGCTTGATAACGGTATAAAAGCGGATGGGACATGGCAACAACAGGGGCCTGTGGGTTGATGTGTGACGTCAACACATCAACTGTGAAGCATGTCCACTCCTGGGCTAGGTCTGCAGCTGGAGCCTTTTGTCTTTCACAAGACCTCCCTGTAGGGGTCCTTCCTTTATTTGCCTCTCAAAGTTTTTTTCTTTAGCCCGGATGAAGCTCAAAGTAACCTTTGATGTGTGTCTGTGCGTGTGTGTGTGTGTGTACATGTGTGTGAATGTGCGTCTGTGTGTGCGTGCATGCGTGTTTCCTGTAAATCTCTTTGATAGTGTTAATTATCAAAGAGTACGGCTATACAAATGATAGTTGGGTTGAGTTGAAAGTGAAATTGGGTACCGAATGACCTCACTATACGTAGGCCTGGCTACCATGTTAGGCAGTAACTAATTCAATATTATATATTACTGTAATATCATTACCTTTTCCAGCAAAAGTAAAGATAAGTTATTACTCTACCAAAATGTGTAATAAGTAATGTTACTCTGCTAAATGCCTCATTACTTTTTACTATTGTAATAAGAACAGATTTACAAGCTATCAACAGATAACAGAGGTGCACTGTAGTTTGTAGATCCTAATCCACCACAGCATTCTGCACACACGAAATACACAAGTATTCGCAGTTGCCGCAAGTTGTCACTAAACAGATTGTGTTGTACATCTCTATTCCTTTGCAGGTGGGAGGGGGGACTTGGGAAAGTAATATGTAATATAGTATTTTTTTATTCAATTAATAAGTAATATAGTATTATTTGATTCAAGTAATAAGTAATGTAAGATTATTACTTTTTTAAGTAAAGATATTACTCTCAAGTAATATTGCCCAACACTGCTGGCTACTAAGGTTAAAGTGATAGTTCAAATTTTTGGAACTTAAGTTGTATGAAATACTTTCCATGAACATAGTGTCAACTGTATTAATTGATTGCCAGAGTCCCGTCCTGGGGGTTCTGCTCTGGTTTTTGTCAATACTAAGTAGTTCCGGTCATTTTGTGAAGGTCCCCGGGGCCACGCAGTAAAAGTAAATTAATCCATTGTTTAATTATTTCTAAAATATTAGGACCTCCCTATCACATGGAACTAATTTTTATGCGCAAATAAATAAATAAAATGATAGAGGGGTCAAAAACGAACAAAGAACAAGCTAATATTTTAGGATCGGGTTGCCACTTGAAGGAAAAAGCATCTGATTGTGCGCCTGTAATTAGCAAAATACTGCAAAGTAATATAAAATTAAATTTAATTAAATTTTCTTAATTATTTCTACACACAGAAGAACTGCAGTACGACTAACAGCAGTTATGTCAGTATCGATGATGCATGATAGGTCATGGCCTGTACTGTACAGCTCCAGGACACAGTTGGTTGCCTTCCTTTGGAACAACTGTAACACACAGATGTGTGGGTGTGTGTGTGTGTGTGCGTACGTACATACGCGCGCGCGTGTGTGTGTGTGTGTGTGTGTGTGTGTGTGTGTGTGTGTGTGTGTGTGTGTGTGTGTGTGTGCGTGTGTGTGTGTGTGTGTTTGCGCTGGGTGGGTCATCAGTTAATTGAATGCCGGTTTGCATTTCACAGATGACTGAGTTTGTTAGCAGGCTTGATTGCTTTGCATTCATCGTATGCACATCCACATACAGTACAGAACAGTGTATTCAGTACAGGCTGACCTGGCTGGTCACACATGCTGTACTGTATACACTGGACATGAAAGGTTCCACATCACCTCGGGGGGGCCAAAGGGTTTTGCTCTTCTTTGCTGTGAGGATGTGTGAGATATACAGTACAAAGGAGGGGGAGGAGAACTTAGGCCAGGGATGGAAGATGTACTTGTGTTTTACTTAACCCTTTAAGGTTTGGCTAAAAAAATCATTAACATGGCAAGTTGAGCCCTTTTTTTTTCTGAGAGCGTACAATTTGTATACTCTGTGAACCAGAGTGTACAAATATAATTGAATTTCACTTCTGTTTTCTACTCAGTTTGTGGTTCAGAAACCCACTCACCAGTGACATCATCCATGCTAGACAGACTACAGTAGTAGGGGCTTTGTAATGCTGAATCCATTCCAAGCATTCGTATTGCTCAGAAAACAGCCATACCCATACCCATCGTCACAAATGTGCTTAGTCAGCACGTTTTGGCAAGTATAATGGCCGTTTTCATCCCAGTTTTTTTGCACTATTGTTGATTTAATGGTTCCCAATAGTGATGACAGCTCGAAGGGTTAATGGTACTATACGCATCGCGATACATGGTTGGTGATACGATGCATGGACATATTGGTTCATTATGCTGGTCCAATATAATTTGATGATTTGAAGTCGATACAGTAACTGTTTAAATACATTGACATTATTTATAAAATTAGATCGTTTCTGTCGCAAATCAGGTAAGAGTACATTAGTCTTCTCTTAGGGGCTCAGTTTTTGATTATTTTCCACTAATGATTACTAAGAAATATTAAGGTTCATGGTAGATTCCATGGTAGTAAAAGGCATGGATACTGTAAGTGGCATGAACTTTAAAAGGATTGGGTATTGTAATTTGTCTTTATTAAATAAGTTCCTATTCCTGCGACAAACACACAAGGAGCAATAGCTCCATTGTACCACAAGGGGGCTCTCATGCACTCCAGTGAGTACTACAGCATTCTGTTAGCAGGTTGATGCAGTGATTTAGTTTTTTTGGTCTTAGCCTCTTGAATTTAGTTTTTGTTACAATTTAGTCAGCTGGATTTAGAGTTAAGGTATAGTGAGTGATTTTACTCAATTCAATTAATAATATTATTATGTATTTATATTTTAGGGGGGTTACACCTCCCTACTGTAGATACTGTATATAAGGATATATGGCCATATAAGGAGTTCCTCCCAGTCCCCATCCAGCCCTGGGGTCAAAAGCCCCTAAGTTTCAGTTTAGGCTTTGGAGAGAGGAACTCTCCAAAGCACTTGGAGAGTTAATGTGTGAAATATTTAGATAAACAAATTAGACCCTTCACAAAATCATATTTATTAAATTGATACTTTTATTCCACACCGTTCAAAAAAACTTGGTGGATTTATTCTTTCACATATTTGTCTAAATGTATATAAAAAAAATAGCAATAGAACAGACCTTATACGCCCTGATGGCGTATAACCCTAAAAGGCCCATTCAGCGTTTCAGTCACAGACCACCATTTGATAACATTTAGCCCAGGGGTGCCCACACTTTTTTTAATTGAGAGCTACTTTCAAAATGAGCAGCTCAACAAGATCTACACATAAAAAATGTGATTGTTTGAAAATCCATTTCAAGGCAAAGAAAGTTTGAGCTTTGAAATAGTGGTGATGGTGTTACTAGCTGTTATAGTGTTTAAGAATAATGCAGTTATAATGAAAAATAGATGCTATTGTATATGCTTTACTGACGTTATGCATTACTGACGTTTGAAAACAGTATTTGAGGTTTGAGTTGACAGTTCGTGAACAACACGTTTTTGTCCACAATTGCGAAAGAGAACTGGCAAAACATTGGTCAAAATAACAATTATTCTCCATTTTCTAATTGTGTGGATTCTTGAAAATTACGTAATTCAGATGTTTAAACATAATTTAACTCTTGAGAGCGTTAAAATGAAACCAAATGCACCCTTACGGGTCCATTTGGTTTCATTTTAACACTCTCAAGAGTTACAGATCTATACGTTTTAGGGGACTGTCATGTGATCTACCTGCATGGCCTGTGTAATATACTGGTAGATCTCAATCTACCTTTTGGGCAGCCCTGATTTAGCCTGTCGGACCCCCAAAGCTAAAGAATATTTTGTTGTCGTTGAATAAGATTGTGCCCAGGATTCCACACTGCCGGCAGACGTCAATAAACAGAAGATTTGTTTTGCAACGTACATTATCATTATGCACATACACCATCTTATAATGTTGATGTTGAACAATAAACGGAGAGCGTAAAATAAAACCAATTGGACCTGTATGGGTCAAGAATAACGATCTATAAGGGTCCGCTCGGTTACCAACTCTCCATTATATAAGCTGGGGTCCATCGGAGACCACCTCAAGAAAACGGAAAAAAAGAGTGGCGTCATGAAGAAAATGCCAAAACATTCTTAGAAATAACTCTATAAGGTTTCCCCTGTATTTCAGCACAGTCAAGGGCAGGGGTTTTCAACCTTTTTCATCCCAGGGCCCACCATTTATTCAGCATTTGAGCCACGGACCACCATTTGAGGACATTTTAGCCCCACAGACCGCCCCAAACTAAAGATTTCCTTTGCTTCTGTCCATGACCATTAATCTTCTAGTTGTGTAGACTAGGACTGATTCACATGATGAATATTTTAACTCGTCAGAGTGTAAAAATGAAACCAAATGGACCCGCCAGGGTCCATTTGGTTTCATTTTTACATTCTCAAGAGTTACATCTGGTTAAACAACTTAGCAGGGGACCACCTGGAACCCTTTCAGGGACCACTGGTGGTCCCCGGACCACCTGTTGAAAACCCCTGGCCTAGAGGAGTGAGCGATGGAACGGGGAGGGAACACCCCTCTCTACATACGCGAGTAGTATAAAAAAATACATATGGTATGTATGAAATATAATTGTGATGCAGATTAAAGGTAATAGAGGCAACTTTACTGTGTATAAACACTGTGTTTGTAAACAGATTTGTTTAAAACCAGAATCTAACTCCACCTCACCTCCACTCTATTGGCTCATCATGAAACTGCTGGAGACTGCTGTGCTGCGATTGATTAAAACGCTGCCTCACCCCACACAATCCCCCTCCCCCTCACACATTAGCCACGCCTGTCCTGAGACCGACGAATGTTTTGTTTTCATGATTTGTTGACAACAACAAAGTTCTGGACCGTCTGCAGGGCAAGGCAAGTGTGTCTCTGCAGGGAAACAGCTGCAGCCTCAAAGTAGAAGCAACGTAGAGGGGAAAAGGGAAAAATATATATACTGTACCTACGGTATATATACATTCTTATTTTTGGCTAAAAAGTTGCCTACATTACCTTTTAAACTTTGTCATAGATTTCATAGACCGCTTTCATAGACGTTTTATATTTTACAGCTGGTTGCTTAGCCAAAACGTAAAATCGTTTAATTTTTAAATTCATTTTCGTGAATGGAAATGACAGATATATCACTGATTCCGTTGTCGGATGAGTAGTTCAGCCTCTATAGCATTCAGGACTCACGAGGCGCAGTGCCAGACTAACATTCAGGATGTTGTACTTCCAGAGTCAGTTTTCAGGAACTGTAGTTCCAGACTCTTGTTTTCAAGGGCGTACTGTAGCTCCAGACTCTATATAACATTCAGAAAGTGTACAGTGTAGTTCCAGACTTTTAAAGATTGTGGAATAGTTGTCTGTGCTAAAGCGAGACCACCACCACCACGCATCAGACCCCAGTTGCTTCCGACATCAGTTTCTCGTCCGTTTCGGTGTTGTGCCTGGGCGAGTACCTCTCCCGTCCTTTGAAGATGTTGATGCAGCACATGGTCAGGATGGGTCGGTGTGGCCACGCCTGGCGCAGGTCACTGGACGGGGTGGTCATGTTGTTGGGATTCTGGGGGAAAAAATGAAATAAATAAAATAAATAACCACCCAAAAATAATAACCACCCAAAGAATATACCCCAGACAGTCCTGTTAACTCTCTTATTGCCCTGGACGCTGTTGATGCTTTAAATAATTAATGACCTTGATGCCCTTGACGCTTTCTTGCCGCATTATCTAATCCCCAATGATTGTGACATTAATTTCAGCCTATTAGCATTTTTTCAGCATGATCAGCTAACGGCAGGTAGTACTCACACACAGAATTGGCCAAAATCGTTGGGTGCACGCTTGTACGTGCACACGCGTGGTCTGTATGTCCATCGCTGATCATAATGCAAACATTGGCGTGTCATTACAGCTTGATTTGACTTGTATATGATAGAAAACACGATCACTCGAATGAGACCTTGATTTTTCGATCATTTTTGTCCGTGTTGCGCGAAAACGGAAAGCCTGGACCTAATTTGTTAGCCACGGTGGCCTGGAAGTGGGAGTCAAGCTTTCGGGGAGGGGGGCATCTCTCCAAATGATGTGACATACTGTAGAACAGCAGTGGAGGGGCGGTGGAAGGACTGGGTATGATGACGACACGTTGGTGAGATCAAAACAGCAAAGTCTAGAAACAGACGGCAGCCTGCCCGCCCCCGAGGTGGAGTTTACTCACCCGCTGCAGCGTGACAAATATATAGACGGGGATGCACATGAGTGGGATGATGATGAGGACAGAGCACAGTGAGGTGGTGTAGACACTGGGCGTGTAGTCGTACACCCTCAGAGGCTGCTGGACCGCCAGGTCATACAGCATGGTCACCTGCATACAGCACAGTGTAAAGGGGACACAGGGAAACTGGCCTTTAACACACATTTATAGGCCTGGCATACCTACTGCTAATGCTAATATAACATTACATATAACAGGGGTTTTCAACCTTTTTCATCCCAGGGCCCACCGTTTATTCAGCATTTGAGCCACGGACCACCAATTGAGGATGTTTTTAGACCCACAGACCCCAAAACTAAAGATTTCTTTTGCTTCTGTCCATGACCTCTAATCTTCTAGTTGTCTAGACTTGGACAAATTCGCATGATGAAAAAATGAAACCAAATGGACCCGCAAGGGTCCATTTGGTTTCATTTTTACGTTCTCAATAGTTACATTTGGTTAACCAGCTTAGCTGGGGACCACCTGGAACCCTCTCAAGGACCACTGGTGGTCCCCGGACCACCTGTTGAAAACCCCTGACATATAACATTCAGCAGTTGTACATCTTGTACTTAACGTTTTTTGGCGGGAACGCCTTTTGGTGTTTTAAGCGTTATTAGCATTAGTAACATTACTTAGCATTATCAATGTTACTTAGCATTAAGTAGTATTATCAACAATACTTAGCATTATCATTACTTAGATTTATTAGCATTACTTAGAAATATCAGCATTACCTACCATTATTACCATTACTTAACATTACTTAACATTAGCATTACTTACTTGCATTATTAGAATTACATAGCATTATTGGCGTTACTTTAGCTACTGAAAAGTATCAGATCTACAAGCTCTACAAGTCTGTAGATCTGATGTAGATTACATCATATGGCCATTTAGGAGGTTCGGTGACTTGGCCCAAGGACTGATATCGTGGATTCACTCTAATGTTGCTCCACGGTAGTGATAGACCGATTATCGGCCGCGGCCGATTATCGAATTCGATATTCATGATTTTATAAATAATCGGTATCGGTGCTCAAAATAAATAATCGAAAACAGAGCTGACGATTATTTGTATTTATTATAAATGTTTAAAAAAATCGACCACTTTCATTGAAGATCCGGTAGATTGTGGTGGTAAGGAGATGTATAGCTGTGTGTCTCTGACTCCATCACCTCATGTATTTATACTGTAGATTTATCCAAATTATCCAAAATGTATTTTCTCTTTTTCTTTTATGTCTGAAGCTCTGTGTCTGTACTTGAATTAAAAAAGATGCATTTGATGGAGGGGAAACTGAAACACTTTTGCTGCTTCCGCACTTTTATTCTATTAAAGTAAATAATAATCATATCGGCTGATATCGGCTATCGGCCTTTTTGATGTTCCACTAATCAGTGATCGGAAACATCGGCCAAAAGTCTGATCGGTCGATCTCTACTCCACGGTATGAGTCTGCACACACTGTGTGCACGTGAGTGCGTATTCATTCATTCATTCATTCATTCATTCATTCAAGCTTTATTTATTCTCGAAAATACACTGAGTAAACTCATTTTCGGTGTTGTCGAGCATACACAATATAGAGCAACAACAAACAGACAACGTAATACATCAAAGAACATATACACACACACATACACCTACATACTGTACAGTACATACATATACACATACCTACACATACATAAAATAATCTAAAAACAATTGCATATTATGGGAGACTGCATTCTTACCAGAGTTCTAAAATGACTCAATGATACCAGAGCGGTTAATTTTAAAGTGCTCTGCAAATTGTTCCACGTATTTGGACCACAGAAGCTCAAGCTAAAAGCGGATCTACCAAGATGTAGCCTCGACACCCAGGCTTTCATTTCCGTTCACGTTGCACGAAACGGAAAGCCTGGACTAACCTGTTACATACAGTGGCCTAGAGGGGGGAGTCAACCTTCTGGGGTGGGCGTCGCTCTAAATGATGTGACGTAGAACAGCAGTGGACGGGCGCAGGAGGGGCCGGGGATGACGACACGTTTGTGAGATCAAATCAGATCAGCTCGATCTGCCGTGTGATTCCCACGGCACCCCGCCCCCCCTAGGCCAAAATCATCACGGGTTAGGCCAGGCTAACCAAGTGTGTGTGTGTGTCACTGTGCGTGCACGTGTGGGCGTGGCCTCACCCCACAGATGAACGGCGTGACAAACAACCAGCAGTATTTCAGCACAGGGAGAGGCCGGTACCCGATCATGTCCTCGATGTTGTCGTAGAAACGGTCCGCGCCTGTGAAAGACACAACGTATAGAGATCACAGGTATAAAAGGCCATGGGGTGCTGAAGCCATTGGTTCACACCATTAGATTATACTGCTGTCAGACAAGTCTATTGAGCCACCATAGATTTCATGGGACCACCATGAATGATGTACAGTTGTGGTTAATGTGATTTTATTATCAATACCAGTGATGTAAGTATTTTGATGAAGCACTGCTTTAATTTAGTTGTGAGGATACTTGATCATGGGAAAGGGGGAGCCAGTTGAGCCATTTTGTTGCATTTAAGTAGGTGTTTCTGTGGTCATCACAAAGCCACTGGAAAGGGGTTTAGAAAGGGCGATGAGTCTTAATAACTGTGTGTGTGTGTGTGTGTGTGTAAATATAGGCCTGCAAAGGGGGTGAAGTCGCCC
>CM076987.1:16629530-16731438 GCA_039105355.1 Benthosema pterotum
AATGTTCCCATTTGTACACTCTCAGGAAAATTTGGAAAATCGGTGGAATGCCCCTTTTTTTTCTTCTAAGATTTGTTTATGGGCTTTTACGCCTTTATTGATAGGACAGTAATTAGACAGGAAAGGGGGAGAGAGATGGGGAGTGACATGCGGCAAAGTCCTCCGGGCTCGGGAATCAAACCCCGGCGTACGCCGTCAGGCTGGCTTGGCAGCCTAGGTGCGCAGACGGTTGAGCTAACCGCCTGGGTGGAATTCCCCTTTAAGGTGGGCGAAGACTCCCTGCTCCCGTGCTTGTGGTGATGTTTAGAGTTAGGGTGGTGCCACTTGGGACTCGGGACATAACGTAGGGACGACACAAAACAACGTCATCAGGGGATCTAAAATCCCCTCGTACCTCACTAACGAGGGGCAGGCCCAGCAGGAAGCAGGACACGGCGATGGCGAGGACCAGGAGCTCCCTGCGGCCGCGCAGCTTGTCCGGGAACATGTCCGTGACGGCCGTGGCAAAGCTCTCCACACACACAAACTGAAACGGAAGCAAAGTTATCGACATTGACTCTTTGGGCTGATTTTACGCTGGCAGCCAGATCTAGCCTGAATCAAATCTTTGTGAAATCTGTGTGACTAGATAGCTACAGTATCTGATTGGTCTAACAGGTCACAGGAGTCATTGCAACGAATCAGATTCCAGGCTCGATGTGCCTCAGATCTGATTCAGGCTGGATTTGGCTGCCAGTGCAAACCAGGCCTTTGAGTAAAAGTATTTTCATGTATATAAAGAATAAAGACGGACGGATAAAATCACACCTGTGTGAAGTGAGTGAGATTACAATCGCAGATTATAATCACTCCCCAGAGATTTTGACAACATGCCTAATGGCAGACTCCCAAGTAGTACAACAATGTGCAAAACACAGCAGCAACATTTGTGATCTGCTGTGGTAAGAGAAGGATATCAAAGGGACTAATCATTGTGTGCATTCTTGTAACTTGGTAAATATACGACTTTCAAATGTAGGTACTTTTTTTACTGTCTGCATCCCTACCCTCACTTATGGTCACCTCGGATAAGCGGATGAAGATGGATGTGTCGTTTTACAGTTGTACTTTCCATTGGCAATGTAAACTTCTTATGCCAATAAAGCCCTTTGAATTGAACATGGAATTGAATTGAGTGAAGTGATCATCTCATTCCAGCCCCATAGAATTTGCTCTATGTTCACACAAACACTCACAGCTTGGCAATCATTATCAATGGCATTTAATGCTTCTGTTGAGCCAGTGATGTGTCAGGACAAACCTTAAAGAACAATGTAAAACACACCCTAAAAGCTGGACATGGGAGGAGGAGGAGGGGCTAGCACCGCTCAAAAATGTGAGCACTTGGCACAGGGTGTGACTTTTATTTTGTAACTGCACTCTGCCTCTGGTGCACATACCTTGGCTACACTGAACACTCCAGAGACTGAATAAAGGTCAAGAAGGAGGTGGTGATCCTCGTATTTACAATACGGATTTTTGGGGAGAAACATCAAGCCGTCACAACTTGTAAACGTCAACAATGTTCAAAGCTTTCAGAATTCGCATTGCACACAAACACACAATAACACACACACACACACACACACACACACACACACACACACACACACACACACACACACACACACACACACACACACACACACACACACACACACACACACACACACCTGACTGTCCAGCCCCAGCAGGAGGAGCATGAAGAAGAAGAGAACAGCCCAGAAATTGGATCCAGGCAGCATGGACAGAACCTTTGGATAGGAGATGAAGGCCAAACCGGGTCCTAGAGGGGTCACAAGAGACATATAGAACCACGGTTGATTTTGACAGCAGATTGGGGGTAACGACGGTGCTTTCCTTTCAAATAAATCAGGGGTTTTCAACCTTTTTCATACCAGTGACCACTATTTATTCAGCATTTTAGCCACGACCCCACCAATTGAGGACATTTTAGTCCCCACAGACCCCAAAACTAAAGATTCCCTTTGCTTCTGTCCATGACCATTAATCTTCTAGTTCTGTAGATTAGGACTGATTCACATGATGAATATTTTAACTCTTGAGAGTGTGAAAATGAAACCAAATGGACCCGCCCGCCAGGGTCCATTTGGTTTCATTTTTACGTTCTCAAGAGTTGCATCTGGTTAAACAACTTAGCTGGGGACCACCTGGAACCCTCTCAAGGACCACTGGTGGTCCCCGGACCACCTGTTGAAAACCCCTGAAATAAATGATCAATTTGAGTTCTAGGGATTTGTGTTCAAACATTACTATTGATTGCTGCACTCAGCTACAGAAAGCAAAGGACAATATTCTGTATAACTGTATATGCGATGCCATCTACTGGAAATTGCTTGACATAGCAGTTTCATTCTTACCGAATGCAGCAAGTGAAAAGGAAGGAAGGAAACTATTGTTAAAAAGCAAATACAATGGATTCCTAAAATTGTTTTTAATACTTAATGTCATTATAGTATTTTCCTTTATTTCTAATGGTTCGAGTCTAAATCACAACTGATATAACCATTCCTTGCCATTTATTCATTGCCAGTTTAAATTTCAGTACAGCGTCCTGAGGTGGTGGGGGTGCTAAAGTGATGAGGATATTTTATATTAGAGTCATTATACTGATGCTAGATAAAACCAGGCTTGTTTAAATTCCATGTAAACTTGGAAAATCAACAATGGTGGACATGTTATTTCCCCTTTTAAACATCTGGGTTAAAACACGATTTTCTCACAGAGACCGTCTCTGTCGGATGGAAACCAGCATTGATTTCGACACAAATTGTGTCAAAGATTTAGTTTTAGTGTAGTTCAATCGACTAAATATAAAGACAAAGACATTTAGTGGAGAAGTCTGATTTTGTCAGGTCTGGATGCCATTGAGATGACTCTTCATAACGCCCTAACATTTCAGTCTAGTTGCATTTGATGGCAAAATTGTCAATACAAATGGACCTTCTAGGGTCAATTTGGTTCAATTTGTGCACTCTCAAGGAAAAAAATGAAAATGGATGGAATTCCCATTTAATCAACCAAACAACTAACTAACCAACCAATAGGGGTGGGACGATTCACTTATCTCATGATACAATATGCTTTGATATATCGATGTATCACATTTCTCCCCACAAATTACTGTGCTTTTATTATATTAGAACAAGGAGGGTCCATTTGGTTCCATTTGTACACCCTCAGAAAAAAGGTCCTACAAGAAAAATATACAAACACAACTTCATCGAGTGTTACTCCATGTCAATGATTTCTTTCAGACTTCCTTTTTAGGAAACATAGGAAACATATCTCGCCATCATCTCTAAATGTACAGAAATGCACGGATGAGGTCAGTCTTTCTGACGTGAACATAACTATCAAAAACATCGACTTTGAACCTGGCGATTCGATATTGATATCATGGCATTAAATTAAATTGCGATATACTGTATTGGCATATCGATTTTTTTTGCCCACCGCTACCAAAGCCTATCTAATAAGGACAAGAAGCCAAGACACCTATGGGGGTGTCCACGTTGGTTCATGGGAGGAAACAGACATGTGCAGTACAGACCAGGAAGTCAAACCATCCAAGAGACCAATGGCATGCATGGTTTGCAAGTGTCAAACTTCCTGGAATGTACTGCGCATGTCTGTTTCCTCCCATGAACCAATGTGGACTTCCCCATAGGTGTCTTGGCTTCTTGTCTTTATTAGATAGTCATTGACCGCTACCAACCAACCAATCAATCAGAGAGAGAGGTAAAACAAGTTGAGGAAAGAACTCACCGGATGACGCGACTTCAGAAATGTCCACGGCCAGCTCGTGGGCCATGTATCCCAGCCCCGAGAACACGACGAAGCCGGCGAAGATACTGGTGGCGCTGTTCAGACAACAGAGCGCCAGGCAGTCCCTGTCCACACACACACACGCACACGCACACGCACACACGTACTGTATGTCATCACTGCAATCTGAGAATCCCTTCGCCAAATAATAGGGGTGGGCAAAAAAAAAATCGATATATCAATATATTGCTATTCTTAATGCCATGATATCAATATTGTGGCGCCCAATTTGGGCATTGGGCGTATGTGTTCATCTTATGTCATATTGATAAAGCATATCCCAGTACAGACCTGAGTGAATGGTATTAACATGGAAAGGAATGTTTGTATTAACTGTGACTAAAACCCCACTGCCATAAACTGACCCCTGATAGATAAGGCTTGCTTGTGTAAACAATGGAGTTCAACCCTCTCCTCCAAGTGAAATAGGACCCCTGCATGGAGACCCCGTGTCCACATGCTAGTGAGTTACATCCTGGTCCTCAAAACACTTCCTGATAAGCAACCAATGGTGTCAATTGGCTGGAGTCATACACCCAAGGGGGATGGCTTACGGAAGTGACAATAGTGCTTGCATGGGTGTAATTCATCAGATTCACCTAAGCAAGCAACAGCAGAAGCATCGTACCTTGTGCAGCCCGGCTGGGAGGCACAAAGGAAATCCAATATAACCAGAGACCACATAGACCAAACGATTTATTACCTACTACTACAGTACTACTACTGCTACTGACTATTGTTCAATGTGTACTAACCTGAAGTCTATGAACTATGTTATGCATGCTAATTAAATAAATATATGCCAAAATACATATTGAATCAATTCTTTAGTGTTAGATAAGACCATTGAGCAAGAGTAATAAATAGACCCTATGTGATCGCTGGACCCTTCCAATGGGGTTAACTGGCGTGAAAGGCTATGAATAGCTAATAACTTCGTGACCGGTTAAAAAGTTGGACAGTAATAAATCGTTACCGATTTAAGTAATAAATCGTTGCGTACAGTTTCATACAAACTGTGGTCAACGATCTACACCAGCTCTAGTGTTGTGCACAGAGCTGACCAGTAATAAATCGTTACCGATTTAAGTAATAAATCGTAGGGCAATTATAGATATAATTGCGGTTAACGGTTTTACTCGATAAATCGGTTCTAGTGTTGTGCACAGAGCCGAACAGTAATAAATCGTTCCGGTGCGGTTTTAATGTAACCTATGGTAAACGGTTTTTACTCCACAAAGCAGCTCTAGTGTTGTGCACAGAGTTGACAAAATCTGATCCGTATAGTCTAGTGTTGTGCACAGGCCATGGACAGTAATAACTTCTGTCTGAGCAGGGAATCTCCGCTTTCTGACTCAAGTGTTGGAAAGCGTAAAATACCGGTCCTAGTGTTGTGCACAGGTCCCGAAAATAGCGATAAACCCTAACAAACTACAGTAAAACGCAATAATGTTAATCAGGCAGCAAAATCGGCACCTTAGATTACACGAATGAAGCGTAGTATGTTTGATAAAAAGGACTGAGCATTAAATAGGCCTGGGGGTCAGCCAGTCTGAGGGGAGCTATGAAAACCAGCTAAATGTGACCTGAGGTCACACAGTTAAACAAAATAGCGAAAACCCGCAATTAACTGCAGTAAAGCGCAAAATAATATTAATCACGGCAGCAAAATCGGCACCGATAGATTAATTAAGAAAGCGTGGCAAGTTTGGGCATTGAATAGGCCTGGAGGTCAGCCAAAGGGGAGCTATTACCCACCAAAATAGATGGGAGTCTAATACTTTGGGGGACTGAACTGTTAAAAGCTGATGAAAGTCCACTAAATATAAAGCAAAACACAGCTAAATCCAGAGAGCATATAGATGGGAGTCTATTGAGCCTTTGAAGTTGAGAGCTAAGTGTTAAAGCTAATAGTGGCTGAAAACTGGGAGAGTCATTGGTAAAATGGCCGCCAGACAAAAGCTAACTTGCTAAGTAAGTTAGCGTAACATGTCCATTGTTTCTCTGTGGGGAGACAGAGCAGCAATGTGACATTGCGCAACCATCAACTTGAAGGGGGATGGTTGGTACTGTGGCTGGCCTGCTAGCTGATAAGAATCTCGCCCCAAAAGGCGGGGGGATGGTGCAGCAGGGACATACAGAGACTCATGAATTGAGATAACCTGAGCCACAACTATCTTTAACAAAAAGCACATACTTGAATACTGAATAAATAAGCCTTGAGATACTTCCACTATTAGACTATTGTGTGATAACTTGATTGTTAAATGAGGGGCAGGTAAACCAGTGAACACCTAGCTATAATTCTAGAACCGTGTGAACACGCCAACTAGAAAAATACCTCTTGCCAAAAGTAAACCTAACAAATTAAGTTAAGCATTGCCTAAAGTTCCTAGTTCAGTTAAATTGATATTATCAGGTTGCGGTAATTATTTACTTAAAGTTCCTAGGTCAGTTGAAGCTGATATTATCAGGTTGCGGTAATAATTACTTAAAGTTCCTAGTTCAGTTTTAATTGATATTATCGGGTTGCGGTAAAATGGCTGACTTAAATGAGTTAAGAGTTAAAAGCTTGAAGGCACAATCTTGTTTCGAGAAAATAGCATCGAAGTGTGAACTGTATTGTGAAAAAGGTTACTTCAGTGAAATAACAGTAATGTTTGCTGAGTTAAAGTTAACACTTGATGAAGTCATTGACTCATCAATTGACTATGCTGATGCTCTACATGAGGTAGACCAGCTTGAGCCTGCTAAACAGGCAAATGAACTTATGAAAGCCTGTATCAAAAGGTTTTCCCAGGATAAGTTTAAACAAATCGGAAAAATGATCCGTGTACAATTGATTAGGGCTACTAACACATTAGCCAGTGAGATGAGGCGTGACTGCGACTCCAGTGATGATCGAGGCGGGAGCCAGGCCACTGAGGAAGTGACAGCAGGAGCCCATCGACCACCTCCTTATCTTCAAGAGGAGGCCATAAAAATTGCCTGCGGCTGCAGTGATGATCGAGGCAGAAACCCGGCCACTGAGATGACAGCGACAGCAGAAGAAGACGGAGCCATAAACTCCACAGAGGAGGAAACGGCAACCATAAAGACGCCTGCAGATGTCGAAGCAGACCTGCAGGATGAAGGAGGCATCATCGATGACCCCCACCCGACAAGCCTTCTCTCTGGGAGGAGAGATGCATCGATTGAACCCCTCTTCACCGCGGACGCACTGGAAGAGACCGTGGACGGCACCCCAGGCGTACCTACAGCGAAAGATGAAGAGGAGGACCAAACGCCGGAGCTCATCCTCAGTTTGAGGGAGCTAGCAACGACTCCGTGCCTGGGAGAGCAGGTATGCGGAGACCAACTCGTCGCACCGGTCAACATAAAGACAGTGACCACCCACCAAGAGGTAGGCGCTGCATCGAAAGAGCCACTGGTCACCCTACAGGCGAGCCGAGCCTCAACGGTGAGCACCAGTGCCAATCTGGTGAAAGGTAGAGGTGGTAACAAGCCACTTCCCACACCGCCAGCAGCAAAAGGAGCCATGCATGCTGGGAAACAAAAGCAGAGCTGGAGAGAGCTTTGCAAAGCAGCGTTCTCCATTGCAAGCTATTCAGAGCAACGGGTCACAATAAAACCCAAAATGGAAGCTTGCCCCAAAGTCAAAATGAAGACTTGTGAGATCTGCAACAAGCGTCACTGATAACACTCACACACACACACACCCCTTCTCCAGCAGGAAGAGAGGAGGGGGCTCAGAAAGTGAGCGCACAACAGGACACATACTGCCCTTCTTCACAGACTAAGATCGTCTAAAAGATGACAATGTATGTGAAATTAATGCTATACCCATGAACCATTACCGAGTACGCACCAGAAAAAGGTATTAAGATAGGAAAGGAATGTTGAATCATGTAATTAATCCTTGTTGTTGCAGCACGGTGAAATGAGCCTACGTGTGAATGTGGTAAGAAGTGCCGACGCACAAACTCATGCTCCTGATGAAAGTAATATCAACAATGCATTTTGAGTACAGACCTGAAATAGGTATTAACATGGAAAATAATGTTTGGTATTACCTAAACTTTACATGTAAAATGATGCAGTGTTAGGTGTTTGAAGACACGCACACACGCACACATGTAACAAAATTAATGCAGTGTTAGGTGTTGGGAGACACGCACACACGCACACATGTGGTAACAAAATGATGCAGTGTTAGGTGTTTGAAGACACGCACACACGCACACACACACATGTGGTAACAAAAATGAGTGCAGTATTAGGTGTTAATGACACGCACATACGCACAGACAAACACACACACACACTTGGTCCTGCAAAAATGTGTATAAGATGTGTAAACCATTTTCTGTTGAATTCTCCAACATCTGTGATGGGAGGTAATCAAGAAAATGGAAACAGTTACTATCAAGTGCTCTACTAAAAACTACTGTGAGAAAGTAAGTTGAAGAGTTCTGAGGGTTTGCTGTAAGTAGGTATTACTTTGAAGAGTTAAATACTGAAGTGAGTAAATTCCCAAAAAAGTAACGACAAAGCCTTGTTATCTCAACAAACAAACAGGGAAACAGGCCCAATAATCTACCAGTAAAGGGATCTTTCTGGTCAAAAAGTAGCAATTTATTTAACGGGTGAGACGTAAATAATTGTGAAAATCAATTGAATCCACTGAAGTGTTAGATTCAAAACAAATCGAATAGAGAAGAGTAAGGATAAAATCACCAAATGTTGTAATCCGTCCTGATAGCCGTGAGACAAAAGGCATATTAAAGGTGTACATTTGTGTTAATCTGAAATCCTATTCGAGTACAAGCTACGCCAAGAGAATGACCAATCAAAAGGGTTTTTAATAGGTCATTGTCGGGGGGTGTGGCGCCCAATTTGGGCATTGGGCGTATGTGTTCATCTTCTGTCATATTGATAAAGCATATCCCAGTACAGACCTGAGTGAATGGTATTAACATGGAAAGGAATGTTTGTATTAACTGTGACTAAAACCCCACTGCCATAAACTGACCCTGATAGATAAGGCTTGCTTGTGTAAACAATGGAGTTCAACCCTCTCCTCCAAGTGAAATAGGACCCCTGCATGGAGACCCGTGTCCACATGCTAGTGAGTTACATCCTGGTCCTCAAAACACTTCCTGATAAGCAACCAATGGTGTCAATTGGCTGGAGTCATACACCCAAGGGGGATGGCTTACGGAAGTGACAATAGTGCTTGCATGGGTGTAATTCATCAGATTCACCTAAGCAAGCAACAGCAGAAGCATCGTACCTTGTGCAGCCCGGCTGGGAGGCACAAAGGAAATCCAATATAACCAGAGACCACATAGACCAAACGATTTATTACCTACTACTACAGTACTACTACTGCTACTGACTATTGTTCAATGTGTACTAACCTGAAGATTATGAACTATGTTATGCATGCTAAATAAATAAATATATGCCAAAATACATATTGAATCAATTCTTTAGTGTTAGATAAGACCATTGAGCAAGAGTAATAAATAGACCCTATGTGATCGCTGGACCCTTCCAATGGGGTTAACTGGCGTGAAAGGCTATGAATAGCTAATAACTTCGTGACCGGTTAAAAAGTTGGACAAATATCGATTCGCCAGGTTCAAAATTGATTTTTTTGTGACATTTATTTAGGTCCTATTCATTAATTTGTTCATGTCAGAAAGACTGACTGACTTATTTTTCTTTTAGGACCTTTTTTCTGAGGGTGTACAAATGGAACCAAATGGAACCGTCAGGGTCCATTTGAAAATGGGTGTAATCCCCCTTATTGTAGTATAAAAAGCACAGTCATTTGTGGGGAAAAAATGTGATATGTCGATATATCAAATCGATTTGCAGCATAACTAAGAATCGACGCAATATAAATCGAATCAGAATCCTAAATATCGATAAGTTATCACATCGTGAGGTAAGTGAATCGTCCCACCCCTACCAAATAACACACAAAAAACAGAATTGACAAGCCACTTCTGCTGCTTCTTGTGTGTGCATGTGTGCGCTTGAGCACACACGTGTTGTGTCTTGTAGTGGCGACGCAGTGTGATAAAAGCGGGGTGTTTTCTTGAAACAAACAGTTAAAATGACGATATATAAACTGTACAGTGCGGGACGCGGGTGTGTGGCTATACTGACCTGTAGCAGTTGTTGTTGTATTTGTTGTAACTTCCCAGGGCAGTTAACACACCTTGACACACGGCATAGGAGAAGAATACCTGAGTCCCTGCATCGCGCCATATCTACACACAGAGAGAGAGCATAGACTAAGAGTTACGCAAACTCCGTTCACTTCATGGGGCCAATCCAATGGCAGCTCTTCTACAAAAACCTCTATTGGGATTGAGGATAAAGTAGGGACAAATGGAGTTATGGAAGTCACGCGAGTACATGAAACACATGACCAGGCTGTTTTCTGCTCCCTCAATGTCGCAACTCTTCTACTAGATGGCTCTGTTAGATCTAGGCAGAGGCAGAGATGGGGAGAGGCCATGACATTCTTTGAGGACTTTTTTTATGCCTTTATTGATACGTACACAATCACAGCAAAGGTTGTCAGTTGGGGCAGGACTAAACCCCCGACCCCTCATGCGTGCCCACAACATGGTGAACTTCTCCAATCTTAGCTTTGTCTGAAATGCATTAGTTAAAGGTAATAGAGGCAACTTTAGTGTGTACAAACACTGTGTTTGTAAACAGATTTGCTTGAAAACAGAATCTAACTCCACCTCACCTCCACTATTGGATCATTATGAATCTGCTGGAGATTGCTGTGCTATGATTGGCGAAAATGCTGCCTTACACAGACAAGATTTGTTGACAACAAAAAGTTCTGGACCGAGAGCAGGACGAAGCCAGTCTCCAGGGAAACAGCTGCAGCATCAAAGTAGAAGTAACATAGAGGGGGAAAAAAGCAAAACATGGCTAAAAAGTTGAGATTTCAAAGTTGCCTGTACCACATGGGGAGTTGCGAAACAAAACATCCCGACGGGTGCGTGGAAGGATAAACACGAGCATGTGGTTGCCATTACGTTCCTATCTTGTAGCGTAATGAAAAGTCATTAGCCTCGGGGTCAAGAACGCCATTACACAAAGCCTGCTCCAGGCCAATATAAACACTCGTGTGCGTTGTGTGTGTGCATGTGCGTGTATGTGCCCCCCCCCCCCCCATCCCCTCACTCCCATTCAGTGTTGTAGTGGGACTTTTAGAACTGGGGGACGCCTCTTTTCTTTTTTTCTGAGAGTGTACAAATTTTTTTAGACCTCCATTTCTAGGAAACATTGAGTGGGGGATTTTTTTTTATCATGTCCACACAACATCTCTAAGGTATATTAATGACATAGTAAAATATTGAAAATGAGCGGAATTCCCCTTTAAGACATGTGCATGCACACTTGCATTTACATGCATATTTGTGTACACCTGCGCAACACACACACAGACACGCTATTAAAACAAGTATAGGTTATTGAAAAAGATCGTTTACAATGCATAATTGTATCCATGAAAGTAAATGACAAGACAAAAAACATAGGCCTACTTTTGCCTCCAAAATATTTTAGATGCGTCCCCCCTCCACTACACCCCTGCTCCCATTCTTCTGTCAGCAACACTGGCCTCTTTGACTGGCAAGTCAGTGTCTCTAAGTCTGGACCAAACCAACCCCATCCTTCCACTCGTCCATCCTATAACAAGGACATTGTACAGACCCCTGAGGCAGATTTAAAGCTTTTTAGATTTTGAACAGAGCTGTCCCCCTCCCCAAATCCATCCCACACAACAGACCCCTTTCAACCACGCTGGAGGAAGGGAATAATGAAGACGCTCGCTCACTCAAGTTAAGTCTCATTTGAAGTTCTGCAGCGCCTGGGCGTTGTGGTTACGTAACCTCGACCCCCTGAACCCCCCTATACCACTGCTTTCACTGTGAACTTTCTCCCACAGACATACACAAAAGCGGGGGGAATTCTCACAACTTCCTGACAGCTTGTGTGTGCTCAATCTGTAACTCTAATTTCCATGAGTGGAGCTGCTGTACTCCTGGACTCCCTCGTGGCATATAGTGAAACCATGTGCATTCCCGGGATGCTTCGCAGCGGACCTTCTTCATGACTGCCCCCCTTTGTTCCAGCGGCACAATGTACATCTTTATGGACTTAAAAAAAAAACATGTGCGCGGGCCAGGATCAATCTTCCATGCTGAGACGTGACAGTTCCAGAGTAACAGTTACTGTAAAGCTAGGGTGAAGAAGTGAATTTAGGTGAATAGTTTTCACCGCGTTGTACTGAAGCTCTTTCAGGCTTCGCCCTGGCCTGGGCTCAGACGCGATGAAAACTCTTCACCTGAACTTACTTCACCCTGGAGTATGTATGAGTCTTTACTCATACAAGCAGAGATAGTAATGCGATCGGTTTGCGGCTGTCGGCCATCCCTCGAAAATACTTCAATCGGCTGGTTTAGGTGATGACGTCATGGTGACGTGTTTAAGAGATCCTCAGTAAGTATTGTCATTTAGGGGATTATCTCCTGGCGGTGTCGGGGGTACTAGCTCTCTGGCCGCTTGCTCTGCTCGTGGACAAGTAGGCCATGGCCTATTGGTGTGCAATTCACAAGTTGGCACTCTACTGAGTGAAGTTCTACTTATTTTCTATAATAGTAGTTTTTGTGCCTTTATTGATGTGTCACAATCACAGGAAATGGCGTTCATCAAGAGCTGCGTTGCCAGAGCGGAAATGGACATCTTATATCAGGACGTTTATGGGCACTCTGCAAGATCACTGGACAAACAGCTAGCAAAATGAGAATAAAGATGCTATCGGTGATTACATTATAACCCGACAAAGGGTAAAGGTATGTTTGCTGATGGTCTGCGCCAATGGTGGCGGGCGCGACTATCGTTTTACGTCAATTCGTTGGCGGCTATCATCGGCAATGGCAGTTCTTGTGTTAATAGATTTCTTTGGATATTCCGGGTTGAGCTGTTTGAGCATTGAGCAGTCATGTTCCACACTGTCTCAAACGCACAAATCCTTACAGTATAGTGCATGGAGCTTTACGGAGGGGAGGAGGGCAACATTTTTGTGTGATTATTAGTTGTTTATTACATTATAACCACTTGAACCGTAGCAACCCCTGTTCTGAGGCGAACGATTTCAAGCTTATTGGCTTTTGAACAGAGCTGTCCCAAATCCATCTCCAAACACGTACACCACATGCACACACACACACACACACACACACACACACACACACACACACACACACACACACACACACACACACACACACTCTCACAATGCGGGCACTTATCAGGGCCGGATATAGCCAGCCCTACTAGGGTGGGCTGGAAGAATGGCAGGGTGGGCACCTCCAAAGTTTTTCATACGAATCAGTGCTTTTCAACCTTTTTGACACCAGTGACCACTATTTATTCAGCACTTGAGCCACGGACCAACATTTGAGGACATTTTAGCCCCACAGACCCAAAAATAAAGCTTTCTTTTGCTTTTGTCCACAATTCCAGGCTGGATTTGGGAACCAAAACAGTCAAACATACAGATCAAAATGACCATTAATCTTCAACAATATCTAGTTGAGTAAACTTGGGCTAATTCACATGATGAATATTTTAACTCTTGAGAGTGTAAACATGAAACCAAATGGACCCGCAAGGGTCCATTTGGTTTCATGTTTACGCTCTCAAAGAGTTACATCTGGTTAACCAAATTTCCATCATTTAGCCTGGGGATCACCTGGAACCCTCTCAAGGATCGCTAGTGGTCCACTGGTTGAAAACCACTGATATTACCTTTCATTGGGTGGGCAGGATGCATGTGTGGTTGGGCTGCGCCCACCCCTGACCCCATCTACACGTAGATCTGGCCCTGACACTAATACGACATATTGAGGCAAGCCATACCACATGCACATAACAACACACTTCTGGACAGCGGCGTTAACAACAGGAAGTGACAGTATAAGTGGGTGACAGTGACAGAGAGGACGTGGCCCCGCATTGCTGACATTTGACCTCCTTTTGGCGCCTGAAGACACAGGCGCTGTGCGGGGGAGACACAGAGACAGACATGACTGTCTGTAATAATGAAGTTTTGGGTCATGACCGTGAAACAGGGGTTTTCAACCGGTGGTCCGGGGACCACCAGGGGTCCCAAAGAGAGAGTTCCACGTGGTCGCCCAGCTATACTGTAGATGATGGACAGTTGGTTAACCAATTGTAACTCTTTGAGAGTGTAAAAATGAAACCAAATGGACCCTTGCTGGTCCATTTGGTTTCATATTTACACTCTCAAGAGTTAAAACATTCATCATCTGAATTAGCACAAGGCTACACAGTTAGGGAATGTAGGAGAATGGTCATTTTGATCTCTAGGTTTGCCTGTTTTGTTTTAGAAAATCCAACCTGGAATTGTGGACAAAACCAAAATAAATCTTTAGTTTTGGGGTATGTGTGGTGACAATGTTGTAAAATGGTGAAGCCTTAAAGGTTATAGAGGCAACTTTTTTTTTTTCTCCAAAACTAGATATATTGTTTTGCCTTTTCCCCCTCTACGTTGCTTCTACTTTGATGGTGCAGCTGTTTCCCTGCTGACACTTGCTTCATCCTGCAAATGGTCCAGAACTTTTTTGCTGTCAACACAAATAGGCCATGGCCTATTTGTATTTGGTGATCTTGTATTTTAAAAGAGCCGCATTGCCAGACCGGAAACGGACTTCTTATAACAGCGGAATGGAATATACGCTGTTAATCGATACTGACAGGCTTGTCAACAAGTGTTTGAGTGTTGAACTGAACAAATGAACTGCTGCAGCAGCAGAACTCTCATTGGCTGTAATGCATGCTTTCTCAGGACACACTTCATACTGTGAGATGACTTGTTGGCGACAGAGTCAAATATCAAACATGCTAGATATTCAGAAACTGTCGGGAAGCCGTCAGGAGTGCGTTTATCTGTGCTATATCTTCTCGCAGAGCCTTTCACACACAGGGAGCGTCACATCTTGCATCAGATCGGGAGTTTTGTTGGTGAGCAACAAATAAGCAACTGCACTTTAGAAACAAGCCTAAATAAGCAACTACACTTTAGAAACAAGCCTAAAGAAGCGACTACACTTCAAATAAGCGGCTACACTTCAGAAGCAAGCCTAAATAAGCAACTACACGCAACAAGCCCCAAAAATAAGTAACTACATTTAAGAAACCAGCCCCCAAAATAAGTAACTACGTTTTAGAAACAAGCCCCAACATAAGTAACTACATTTTAGAAACAAGCCCCAAAATAAGTAACTACATTTTAGAAACAAGCTCCAAAATAAGCAACTACACTTTAGAAACAAGCGTAAATAAGCAACTACACTTTAGAAACAAGCCCCAAATAAGCAATTACACCTTAGAAACAAGCCCAAATGAGCAACTACAAGTCCAAGTCCAAAAGCTTACAATAAGCAGACATGGGCAGGACAAGGAGAGTGTGTTATCTTTACAGAATGTGAGTCTAATAAGTTCTGCCAGAAAAGAGAGACATTTGAGGTCGAGGCTGAGAGAGGGAGTCAGGAGCAGTGTTGGAAAAATAACGGCTCCATTGTTTTACTTAGGCTAAGAAGTCGAAGTATCATTATCATCATCTAGAAATAAATTAGTTTGTATAAGTTCCAAAAAGTTGTTGTATTGTAATCATACAGTATATGGTAACAACAGTGAAAGCACTAGAGTAAGGGCTCCATTTTTGTTACCGCTAAACCCCTTATCCCTTAACTTCTTTGCCTTTTTAAACTATTTAAAGAAAACATTTTTCAGTAGTCCAAATGGCCAGTCTACAAGCTCACCACGTGTTAATAGAATGACATGCTGAAATATTCCAAAACGTTTATCAAAATAGTAAAAACGTAATGAGGGATTTGGGATAAGGGGTTTAACATGTAACGAAAATGGAGCCCTAAATGTCCTGTTATAGCAGTTGACGGACATTGTTCGTCTCGGCGTTGGTATCAACGATGCATTGAACCGTCCCGTGTCTCTCAGAGTGGTCTTACCGCGGGGTCGGCGAGCCTGTAGAAGTCAGGCTTGAGGTAGAACCTGATGCCGTTGCCGGCGCCCGGAAGTGTCACACCACGGATGAACAGGATGAACAGCATGAGGTAGGGGAAGGTCGCTGTGAAATACACCACCTAGACATGTACACACACACACACACACACACACACACACACACACACACACACACACACACACACACACACACACACACACACCCACACACACACACACACACACACACACACACACACCCCCCCACACACACACACACACACACACACACACACACACACACACACACACACACACACACACACACACACACACACACACACACACACCTGCATTCAATGCATGTCATGATGTTATGATATACAGCAGGAGTTTCCAAACTTTTTGATGCCAGGGCCCACTATTTATTCGGCATTTGAGCCACGGACCACCATTTGAGGACATTTTAGACCCACAGCCCCCAAAACTAAGGATTTTTTTGCTTTTGTCCACAATTCCAGGCTGGATTTGGGAAACAAAACAGACCAAAATGACCATTAATCCTCTAGTGTGTAGACGGGATAATTAAGATGATGAATATTTTAACTCTTGAGAGTGTAAAAACGAAACCAAATGGACCCACAAGGGTCCATTTGGTTTCGTTTTTACATTCTTAAGAGTTACATTTGGTTAACCAACTTTCCATCATTTAGCCTGGGGACCACCTGGAGTCCTCTCAGGGACCACTGGTGGTCCCCGGACCACCAGTTGAAAACCACTGATATACAGCAATGCATGGTTACATTGAGTGTCTGACTCATAATGTAAAAGCCACCGAAAATGTGATCCGAAGGTACAGTATATAATACATTAAAGTAGCGTTCAGTGATATGGTGATATGGTGATTTGAAACTCGGTGGGACGAAGATGCCAAGGACTTGTCATCGCTGTCGATTCCTTGGTGTCTTCACTGTTAAACTAATGAAACGTCAAACAGGATTATTAATTAATGTAAACATACATATGTAACCCAGGTATAGTATTATTCATGAATCACACACACCGCTATCACAAACTTGTGATATACTTAAGTAAATTAGTCACTGAATGTTAATGTAAGAAGATGTGCCATGTTTGCACCTGTTCTTCTGCTTGTGTTTGTTTATAATTTACTCTGAAATGTAATGTACTGTATATGGATTTTGATTATGCTATATTGCAACTTTGGCTTCATTGGAAACAAGTCCTCACCTTGCCTGTGGACTTGATTCCCTTCCAGATGCAGAAGTAACATATGATCCATGCTAGGAGCAGACAGAGGGCCAGGTCCCAGTGGACGGTACCCACAGACATGTCTTCTGACATCCGCAACACACGTCTCCTGAAGAAAAAGAATTAGAAGAAGAAGAAGAAGAATTAGAACATGGGTTTTCAACCTTTTTCATCTCAGGGACCACCATTTATTCAGGATTTGAGCCACGGACCACCATTTGAGGATATTTTAGCCCCAAGCCCCCAAATTTAAAGATTTATTTTGCTTTTGTCCACAATTCCAGCCTGGATTTGGAAAACAAAACAAGCAAAACATACATTCCAAAATGGCTAATTTTGATGATGAATATTTTAACTCTTGAGTGTAAAAATGAACCAAATGAACCCTGGTGGGTCCATTTGGTTTCATTTTTACGTTCTCAAGAGGTACATTTGGTTAAACAACTTAGCTGGGGACCACCTGGAACCCTCTTAAGGACCACTGGTGGTCCCCGGACCACCTGTTGAAAACCCCCGAATTAGAAAAAGAATTAGAATTTGAAGAATAAACAACTCAAGGCTCATTCAGAGTTTGATTTTCGGCAACCACCACTGGGGGGTGAGTAAAGACCTCCTAATTGACACTAATTAGACCCCACATTTCTACACATCAGCCCTAAAAAAAAATCACAAACAGTTCAGGTCCAACTACTCTCTTAGATATAATCCAAAAGATACATCCAAGAATACATCTGCACTTTATCATTCCAACATGTTACAGATCCATCACTCATTGTGCCCATATGGACTCCATCCTCAAATGCACAAAGACTGGAAACATCTGCAACATAAATACAGATGTTTTTGGTCTGCCTACAGGGTTTAGTTTAGCCACAGAGAGATAGGGAGAGGGAGGGAGACAGGGAGCAACACATATTGTTCTGATCTCTGCTGGGCAGCCCAGTCTGAAGTTCTTCTCTGATTTCCCAACATCTAAGCCTCAATGGAAAGCAGGAATTCATTCATCACGTGCAGAGCATGCACCCACGTCCAGTGTTATGAAAGCAGAAAGCCCCCCTGACATTTTCAAGGTCAAAACCTGCTGGAATTTGCATGTTATTGCACTGTAAACAGAGATGATCGGGGACCCACTCGAGTGACAGAACAACAGAATCGTTTCTGTGTTGTTTTGCAAACTTCGTTCCTGGTCAGTGGTGCAAAAAAGGATTCACATGTTTTGCGTGAAGAAAAAGTTACAAGAAACAATATCCCTGCCTTGGTCAGAGTACAAACCTCACAAAGACTGTTTGAGAAATGAAATCCAACCTCAAAACCACATAGAGTACACCGGGAGAAGACCCAATAGTGAGCCTTTTGAGAAGTGCATGTGGGTGAGTGTGTGTATTGTCACTTACAACCAAAACTCCTCCTCTGGAATTGTGAGTCCCAAAATGGTGGTCGTATTGCTGAAAAATAACAATACATTGCATTATGTTGTTGGATGGAAAACTCTTGTCTCCACATCTCCAACTTTTTAAGTGGTTGGCAAAACAAGCCAAATCAGCACCCTCTGAGGTTTGATTCCATTAAATTGCTCGGAATCTGTTCTTGAGCTGTGATTTGCAAATGAACATCCTACATCAGGGATGTTAACCTCAAATACACAGCGGACCAAAGTAGAATAATTGGTACAAGTAAAGGGCTGTACAGGAATTCCTGTACAGGATTTTGAACATTTAAAAAAGAAAAAGATCTGTTTATCAAAATAGGTGATCTACAAGCCCGCCAATGATTGTAGATCCCTCAAGCCATACTCCATGGCTCTGGTTACAGGGAGACAAACAGCTGCATGTCCCCGTAAAATCGTGCTCTACCCATTTTTTTCAATGAGGAAATGCTCAGTGGGTTGAATCAGTGTGTAAATGAGTTAATTGCGCTAAAAAAAATAATCTGATTAATGAACATACAAACAAACTCCCAGAAAACTACCAGTCTGCTGCCATTAAAAAAGCAACAAGAAAAAACAAAAAAGCACTACTTTGGCACTGATCGTGTTGCTCTAGAGATGCAGACGGAAATCATGAAAAAAAAGGAAGAAAACGTACTTGCTAAACCAAAGCCAGACCTGGCAGCCCCCAGGGAGAATAATCTCCAGTAATAATCGTAGTGATTTAATGAGTTAATCTTTCCCAACGGGGACTGTGACCATTAATAGTAGGTCAAGAAAAAGTCATCTTCCTCTTAAATCAACATTATGTGTGTGAGAACGTGCAAATATCACACGGACCGATGTGACTCCTTAGTTTCTTGTAGTCCTTACAAATCATGACCCTTTCATAAACCTTTCAACGTGACCCAGTAATCAAAACTAGTGCAGCAGCTCAGGTCACCATGTGCAGCACACATCCATAAAACAAGTTTAAATTCACTTAAAGGGGAAATCCACCCATTTTCAACCCTTTTAACAACATTTCAACATTTTTTTTGTCATTAATATACCTTAGAGATATTGTGTGGACATGATAAATGTGCTCCCCCATTCTGTGTTTCGTCATGTTCATGATTTTTCTTTTCAGGACATTTTTTTCTCTCAGAAAAAAGGTCCTTTTTTTCTCTCAGAAAAAAAGGTTGGAAATAGGTGGAATTCCTTAAAGCTGCAATCAATTAGTTATTTTTTTAGGCTGTTAAAAATAACGAGTTAATTAGTTGAATTCATTTTGTTTATTAAAATGATTAAAACTCATGTGCACACTGACTCAACCCACTGAGACATATAGCTGTGTCTCCCCCTGTAACCACAGCCTTAGGCATAGAGTACAGCTTGAGGATCTACAAGCAATGGGGGCTATATTGATAAATATTTAAGAAATAAACAGATATTTTCCCCCCCAGATTCTTTTTCTTTTTTAAAATTTTCAAATCCTGTAAATGAAAACATGACATATTTTGGACATTTTGAATAATGATTAATCATGATTAAATTCATTTTGAAACTCTGATTAATTTGATTAGATTTTTTTAATCATTCAACAGCCCTATTTTTTACATGATAGAGACGTGTCAGAGTTTGGTTTTACATGGAATTCAATTTAAAAGCTCAGTGTGTAGAACCCCAAAGGTCTGTACAGGAGTTAAACATTGAACATATTACTGGTGTTTTCAATGTCTATGCTTGTAGGTGAAGCTGTCAATAAGCTTTTTGTCAATAGCACATTTCTTCTATTTTTACATATGCTAATAGGGCTTTAAATACATAAAAAGAAAGACCCTAACCTAAACGTACATGTCACCGTAGTCGCCGGAGTAGTAGTTGGGAGTTGTGTTGTTGTTGAGGAAGGACCAGCTGGAGTCTTCCGGGTTGAACATGTGGGGGTTGGCGTAGGCACTGGGGCGGTGGTGACACATCTCTGGACAGACAGACAGACAGACAGACAGACAGACAGACAGACAGACAGACAGACAGACAGACATGATGTCATGAGGCCCAGCTGAGCCATTGAGGCCCATATAGCACATAACTATTTGGGTCTGGTACTCAGAGGAGCACCTGGGGATGTTACCTGGTGCTCCAAAATGCAGCAGCCCATATCAACCCAAATTGGCGACTCGTTCCATTTGTACAACACCACAATCTTTGCTGTAAAGTGGCTGCTGCATGATATCACTCTAAATGAAACTAAGATGAACGCAGAGAGATGTGGTGCAAGATATACTGTATGCTGTGAGCATCCAAATCTAGCCGATAAAAACAGCATTTTTATACAGAGACACATTTAATTTCAGTCACTCTTCTTGAGAAAAGTATGAGAAAAGCATGAAGGAACATAGTTGAAACAATACATAAGGATCTTGGACTTGACAGGTGGAATGACAAAATCAAGTAGAAATGTAGTTCCTGCAGAAACTGCATAGACTCCTCCCTAAAAAGTGTGTGTGTGTGTGTGTGTGTGTGTGTGTGTGTGTGTGTGTGTGTGTGTGTGTGTGTGTGTGTGTGTGTGTGTGTGTGTGTGTGTGTGTGTGTGTGTGTGTGTGTGTGTGTGTGTGTGTGTGTGTGTGTGTGTGTGTGTGTGTGTGTGTGTGTGTGTGTGTGTGTGTGAGTGTGAGAGTGAGAGTGAGAAGGAGTATTTTGTGTGAGGGGATTTTTTTTTTCTACTTGATTTTCCACCTGTCAAGTGACTTGGATCTTTATTTATTGTTTCAACTATGTTGACATGCTCTATGCTTTTCTTGTGCTTTCTCAAAAGCTGGGTGACCTTTGTCCCTGGATGAAAATGGCTGCATTTGGATGCTCACAGTATATATCTCACTGCATTCATCTTAGTTTAATTTAGAGCGATATCGCACAGCAGCCACTTTACAGCAAAGATGTGTTTTCTGTGTGGTCCAGCTGGTGGTTCAATTTGGCCTCTCTTTGGAGATTGCGGTGGTGGAACACCAAAATAATTCTGTAATGGCGCTTGCTTCTTGGACATTTTGACGAGAGTTTGGTTGCGAGTTAGCAGAATAATGTGTCAGTACTAACGAGCAGCATGAGGAAGGAAGAAGGACGCACTGTTTAGTCACAAAGGCTAGTGCACCCGTTTATCCACAAGACACGGTGTGATTGGCCAGTGGGGGCAGAGCCATCTGGTGTCAACGTTGCGACACTGAGGGGTCAGAAACTGCTGTTCTATTAGCCTGAATATGGACAAACTGGAGTTGAAAATACATTGTTTACAACGTAGAGGAGCCGCCATTGGACTGGCCACATGAAGTGAACGGAGTTTGCAAAATTACTAAGGCTTCTGGACATAATCAGTGTTATTTACCTGTATATGAGCCCCATCTGTGGTGTGCAAAAGCGTTCCCCAGCCCTTGATTGACAGCTGTTGTGCCGTGGCGCACCAGCTATGTGCAGCCCTGCATATAGCTCACTCACATCTCTTTCTTTAGCGTGAGGCAGCTTGATGTACAAGTACACAAGTACACAAGGACATTACACTAGTGTCCCTAGCGTGTTGCAGGGACTTACCCCCAATTCAACCCTGCTGAGTGCCAAGCAGGGAGGCATTGGGTCCCATTTTTAAAAGCCTCCCAGTCTCAGGGCAGACAGTCTAACCACAAAAGTTAAAAGGGACAAGGGCTTCCGGCCCTGTCCCTGTCTGTAAAACATCTGCTCTCTCCCGACCACGACTCAAGTGCAGCATTTAACATGGTGAAAGAAAGGCAAAAATGCTGCTCCTTTCTGAGTGGAGGGGGGGATATTGTGAAAAGTGGATGAGATAGCGTTATGAAGTGCTCTCTGCGCCCCGTTACCAGTGTTCCAAGGGTTGTCGCAGGACGACCAGGGCAGAGGGTACGAGAAGGAGCTGAACAGGTAGAAGAGAGCCCAGGCTAGGATGACGATGTAGTAGACGTTCAGGTACATGACGATCACCTGGGAGGCTATTCCGATTCCTGAGGGACACACAGGACATGGCAACATTTTAGTTCTTTAGTCGTAGACTCTTGAGTTGTGTTTAGTTTTAGTCACATATTAAGTCACCTGGAATGTGTTGGTGGGGCTACTGTGCTCAATTTCAAATAACCTTTGGGTTATTGGTGGATGCTGTTGTTCAAGTTTCATTTTATAGTCAAATGTCTGTCTTACAACACATGACAGAATATCATGCTGTTGGGCAGAAACGTCTCACCTCTAACATTTTGTGTTGTCACAGTATTTGTGTTGCGTTTTGAGCTTTGCAGATCTGCTATTTTTGCGATATTTTTGGAAATCAAAATAAACTGTCTCAGGGAGGTGTCAGGGAGGTGCCTCCCTGTCCTTTACGACAGTCAGTCATATGGTCTGTTTTTAGCAAAAGTTTAACTAGCATTTTCTCACAGTCGATGGCGCTTCATATTCATATGAGTAAAACTGCAGCGGTGATTTGTTTGTCTTTCTAACGCAGTTATTATATGAGGCCATCTAAAATTCCCCTGTGGGGATTATAATGTAAACAAAACAGTGCATGAACCCTGAGGACTCTTGCTTCTACATTGTGTGATACCGGTATATGCCAGATCAACCAATAACGAATGGTATTGGGGAATTTCACCCATTTTCAACATTTTACTATGTCATTAATATACCTTAGTTATGTTGTGTGGACATGATAAAAAGTCCCCCCATTCTGTGTTTACTAAAAATGGATGAAAAAAAAAAAACATTAACATGGTGAAACACAACTTGATGACATCAACTTGTTTCACCACGTTTTTCAATAGTTTAAATGGCCAGTCTACAAGCTCACAATGTGTCAATAGATTGGCATGTTGAACTATTCCAAAAAGCTTTTCCAAATAGTAGTAAAAAAAAGTGATAAGGGGTTTAGATGGTAATGAAAATGGAGCCGCAAGTGAGAGAGATAGAGAGCGCTGCATGTGTGTGTGTGTGTGTGTGTGTGTGTGTGTGTGTGTGTGTGTGTGTGTGTGTGTGTGTGTGTGTGTGTGTGTGTGTGTGTGTGTGTGTGTGTGTGTGTGTGTGTACGTACATCTGCCCGCCCAGCCGCCGTCCATCTGTCTGTCCATCCGGGGCTAATTTCACAAACCGCGCTGCACCGAACGTTGCCAGATCTCTGGCGCACGCTGCCAGAAGGGCCAAAGAAGAACCTCCGCGCATTTCCTTCCCACATAAATTACGTCCGACATATTTCTTTCTGCACTAACATTTTACAATGGAAGACAGATTGGGTGTGTCGGATGTGGCGGCTGGAAACCTCGGCCAACGACATGGCAGATGCTGCATATGGAAACGTGAATGGCGTCATATGGATTTGCATGAATGCAAATGTTCTCCAAGCACACAACCGAAAAATAAAATAAACTATCCATACAATAACATTTAAGAAAATGTTTCTGCTTTCTACAGACTACGGTGACCCGACTACAGATAAGCGGTTGAAGATGGATGGATGGATAGAGGGTGTGTTTTAAGTACAAAAGAGAAAAATAGTTTGCACACCATTTCAGTAGCTCTCAGGCTGGACAACGTTTCGACCTGTTGTGGGTCTCCTTCAGGTGAAGACGGGTTGAAACGTTGTCCTTAATAAAAGTCTACAGCCTGGGAGCTGCTGAAATGGTGTGCGAACTATTTTTCTCTTTTGTACTTTTGACACTTTTTTAGTTCAGCACCCTAAAGTTTTTCTAGAGATGTGCGTACTTTACCCTTTGTTCCAGTTTAGAGGGTGTGTTTTTCCACATTTTTATCATCTTTTTGACCTAAACATAACTAATGTGCACTTTACCTTCAAACATAGGGCAGATCTTCCTCCAGGCCGTCACTCCACCCTGGCTGGTGTACTGGCCCAGCGCCGTCTCCAGGAAGAAGACAGGAATACCACAGAAGAAGAGGAAAATGAAGTACGGGATGAAGAAGGCCCCTGTTGGACGAAACACACACGTACAAACTGCAGTAAAACAATGCCGCCTAATCGATGTTAAACTCACATTGGCACTCGATTTTTCCAATCTTGCTTGTGCATTCCCCTCTCAACAGATTAAAATGTGATTGTTATTATTATTATTATTATTCTTTTTTATTTTTTTACATTTCAGGTACCTACTTGAGCATCACACAAAGCACGACAAAAGTGCCAGAGCCACAAGTGCTGTGTTTCGAGCTTGTGACTTAGCCAATATACGGTATTGCACATGTGTCACATTCATTTTTAACCACTTCATATCAACTTATAAGCTATTCTGAAGTGTTTTGGAAAATATTGAAAGTTAAAGGTAATAGAGAAAAATATTGAAAGTTAAAGGTACTTGAGGCAACTATGAATCTGCTGGAGACTGCTGTGCTGTGATTGGCTAAAACGCTACCTCCCCCCCCCCCCCCCCCCGCCCGCAGATTAGCACCGCCTTTCCTGAGCCCGACGAATGTTTTGTTTGCATGATTTGTTGACAACAACAAACTTCTGGACCGTCTGCAGGGTAACAGCTGCAGCATCAAAGCAGAAGCAGAAGGGAGTAGAGGGGAAAAGCGCAAAAAATATAGCTATTTATACATTTTAGCTTTTTGGCTAAATCGTTGCCTCTATTACCTTCAAGACTGTATTTACACAATTCTTCCCTTCTGGGGGGTCCCTGGCAGAAGGGGGATAGGGGTCGGATTCCATGTCCAAACATACATTTGTATATCACTTTGGTGAGGGGTGGGGGGTGGGGGTCTTTGGCACGAAATGTCTAGAGAACAACTGGCTAACAGAAGAGCCCCAAAACACTGAAAGGAATCCCTTATAATGAAATGCATACAGAGAGAGCCATTGAGATATAGCTTCCCAAAAGCCCCGCCCACACTGCGTGCGAGACATGAGTTTCCCGTCCCCGCGGCTACAACATTCTTCTCTTTCTCACGATCGAATCTCTCGCAATCTATCTGTTTGTTACTACAGACACATACCCCCTCACATACATACTGTACACACATACAGACACACAGACACACACACACGCACACACACACTACAGGGGATGCACAATCAACTGTTGCAGAATTGAACATTGCAATGTATACAAAACACTACTACTGCTACAACTAACTAGACTTGTTGCACCACTAAACCATCAGAAAACTCTCTGAGTCAGACCTTTAGCTTTATGCATGCTGCGTGCCTGTTGCAACTTCAACAACAACTTATTATTGATGCTAACATCCTTAATATAAGTCCAGTACAAGATATACAGTAGATGTTGTGGGACACAGAACTGAAGAATTTAAGTGACAATGGTATGGGAGTGACTTCGTGTCACGTGCGATGAAGTCGTCCTGATGCCATTTTCGAATGCCCCCTAATTGGGAAATGTTACATCCAGGCCTGTTTTGAACTTGTTGACGTGTTCGTTATTGTGTTGATTTGATGGATTGAATACACATTGCTGCAATGGAAACAAGTCCCCAGGGCTTTGTTTTGCGTATGTGCACGTGTTATCCTCCTTTTTAACATTATTGTGTCTAACTCCACATGCCGAAAATATTATTCAACTCCCTGTGAGTATTCAACACAATCCAAAAAGAAAACAAAAACATGACATATGGCAATGGAGTCAAATTGAAGCAATTTTCCCTCTTTGTAGAAAAAAACATAACAACCTGGCACATTTCCTTCATATTTTTTTCATGAAACATCTGCAGTCCCATCCGATCATAAACACGTCTGAAGTCGCCTCCGTCTGGGTGGAAATCTTGTATGTCGAATATTGTTTTTTTTTTCTACATTCAAAAAGCATCAAAAGTAGATCTAAAAGCTAAAACGCGTGGCTTTGGCATTGTGTGTTTGAGCTTCTGGATCTTGCCACATAATTTTGCGTGTCATCGAGAAGAGGATACAGTAGGAGAAGAGGATACAGTATGAGCAAACATACAAAAGTTAGAGATAGCAGGTTTCTACACCCGACGATGACAACAACAACAACAACATCCTTCTCGGTAATAAACGCATCTTGGCGCACACATTTCCAGCGTTCATAGCTGTCATGTAGAGTCAAAGCAGAATAATTCAATCTAACAACTTGTCTCATTTCGCCCAGTGAAATGACCCTTAGTCACATGATAAATCATTTCCAAATGGAGGAATCCTTTTATTCATTCTTGCTTCTTTGTCCTATGTGCTGGAAAGTAACATTACTTTTACTTAAGTGAGGGGATTTCCACCCATTTTCAACATTTTACTATGTCATTAATATACAGTACCTTAAGAGATGTTGTGCGGATATAATACAGTTCCCCCATTCTGTGTTCCCTAGAAATGGAGTTCTGAAAAAAGTCATTAACATGATTTTTCTTTAAGGACCTTTTTTTTCAGTGTGCAAAAGTGAACCAAATGGACACGGGTCCATGTGGTTCACCTTAAAAAAAAAATCTGTATTTTTTTTCCATCATTACGTAAAAGTAGCACAATATAGAAAATAGTGAAAAGGAACCCTATATCAAAAAGTTGAGCAGTAAAAGTCGAAAAAAAAAAAAAAAAAAAAAAACACGGTGAGGCCTCTAGGAGGGCTATTCAAGCCGCAAGCTGAGCCTTCGGCACCGCCTTGCTGGTTGGGCAATCCGGCTCAAGAATCTGCCACTCCTGAACGAAGTGTCTGTGATGCTGCTGGGAGTTACAGTATTTGCTACAACGCCCATGTCCTGGGCCCAGGGCCGGATCTAGGCATGGGGGAGTGGGCATTGCCCCCCTAAATGCCCAGACTGCCCCACCAATCATGATGACATGCAAAACAACCCACCTTTCAAAGTTATTTCAAATTAAGTGCTTATAATTAAAATGATTGTAAGCACCACGCTACTAACTGACTACAATTGTGGCAGCACAACACCATTTCACAAAAGAAAACACACCTTTAGCTTAATGCATGCTGCGTGCCTGTTGCAACTTCATCAACAACTTATGTTATTATTGATGTTCACCTGTAACCGAAAATGGCATGGGTGCGGCTTCCTGAAGCTGATGAAGCAAGCCGCCCCCATACCATTTTCTCCTGTCCCCTCAATTGGGAATAGTTACATCAGATGTAGGACCGTTCCGGAACAGGAGTCAGCGCAACTGACTAATAAGTCAGCACCACTGTCTGTAGCTTCTCACAAAACCTTTACTTATTTTGTATCGATTGCTCATGGAGATTTTGTTTTTCCTGTTTTTTGGATGCATGCATTCCACCCGTCTAGATAGATGAGAAGCAGTGGGTTTTCCCATGGATAACACAAAGGAGACCCTTCATGTCTCCATTAGGGAACCGCTGCTTCTCGTCAAATTATTGGCTTACGAATTCCGAAAACAACAACAACAAAACAAAACATCCATGAATTTTCCGTGCGTTTCCACAAACACCAAATGATTTAACGTTTACGAAGCATTTTCAATATTATTAAAAAAGAAGAAAAAAAGGATATTCAAAATCACACCTGTGTGAAGTGAGCAGTGCTACTGTACCACATGGTACAGAAACGACAGGCAAAGACCAAAACCAGCAGATGGACAAGCTCATATGCTGTGTGAGAACCTCTGGATTAGATTAGAACAACATTTTTCAGAATGGTATAGAGCAGCGGTTTTCAACCAGTGCTCCTTGAGATGGTTCCAGGGGGTCCCCAGCTAAGTTGGTTAACCAAATGTAACTCTAGAGAGCGTAGAAATGAAACCAAATGGACCCTTGCGGGTTCATTTGGTTTCATTTTACACTCTCAAGAGTTAAAATTTTCATCATCTGAAGTCTACACAATATAGAGAATGTAGGAGATTAATGGTAATTTTGATCTGTTTGTTTGACTGTTTTGTTTCCCAAATCGATATTTTGGACAAAAACAAAATAAATCTGTGGTTTTGGGGTCTGTGGTCCGTGGCTCAAATGCTGAACAAAGAGTGGTCCCTGGGATCAAAAAGGATGAAAACCACTGGTATAGAGAAAACATCTTGACCCCCCCCCCCCCACACACACACACACACATCCATCCATCCATCCATCCATCACTAACACGGCTGTGCAACATCTTTTAAACATCACTCCCTCACCTCCTCCGTTCCTGTAGCAGAGATAAGGGAAGCGCCAGACGTTCCCCAGGCCGATGATCTCCCCAGCCATGGACAGCAGGAACTCTGTCTTGCTGGCCCACTTCCCCCGTCTCCCCGCCTCGTCACCCCCGACCTCCGCGTCTCCCGGGTGGGGGCCTTTGTGGGGCCCGCCGTCCTCTGCTGCCGCGACCCCCCCGGCAGCAGGGGCCCCACGCGGTGTCTCCATCTCAGCCATGCTCTCTCTCTCCTGATGGACACCCACTTCCCGCCTCTGTTGTTGGAAGACAGAGTATATTGTTAAGTTCTTATTTCCAGAGGCTATAACATAGCAGTTAATACATAGCAACTACATGATAATAGTATGTGCCACATGGTGCCAAAAGTTGCAGGTCCACAAGCTCAAAGCACATTGCATTTGAGTTGTGTTATGAACTTGTAGATTTGATCATTTGAAATCCTGAAATGTAAACAGTTTTGGACATATGAGGCTTCCACCTGACAGATAAAATAAGCAAATGGACTATTGCAGTTGAGTTCATATGACAAAAAACCTGAACCTGGAGTTAGTTAGGGCAAGTTGTGAAAATCTGGGAACTAAATCGTTACCCAGAAATGTCTGCACCAATGTGTTTCTAATGGTGTCTAATAACATGTACTAAAATGTTGAAATTCACCCGTGTCATGTCTAACTACTAGGTGTTTTTTATGATGCCAAATCCATTCCAAGCATTTGTTTTTCTCAGAAAACAACTCCTTGGGCTGAAAAGACATACAGACATAAATGTGCTTTTTTTCCCCCTGCAAAATGAATGCTTGGAATAGATTCACCATCATGAAAACCCTCTAGGTAGACATATCACATGCCACATAAAGCATGATAACATTTGCCTTCTATAGGTTAGCAGGGCTTGACACTAACACTTGCCCGCTTGCCTGGGGCAAGTAAAAAAAAATGGTGGGGCAAGTGAAGACTGCTACCTGGTTGCCCGATCGGGCAAGTGTGCAACTTAGTCCACTATAACACAACACAAGATAAATTTGTCTTGAAGGCAGTCGTTGCACTCTGCCTCTGTGTCTTGCCCTGCTTTCTAGCTATCTCTACCTATCTCTCTCCCAGGTTCATTTGGTTCCGAACTATCATTTTGCTGGGGTCAGGGACCACTGGGTCTGTGACCACTATGGGCTAATTAAGATGATGAATTTTAACTCTTGAGAGCGTAAAAATGAAACCAAATGGACCTGCAAGGGCCCATTTGGTTTCATTTTTACATTCTCAAGAGTTACATCTGGTTAACCAACTTAGCTGGGGACCACCTGGAACCCTCTCAGGGACCACTGGTGGTCCCCGGACCACCTGTTGAAAACCCCTGGTTTAAAGCACTCAAGTAGGAAGTAAACTTAAATGTAAAATTTACAATATATTTTTGGGGGCAAGTGACCATGACCTGAGGGCAAGTAGAACCTGACTTGCACTTGCCCGATGGGCAAGTGCCTCGGAGACCTTATTGTCAACCTCTGGGTTAGTGACTAGTACCCTGACCTGTTTTTATAGGTTCCCAGATGATTTGAATTTCAACATTTTAGTACATTTTATTAGACACCATTAGAAACATATTTGGCGAAGAAATAATTTAATTCCCAGATTGGTCAAATATCAGATAATATGCCCTAACTAACAGGAAGAAACTTCTATTTATTTATTTATTTATTTATTTATTTATTTATTTATTTATTTATTTATTTATTTATTTATTTATTTATTTATTTATTTATTTATTTATTTATTTATATTCTTTTAATTTAGTTCCCTAAATTACACAAACTGGCTACAAATGTGCTTGATATCACCACAGATTATCAGTCGTTCCAACACATGTATTGGAGCACCTGTACCAAAAAAGAGACATCCAAGAAAAACTAACATACAGTAATTGGCGAATGCTGCAACCCCATCATCTCAAGTAAGTCTGTGTCATAATGAAGTATAAACTTTACCTCTGTAGACGTTTGCAATCTGAAAACTGTTAATAAAGCAGCCCAATCAATCAATCAATCAATCAATCAATCAATCAATCAATCAGTCAGTCAAAAAACAAAGAAAAAAAGACATGCATCAATAACTGTTTAATCAAGAAGAACCCTCAGTCACTATAATGCCCTAAAAAGAAAGAATATTAAATCTAATACATGCAACGAGCGGGGATGCAACAACTCACCAGACGGTTTGGGACTAGATGATAAGAACAGAATTCCTTCCCTCCTTGGACCGACTACCCTACTGACTAACACAAGAATGCAGTTTGTTGGTTAAGAATCTAAGTTTTATGGGGAGGATGGAGGGGGAGGGGCCAGTCCGGTCTGCACGCTCCTATCAGCAGACGGATGAAAATGAAAGCCTGAATTTTAGTGGTGGAAAGAGTAGCCTACCGCTCAATTGTTTTACAATTAAAGAAAATGTGCAATTTAGAAGTATTTTGTTACATGTAACGAATTAAAAATGTGCTTTATTGAAAGTAGGCTGCAACATCCAAATGTACTAATAAGTTCCCTACTAAAAGTAAAAGTCATAGTCATTCCAGCCGGTAACTGGAAACGTCTGGCCGCTGCAAAGTCGGACCTACCAAAAGTGCGGAAATCACGGCCCAGGACTGTGGAAATCTCGGCGAAGGACAGATTTATACTTTTAGTACACCTAAGCATATCTTAAGTTCAAATTAAGTATACTAAGTACACTAAAGTGTATTTCCGTACATTTTGAGGTGGCCAAAATAGCACACTTTATCTTAAAATGTGCTTTTATATATTTCTTAAAAATACAATACCTGGGTTGCACAAGATGTTCTGTGCTGCCTTTGAATGGTAGTTTGGTTAAAATTGCATTTCTTAGTAAATGTCATTCAACAGCTTAATAAGTCATTCAAGATCATTGTGACAGTTCTTTCTCATTGTGACTGTGTTTTACCGCCATTGTGACTGTGTCAGCAATTATCAGTCAATTATCTCATTTTGCTGGGCCAGAGAAAACAAAACAGTCTATAAACTAGATCAAAATCGCTTGAGTTTGGATCTTTTGGAGGTCGGACCTTTCCACACACTTGGGCCGGCGAGCCGCCATCAATCCAAGTAAACACCCTCCAGGGGAAGTTATGGCTATAGTAGTAGAATCCATTGGACTCAGGCAACAGTCCTGCGCTGATCTTAAATCCCTTCATTTTAGAATGTTTTGTTGTTGTAATAGTACAACATAGCCTAAACATTACAGAGACCTTGTTTTGAACAGTATTTCAAAACAGTTGACATGTTGCAGCCATGTCTAAAATGGTTATTATTTGCGCCGCCCTCGCTGAAAATAAGGTATTTGTATTTCCAACTCCAGCTAGTTTGAGGCTGCATGATGAACAGCAGCTCCAGCGACCGGTTTCTGCCCCCTCGATGTCGCAACCATGGTTGCAACTCTTCCGCTGATAACTCCTCTCAGAGCCATCTAGTAGAAGAGTTGCGCCATTGAGGGGTCAGAAAACAGCCTGGTCACGTGGTTCATGTACTCTCGCGAGCCCATAGGCTTCAATGCATTCAGTAACTTCCGGCTGTCACTATTCATGTCACTATCCAACAGAAGTCTACGTAGAAGGACCGGCCCCATGAAGTGAAAGGAGTTGGCGTAACTCTGTTTATTTCCAAGGCTCTGGCTCCTCTGACGTCGGGGTCCCAAAGCAGCAGTGACGTTGCACGGTACGTCGACAAGGCGGAAGCAAACACAAACAACAAAGCAACAGAGGAGGAGCAGCCTATGGGAGCAGCAAATCGTTATGATTTTATTGATATTATCATTGTTGCCATTAAACCGCCGGGTTTCCGCTAACAATTAATCTAAATCCATGATATCCGCGATGGATGAAGAGCACCGCTTCGTGTCCACGTCCATGTCGTGTCTCATCAGACTGGGGATAGATTGATAGATACACAGCGGTGATGACATCAGCTGTTGTGGTGGCAATAACGTTCTGAAAACATTTCCTGGTTCTTCTCAGCACTTGACTTGATCGTTGCCCTTTTTTTACGTTACGTTATCAACAACGTGAGGTAATCTCATAGATCATAATGCTTTGAAATACAGAGCACAGGTCCACAATGGAAACAACAAGCCCTAATTGGGCATTTTATGTTATTCATGGTGTAAATCATCTCCGTACAATCTGAAAAGTATGTGTTATTATTGATTGAATACTATATTAGCAGTTTAAAAGTTTTGTGGCATTCATTTTTGGTTTTCTGATCTCTTTGAACATCCATTGGGTTTTCTGCGGACTGGAATTTTCTATGGGCTTTGGAAGCATTTTGAGCTGAAACGAAAACAGTCCAAAGAGTGGAAACAATGACATCTGCTGGTGAATCCTTTTGACACATGGGGCTTGCAGAATGCGACATTGTCACATTCGGCAATATAAAACAAAAATCACAAAACCTTTTATTTATTTATTTATTTTATGTCAGTCCTTTCCAATAATGAAGCATTCAATCAGTATAATATAAAGCAAATCCACAGTGTGAGATGATGATATTGTGCTCATCAGGCTTATGTTTAGTAGTATTGGTTGTATGAATTGGTATGAATGCTGGTGGCTGTATTCTTTCAGATCTGGTCATTATGTTAGCGCCACCAGAGGAGGATCAGGCTTCCTCCCCAGAGATGGAGGAGATGGACACCTCGGAACCCAACTGGTCCTGGTTCTACCTGGCCGAGTGTGGAGTGTGGCACATGTTTGAGGTACTTAATATGTAATTTTGCGCGCCAGGTTGGTGTGGGATGGCTCTCCTGGGCGGGACGGGTGACACGCACATTCAGACACATAATAAGACTACATAATTTTTCCAGCAGTGAAATGTCCCATTAATGTCCAATTAGCCTTGACACCCAGGCTTTTTCGTCTGTGTTGCGCGAAAACAGAAAGCCTGGACTAATATGTTACTCGCAGTGGCCTAGAGTCAACCTTTCGGGGTGGGCGTCGCTCCGAATGGTGTGGCATAGCACTGCAGTGGAGAGGCGGGGGAGGGGCCGGGGATGACGACACGTTGGTTGAGATCAGCTCATCTGCCGTCGAAAAAGTCGAGGCACCCCTCTCCCCCTAGGCCAAAATAATTTCGGGTTAGGCCAGGCTAATGTCCAACCAATCCCATCACACACGATGTCTGCTCATGCGTTAGCTGAATAAACATTGTTCCTTCTTCCTCGCCCTTGTGCAGATTGACCCCAGTGCCGCGTGCTCAGTGACCAGCGCCCAGATCGAACAGTTCTACAGCAGGAACCAACACGGCGTCATGGATTTCTACACAGCCAAGTACACCTACAAGCTGGACTTCTCAGGTAACACTGGAAAAGCAGCAATACATTATGTACATTATCAAAATTCATGGTGAGACAATTTATTAATTATGTGGTCCCCTCAACCATTGGTTAATGGTTGAGAACTGGGGGCATGCTGGCACAGTGGTTTGTGCTGTCTCCTCACAGCTAGAAGGTCTTGGGTTCGATTCCCACTAGGGATGCCACTGTGGGTGCTGGCAGCGTGTTTCCTCCTCCACGTCATCAGTGCCCATACCCGAGGCGGGGATGGCGAAAGGGCTTTCTGTGTGGAGTTTGCATGTTCTCCCCGTGTCCCCTAGGGTAGATACCCTCACAAAAACATGCAGTAATCTTGGTTTCTAGAATGCCTCCCACTGGATAGCCGGGGCACCTGGCTTGTATGTAAACAATCATAATGTAATGTGTGTAGCCAATGCAATACATGATAAAAATGGGTTACAAAATCGTGGGGGTAAAAATTATAGAAGAGAGATTGAGAACTATGTATTAATTACAAAACTGGTGGCCCAAAAGTATATCCAGTATATACAGTTTACTGTATATACTGTATATATTACGGGGTGGCAGTGGCTCAGGGGTAGAGTCACCAGTTCGATCCCGGACCTCCGCAGAGTTAGTGTCGAAGTGTCCTTGAGCAAGGCCCTGAACCACCAATTGCTCCTGATGTGCTAGTAGGTACCTTGCATGGCTTCCACTGCCATCAGTGTATGAATGTGTGTGTGAATGAGTGAATGTGATGCACAAGCTATGTAAAGCACCTTGGATAAAGGCGCCATATAAATGCACCATTTACCATTTACTGTACATACTGTTTGAAAATCACTACAAATGCCACTGTTACACTCTTATATTACATTTGACTCAGTGCATGTTCTTCCTAGTCATGAAACAGATCAACGTGACGACCGGGAAGCAGCGGCCGATCAAGCGCTCCTTACATTCTGCCACTGGCTTCAGGTACGTTTGAGGAAATTGTTTTGAAAACCGTGAACGCTGATTCATAGGTCGAAATTTGAATGTGTCGTAGAGATGGTACTTGCCGATGGTGTTCCTGGTTGAAATGTGCTGTATTCCCAGTGCTCACTGGTGTCTTAATTTCTCCAGGTTCATCTGTGATAATCTGGCATTGCCCGTTCCCTGCCATTGGGAAAGAATTAACACGGATGAGCCCTATCAGGTTAGTAGAACCTCTGTCTGCAAAAATAGCCAATCTACAAGCTCAAAATGTGTCTATACTGTATTCAAATTAAAATCCTGAATTGTTATTTTGATATTTTGTAATTGGAATCCTGAAATTTACTTTATTATATTTATGTGATTTATGTGATATCAAATACAGCAATGTACACTATATACGACATTTATAATAAAATAAAATAGATGTAGTCATAACTAGTGGTAGCAGGAAGGCTTGGCCAAATGATACTTGGACAGAGTTATGCCATTGCAAAGCCTGTTACTTCATGAGATCAGTCCAATGGCGGCACTACTACATAAACCTATCTTTAATTTAGATTTAGTTTTAGTATAATATAGCATAAGCATCAGTGGCGGCTGATGACTTTTTCTTTAGGGGGGGCGCTATTAAAAAAAATCAGAATAATAATAATGATGGTAATAATAATAATATAATAATATCATCACATTCAATGGAAGCAAAACAATGAGTTGGTGTGAATGGATGCTGTCAGCCAATCTTTACCAGCTCTTTGAAAAGGTCCTGGGCCTCCTGGGTAGGCTACTGGTGTAGGATACTCTCTTCCTCTGTCCTTGGATTTTTGTGTGATGATTACATTTATCTGGTTCCAGCTCTTTAGTTAAAAAAAAAAAAAAACTGCAGTGTTTTGCTTTCAATTGGTGTTTTCTGCATTGCTTTATAGTTATCTTATAATATCTTTGTCTTGTTATTCCATTATCAAAATTAATTCAACTACTGTATATTCCTCCCTTTACCTGGCTCTGTGTCTCTTCATTCATATCTGTGGTGGAGTTGTATTCAACTCTATGTAAAACTGTGTTGTGTGCTGCCCTCAAGTGGTTTGGTCGCGCACATTTTGCGACCGGGATCGCTCCTACCGCTTGCATTGAAGTCAATAGGACCGCAATGCATTGCCCTTCAGTGCAGAGCTCAATGCCTAAAAGACGAATGCGAACCAACACGTGAGACTCAGTAACCTATCAGCAACGTTGTACAACGTAAACAACTTTTGACATTTCATGGCAGTATATTACAACTTTTAATCACTTTGTGGTTAGAGTGGGCTTTAGTTACTTATATTATATACAATTTGCCATGATGGACTGCTTATTTAAAGAAAATGACAAGCTGCAGATTTCATTTCTCCGTCATTCATGAGGTAGGCTATTGCATGGTGGTGCGGCGCACATGCGCCCCTATTCACCGGCCGCCACTGATAAGCATCAGGCAACAGCCGAGCTTTAATAGCCGAGCACTCAGTTTTCTGATCCCTCAATGTTGCAACATTTCGGCTGGTCCAAGTATTATTCGGGCCAAGCCTTAATAATCATTTTAGTCATGGTAGTGGAGGAAAAAAACATAGTTGGATTATTTCATATATCATATTTTCAGTTGATAAATCTTACACTGCTTTCGTTTTACTCCCATCTCCTCTTTTCAGCTCGTTCAGCTTGGCAGAGAAACGTACGAGTTCAAAGAAGTGGCCAGGCTGTACGAGAGGACCATGGGACACCACATCAAGTCCATCCAGAGGATCCAGAACCTGGACCTATGGGAGTTCTTTTGCAGGCAGGCAGAAGTAAAGTATATGAGAAATGTTGGCGCACGGCGGATCGATTTCAAAATTGGTTTCCTGACCTGAAAAATGCATTGTCCCCCGAGAGTTGGCAAGGCAGCTGTTGCTGAACAAAACACTCTATAGAAATGAGTACTATCAGAATATAGCACTATATAATACTATCGCTTTCCAATTACAATTAAAGGTAATAGAGGCAACTTCAGTGTGTACAGTGTGTGAACAGATTTGTTTAAAACCAGAATCTAACTCCACCTCACCTCCACTCGATTGGCTCACTATGAATCTGCTGGAGAGTGCTGTGCTGTGATTGGCTAAAACACTGCCTCAACCCACACAACCCCCTCACAAATTAGCACCGCCTTTCTTGAGCCCAGCGGATGTTTTGTTTTCATGATTTGTTGACAACAGCAAAGTTCTGGACGTCAAAGTAGAAGCAACGTAGATGGGAAAAAGGCTAAAAACTTGCCTTTATATATACGTATATATTGGCTAAAAAGTTGCCCTATTACCTTTAACTTCACGGTGAACTCCTAACAATAAGAAATGTGTTCTTTGTTGTGTTCTCATCTGCCGGCTTTCTCTCTAAAAAGGAAGAAGACCCAGATGAGAAAGATCAAGCGCACTTCGGAAATCGACGAGCGAATGCTGTTCCACGGCACAGGGCACAGCAACGTACAGGCCATATGCACGTACAACTTTGATTGGCGGCTGACGGGAAGTCATGGCGATGTCTACGGCAAAGGTAATGCTTCTTATAACCCTCCACGTTGTTAGGCGTGATTAAAGGATAACTTGTTTTTTTTTTTTTCAACCAAGATTCATGTTTTAGGTTGTTATGAGAAAGTAAAAGATGAGTGTTAATTGTATTCTATTTCGTGCTTTCTTTAGTTTCAGGGATTTTAGCTATAGACCTGCGCAGTCCCGCCCCCTTGTGACGTCGACCCTGTTCCAGAAATGGATTCCCCATTCATTTTTCTCATAGACTTTTTGAAAATGATTCATATATAGACGATTACGCCGCGGACAAAGCCGACTCGGGTCAAACAAATCATGATGACACACATAATCTTATGGAACAATCAAATAATTTCTAAGATGAAAAACGAAACAAAAAGTGTTCTATCCTGCCGTGTTCTACTTCTTGCTAATTGAGGTGAATCCTAAGAAGACCAGATGTTATATTTATTGAGAAAGGACCCCCATGACCCAGTGGATGGACAGGGATTTTGTAGTCTATTAAATTCAATTCAGTTCAATTCAATTGAGCTTTATTGGCATGAGAAAGCATATTTATTGCACAGGGCAAGCGCAAGTAAAGTAATCGGTTTCCGGTCATCGCCCGACCCTCAAAGTATCATTGTATCATTCTTGGCTATCATTGTATTCCTTTCTAAGGGAGCTACTTCGCCCGCGACGCCAAGTACTCGAGCAAGTTCTGCCTGACGACGGGCAAGCACAACACCACCCTGCAGCGGCACGGCCTGGCGCCGCCCATCTTCGCCACAGAGCCGCCGTACAAGACCATGTTCCTGGCACGGGTGCTGGTGGGCGAGTACACGGCGGGCCACCCGCAGTACTGCAGGCCGCCCTCCAAGGACGCCGGCTTCACCCACTTCTACGACAGCTGCGTGGACGACGCCGTCAACCCCAAGATCTACGTCATCTTCGACAGCAACCAGATCTACCCCGAGTACCTGATCGAGTTTTACTGACATCCGTCTCGCAGAAGGGGTGACGGCGATGATGGGCGGTATCGTCGAGTTATCAAGTACAGATACTCTCAGAGTCACTGATCCAAAAAGGGGTCTGTGTGGTTCCTAATTATCTTCGCAGCTCCAGGCCCACCACTGTAAGGAGCTCTTGTTTCACTATACAAATCGATTCACCCACAAATGGCGGTACTATAACCAAAAACGTTGTATGAATTCAAGTGGGTAAAACAAAAAAAAGTGTGTTAAATGTTAAAGGTACTAGGGGCAACTTTTTTAGCCAAAAAAATGAAAATAGAGTGGAGGTGAGGTGGAGTTAGATTCTGTTTGTTAAACAAATCTGTTTACAAACACAGTGTTTGTACACACTAAAGTTGCCTCTATTACCTTTAGTTTTTAAGCATTATTGATTGACCTCCCTGTCCCTAAAGGCCTGGACATGACACATGCGGATACGCTAAATGGATTGCCAAGAAGAGTGCATTAATGTTTTTATTGCGCATCTCTTCAAAAAAGAAAAAAAAAAAAAAAAAAGGATTTATAGACTAACACACATCTCCAATCTGGATTACAGTAGACTCATAGTTTATAAAGGGGATACGGTTATCAACGATCAAGCAATCGTTTAGAAAAGGACTTATGGGCAACCGTGGGTGTGGTACGTTCGGTTAGATTCAGCACCTAACTGCGTAAAAGGGGGTGATCTGAAGCAGTGGTTCTCAACCTTTACCCCACAAAAATACGATTATAAGATAATAATATTTGAAGTGGGGATGCCTTGCCTCTAAAAACAAAACTAAACAAACAAACAAAAAACACATTTGGACTGGGGATCTGATCTTTTCAATAGTGTATATATGGTATAGTTTATCATAGTTGATGCTGTAATGATAACAGTTTTAACTCGTTGACAGATTTATCACAACTTTTGGAGTGATTGATTATTCTGTTGTGTGCTTATCACTCCAGAAGTCGTTTTAGGCTTTGTTTTGTTAACAAGCTCTCACTGCACACCACCTCATGAAGTCCTTTAAGGGGTGATTGCACTACGAAACCCAGAAAACACCTCACACACTTTACAACTATAATTGATAAATGATATTTAATTGTATTGTATTGATAACTTAAACGCATTTATCTCTGAATGAGACCTGGAAACAGTGAAATGTGAAAATACAGGCTATTTTGTCAAATGTATAAAAAGAAAAACAGAAACCCATTATCATCATTTTGTTTTCCCCTTAAAGTAGACAGATCAAGCTGTCTTTGGATATCATTCATTTACACAAATTCTATAAATTATTTTGTTACTATTTAGCCTAATAGGAGTGAGCCTAGCTTTTCTGCTAATCTGTGAAAGAGTTAAATGTCTTTCCATTCATTCATTTCCATTCATTCCATTTCTTTCCCACAGGTTGAGAACCATTGATCTAAAGTGCCTTTTATGGGATTTTTTGTTTGTTTGTTTGTTTGTTTGTTTTTGGGGATGAAAACGAGAAGGCAATGCAGCAATGTATGTAACTGTGTTGTGTTTTGTATAGGTTTTGTACTACCAATTATACAATTATAACCTAAACTTACCATATGTGCAAAAGAAAGGCCCCAAAACCGGGAGAACAGTCACACGTTGCCTGGAGGTCGTCTTGTAAACAAAAAGACTATCGAGGAAGGTTCTCTTCTGTAGTTTGTTTGTTGGAATTTTTGTACTTGAAACGGTAGCCTACCTGTTGTTGCCTGTTGTGTCGAGTATCTTGTGCGCAGTTGTTTCAAAATAGGTGACGCAGACATGCACACTTGGAGCGCTTTAGTGCTCTTTCCAGTTGTGCGATGTGTCTTTTTTGCCCCCACAATCGGTTCAGCTGCTTCAATTCAATGCCGGTTTCCACTCAAGGAGTTGCATGGTGGTGACTCATTGGTGGTGTTTGGGCATTCGGATATACTATGGTGGAGTTGTCACTCACACCGGGTGTATCCACATTTGCAATTGTGTTCGCTTGTGTTTTCGGCTCAGCTGCGACGCCACTTCCTGTTTTTTGGGGTGGGTTTTTGATACTGATTGTGGATGGAAAGTGAAGCTCAGCTTAGCTTGCATTTTCAGCAACTGATTTTTTTTTCCCGGGAAGATGCGTCAATTCTCAAGCGTGGTGGAGCATCATTTCCATTCAGGCATCCATCAAAGAAAAGCGACGTCATGTGACGTCGCATCAGAGCCGAAAACACAAGCTCAGGTGTGGATGGGGGTTTACCTGCATTCAAACCTGTCATTCCCACCCCATACGGGGAAGCCAAATAGCCAAACGCTCCTGCAAAGGGTAAACATTTCCTTGTCCTGTGGGGTCAGGGGTTCTCAAACCCCTCTGGAACTCACTCAAGGACCCCAAGGGGTCCTCATACCCCACTTTACAGAACAAATAGAAAAGGTAATAGAGGCAACTTTTTAGCCTAACAGTACGTTTTAACGGCGGGGGGGCGGCGGGTGATGATAAAGTGGCGTCGCCAAAATAGTACATCTATATTTTTGCCTTTTTCCACTCTATGTTACTTCTACTTTGATGCTGCAGCTGTCTCCCTGCAGACAGACACTTGCTTCATCCTGCAGATGGTCCAGAACTTTGTTGTTTGCCAATCACAGCACAGCAGTCTTCAGCAGTTTCATAATGAGCCAATAGAGTGGAGGTGACGTGGAGTTGGGCTGATCTGTTTACAAACACAGGGTTTGTACACACAAAAGTTGCCTCTTATTACCTTTAACCATGGCCTTATAGAAAGGGTGCGTTCTACTTTATTACAGAGCGGGCATATGATAATCATCCTCTGCATGATGTGCACGCGTATTGTGGCCAATGGTCAACGAATGAAAGTTTTTAGTGGCCGGTGTACGCTTAAAAAGAGAATCTATATAGGTCTGCGGGGCATACTACTTTCTGTTTATAACACAATGCAGTAGAACACACCACCTCCCGATAGAGAGATATCCGGCACCTAAGTGCAGTAAAATATACACCACTGCATCCAGAAATCCACTGCATCAAGCATGAGGCTAACGTGGTTGCATAGGGATTTGTTGTAGAGTTCAACTGTCTACTAGCGTTCTGAGCTTCCTGTAGCCAAAAAAAAACACCGCCTTTGTGACATTGTTACTGTAGTTGTCATGACATGGCACAAGCTGTGTGTATATGTATTGTATAGGGTAATATATATGACGTTTGCATGGGAAGCACCTTATTATTTTTTGTTTGTTGGCGAAAACCTACCTCTGAAGACAGGACATGTTGGCCCAAACCCCTTTTTTTGTTTTCCTTTCCGTGAAAGGGATAATTGTGTCGTTATCACAATGTGAATCAAACATTTCACATGAACTCATATGCTATGCTCATTTGGCAACACTTCACTGGAGGTGCCAATTCTGCAAACATTCATTTATTGCGGCTGCATTGTGAGAACCTAATGCACCGTCTTTTGCCGAGGAGGCAAAGGCAAGTTTTAAAAATAAGGATTCATCTGTGAACTTGCGTGAAATGGACGAGTGTAACTCCTACTGTAAATAAATCTCATGAAAGTCATGATATGCGTTGATGATGGCTAACGATCTTTGATCTAACCATTTTAATACTTTACTTGAACAGCAATGCAACTACAGCATGTTAAAGGGATATTTCACTTTCAAAAACATTTTGGTCATTTTATGATCTAGGTACACAGTCTCATGTGAACACCCCAGACAGTTTCTTAAGTTACTCCATCCAGATATTTGATGTTCATTTTAACTCCATTTTAACCATAATAGATTGATTCAACATACCCAATCATTTTCTTGTGACTGATATTACCCCCCTTATACGTGAAGCAGGATTTAATTTACAGTTTTCCTTTATTTTTAAAATATTGTTTTGGAAAATGGTGGGCAGGGCATGCCCACCATGGTTGCAGCCAAACGAATAAAACAATATTTTAAAAATAAATTAAAACAGTAAATGAGAGAGTGCAGCTCGCTTAGGAGGACAATATCAGTAATCAGAAAAAAAGACTGTTTTTGATTAATCTGTAATGGTTAAAATGGAGTTTTAGGCTATAATGGGTTTGTATAGGAAGGGGCGGGAAGCGAAAAGGAACATAAAATATCTAAATACTGAATGGAGTAACTTAAACTGTCTAGGGTTGTTGACATGAGACTGAGTAGTAGACCATAACATGACCAAAAGTTTTTGAAAGTGAAATCCCGTTAGCCTACGACTGTCCAAATCACTACCCTTCTATTGCTGATTTAACTGATCTTGAAGTTACTTTCAAGATAAATATGCCTGTCACTCAGACATGTTCACGCTCCAAAAGAAAGTTAATATGTGTCATGCTCGGTGAAGGCAGTTAACTAATAATAATAGTTAAAACATATGTTTTATGTGAACTTAATTTAACCTTGTAATTGAGATTTAGTCTGAGTTATCAAACTGTAAACAGTGTACATATATAGGCATGTACTTGAGATGACTGGCACTATATTTAATCTTTTGCATTTAGGAAGATTGGGCATTTGAAAAAAGAGTCACCTGCCAGTTTAATTTAAAGTTCATACCATAACATAATACTAGGTAATGAAAGCCTGGTTGTTGAGCATATACCGTACATACAGTACATACTCTACATAAATAAGTGCAGTGCAGTAGAGCATGATCTTTACCTTTTTTAAACACTACCTATTTTAATTCAATACAATTCATACATACATACATACATACATTTCACTCAAGAGTTAAAATATTCATCATCTGAATTAGCCATTTTGGAATGTATGTTTTGCTTGTTTTGTTTCCCAAATCCAGCCTTGTGGACAAAAGCAAAATACATTTTTAATAGTTTTGGGTTTGTGGGGCTAAAATATCCTCAAATGGTGGTCCGTGGCTCAAATCCTGAATAAATGGTGGTCCCTGGGATGAAAAAGGTTGAAAACCCCCGTATTATAGTATTATTGTTGTTGTTATGATTGAGAAGAAGTATTACAAACAATTCAGGTATGATATTTGCCTAAACTAAACCAGCCAACATTGAGGGGTCAGAAAACAGCCTGGTCACGTGGTTCATGTACTCGCGCGAGCCCATAGGCTTCAATGCATTCAGTAACTTCCGGCTGTCACTATTCATCGTCACTATCCAACAGAAGTCTACGTAGATGGACTGGCCCCATGAAGTGAACGGAGTTGGCGTAACTCTGTCTATTTCCAAGGCTCTGCAACCGCCACAATCTGCGTCACACAACGCTTCACGCGTGTGATTGGTTAAACAGCCACCGGACACGCCCACTGCTCCAGGAAGTAGCCGCTTGTTGTGATATTTAAAATCCTGGCAGCAGCTGTGCGAGGGTGAGAGAAAACGAGATTGTGGCTTTCTGGGGTTATTATTATTATTATTATTATGTGATTCTCCTCCGTGATATCACTTCATGTTTCACGTTACAGCTGCAAGAACGAGTTCATATCTTCACTCGTCGTCAACGACATTGATTTTTGTATCAGGTAATCAGGTTTGTACTTTGTTTCTAACGTGGTCGTCGCCGTTACTCTAGCCCCAAGGCAGCAGCGCTGGTCCTGTGCTTGCAGCCCAGGCCCCAGAGCCATAGAGGCCCGAGTTGGCTTTTCCGCGGCGTAATCGTCTATATAAATAACTTTCGAAAAGTCTATGAGGAAAATGAATGGGGAATCCATTTCTGAAACAAGAGAGGGGGGCTTGACTGCTCTGCTCCGTAGAGTAAGAGCGTTGCTTACAACATACAACTAACGTAGTTGGAGGTGAACTTCACAACAACATAAACGTTCAATATATGAACGTTGAAGTTTCTGGAAACTTCAACGTTCATATATTGAACGTTTATGTTGCCATCGACAAAACAGTCTGTGGTACCAGGCTACATTAATATACCTTATTATATAATATAGTGATGTGTGGACACAAAAAAAAAAACATTAACATGTATTATAAAAACATTAAAGGGATAGTTCGCCGAAATTAAACATCGTCTGTATGGTTATACTATCGTGCATCCGTGCCTCTGTGTCCGGGTCTCAGCTTGGAACACCAGAGGAGGGGGTTTCCGGCTCTCTGCCGGTGACGTAGGCGGAAGAGCCTAAACTACAAGCTGGGCTGCCAGGTTTGCTCGCGAAGCACAGAAACTGGGCTGCCAGGTTTGCTCGCGAAGCACAAAAACAAAAACACAGGGAAACACGCCAGTGTGACCGCCCAGGGGAGGTTTTCGTTTGTTGAGGAGATTATTAATACTTTTACATATTGGCAGAATCTGTGATAGGCTCCTACTTATAAGAATCATAAATACACGGAAGAAATGCAAGCAAGTGGAAGGCGGGCAGTGGAGTAGCCTACAACAGCCACGTAGCAGCCACGGAGCTTATTGTGCCAGCCACAGAGCCATAGAGTATAGACAGAGTTACGACAACTCCGTCCACTTCATGGGGCCAGTTCAATGGCGGCTCTTCTACTTAGACTTGAATAGAGAACGGGGACAACAAATAGGGACATGTCCTGGACCTGAAGTAGGCAGAATTGCATTGGTAACAGCCGAACGTTTTTTTTTTAGTAATAGCACAACATAAACATTATTGTACAGTACAGTAACATTGTTACTGTACAATACCGTTTACATGTTGAAAACATGCATAAAATAGGTCTTTTTGCGCCTCCCTCATTGAAAACAATGCATTTCCAACTCCAATTTGTCCATATTCAGGCTGCATGAACAGCAGCTCGGGCGCTCAGTTTCTGACCCCTCAATGTCGCAACTCTTCTACTAGATGGCTCTGGCCAGCCAGGGAGCGACGTAGCTCACGGCTAAGCTAATGTGTAAACGTTGTCTTGGATGAAGCTGACACACACACACACACACGGGGAACCATCACATCACTGGCTGCAGTGCACACGCAAACTTTTCTGCACAGGAATGGATCAAGAGGGACATTCAGTTAGGACATGAAGTAAGTGTACAATGTATTTTAGGACCTACAGCGTCCGCCCCTCTCCCTCTCTCTCTCTCTCTGTGTGTCGCCACGAACGTATTGTTTATACAAATAGTGATTCACTTTAGGCTAGGGCAGTGGTTTTCAACCAGTGGTCGGGACCCAAATGGACCCTTGCAGGTCCATTTGGTTTCATTTTTACACTATCAAGAGTTATAATATTCCTTCATCTGGATTAACCCAAGTCTACACAACTAGAGGTCTATGTTTGCCTGTTTTGTTTTGCGAAATCCAACCTGAATTTGTGGACAAAAGCAAAAGAAACCTTTAGTTTTGGGGTCTGTGGCGCTAAAATGCATCAAATAGTGGTCCGTGGCTCAAATGCTGAATAAATAAATAGTGGGCCCTGGGATCAACAAGGTTGAAAACCACTGGGCTAGGGGTAATTGAGGGAGTTCTGGGGGTCCCTTGCTAAATGATAGTTGTAGTTACCCAATAGACCATTATGTGTACTCAGTAGCTGAGTGAAATCTGAGTTGCCTAACCCCATTTTACAATATAAATTGGTCCAAAGAGATAGAGATAGCCATTAAAAGGGGGTCTGTAGCCTTTTGAATACCAAATTGGGGAATTGAAATTACACTGGTTGAGAATCACTGCTCGAACCGTAATAAAGATCTATCATGGTGGTCCCTGGCATTTCTATTAGTGGGGTCTGCAGACTAAATTTGGGGGTCCTTGACATGGAATAGTTTGGGAACCACTGCTGTAAACCACACATTTGCCATGGTTCATGTCATGCTTGTTTGTTATGTTTCAGCAATATATAAATACCTGTGTCCTGTATTCATCAGGTCAACCCGTGCAGATGCAGATTCCGTAGCTGATCTTTTCATGGACACAATGGTGAGCTCTGCATACTCAACTCAAACTTTTATACATAAAGCACATTGCAAGCTACTAGCTGTATTCTATTTTCTCCCCTACTAGTCTGACCAAGTTCTGTAAAAATGTCCCTGTCCCTTGTCTCACTGTCCAATATTGCATCTGTTAAATCACACAAGCATCTTTTTTTTTCATCAGTAAAACATACACACACCTCGGTGTTTTTGCATTTCGCAATAACAGACAGGCTCTCTGATTCATGCAATATTTCTAATGTGAAATGATTCATATGTGCCATTCAGTTGTAGCCTAATTTGGTCTGTTAATTTTAAAAGTATTGACTAGTCCAATATACAAGCATACACATTAATCATAAATCACTGTACATAGCATACACACTCCATCCATGGCAGTAATCCTTGAGTGTTTTCACCATTTTTCATTCTTGTCTTCTCTTACAGTGTGTGCATCCAACGCTGGGTCATCGAGTCAGCAAAACCCCTGTCTGCAGTGACCTCAGAGTCTGACTAATGCACTTGTATTATAGTATGTAGTTTGTAAGAGTCACATGTTCCATAGACTTGTGTAAAATCAGTATTATTAAAATAATAAAATATAGTTGATTCGAAGTTTGTTTTATTCATGTGGGTTATTGTATTTATACATTTTGAGCAATTCCTACTACTGAGGTTGAAATTGTCACCAAACGCTACTGTAGAACTACAAACCATTCACATGTCTATTTATACAAACAAGACCACGATGGAAATAAGTCTTTACTTGTTTATTGAACTGTAACATGAGGTAAAAAAAAGAAAGAAAGAAAGAAAAAAACAAGATGCGTCGTATACAGGTAAAGTTTGTCCCCTCTAATCAGTAATTTAAAATGTACATTATTGGTAAATGCAACACTACATTTTCAGAGGGTTTAGAGCAGTACATGTCTGATACATCAATGTGATTTGATTTTTAAATATTGATCAGGATTGTCTGTAGGTATCTTTATAGCAATTACAGCAACATACAAAGTAAACTATAGTATACTTCCTTGAAAAACACTTATACATCTTGAGTTTATGACACCCACCGGGATCTCAGCTCAGAGTCCTGCAAATAAAAGATCCAATTATTAGCTTCTGCCACAACCATGAGACAATACTATGGTAAACAATAAGGTTTTTATTTTAGTGCGAAAATCTTCAAAAATAGCAGATGTACAAGCTCACAGCACCAAGTGACACACTGAGCTTGTATTTCTTTTATTTTGTAATAACCAAACCAAACATCTATGCTTTGCCCCTGGTTTTAAACTGTTGACTGGTTGACTGTAGTTCAAATGTGCAGTAGGCTATAGTGGTTTCTATGTTGTGGTGGTATTAATTACAACTAAAAGGTTATTTTAGCATTCTCAACCAGAAAATGTAGCATTATAGCTAGGGCCATAACTGTCATAATGGCAGCACCAGGAATTTGGCATTACAACAGCATCTGCATGATTACTGGTACTATGAACGAATAATAGATGTACAGTACATTGTCTATTCACGGAGTTTTGGTACATTTGTGGTAACCTACTTCACAAAACAATAATACAGTATGTTTTGGACGTATGTGAAAAGCCCAGTTCCAACACAAAGAATACATTTACATTTCCAGGTGACCATGCATTTTAGGGAAATCGTATTGTTTTCACACAGTATAGCTTACCGATGCTGGTTTGCTGGAAGACATCACTGACTCGATGCTGACGGGTGGGATTCCATTCCAGTCCGACGCAAATTCATCCAACACCGACACATTCGAAATGAAATGAATCGCCGATTCTTACTAATACACGACGACTGCTGCTGTTACTTTTTACTACTGGAGCTAAATACTGGCCGTTTACAACAAGGTTGAAAACCTCATACTGGCTGTCGCACAACAACAACAGAAAGGGAAAACCATAGTGGAAAACTTTTGTACTTCCTGGGGCAGTGAGGGGGTGGGGGGATGCCGCGCAATGCATCGTGGGTAATGTAGTAAGGGAGTCACAGAGGAGAGCAGCAGGCACGCACAGAATATACTTTCTCTAGCGCCACCGTGTGACTTTTTTTTTTACATATATTTTTTTTCACACATTTGGATGCCGTTGTACAGCATTTAAAGGCATTTCGTAATGGCGAAGTACTCCATTAACATTAACTGTATTTGTCAACATCTTTTAGCGACGTCATGCCGCCCACGCCGACATCACCTCAGAGGGTGTCTTCCACACAAGAGAGGCAGCAATCTTTAGCTGCTGCTTACAAAGTCAAGAAGAAGCTCTTAAGTAAGTTGGTTGGTTACTTGTTGAAAACAAGCACAACTTTGTAGTAGCCTAACTAGTAAAAGTTTTCAATTAGGGCTGGGACTTTAACTGATTAATTGAGATTAATTAATCACAGAAACAATAACACAATTAAAAGAATTAATTCATTTTAATCGCACATAGATTTAGCACCACTGAACCTTTTTTTTTTTTAAAGATGGATTTCAGATGCACGCCATGGGAGAAGGTGTGTTCGAACTAACAGAAGTACATTTGATTAGCTGATTAGGCTGCCATTCAAACAAATACCGAATACATTTGAAATGGCTTAAGTGGATAAACACGCATGATGGTGTAACTCAAATGATTAGTTGCCAAACAAATTAATCTGTTAACTAAATTAATTGACTACCAATTAGATCATCGATTCAATTACTGTGCATTGTTTAATCGTTGCAGCCCTACTATCCAGTGTTGAAAAGTGGTGAATTGTTCTGTGTGTGTCTTTACACTGTACACCCAACAGACTGCTCAAGCTTCTTCAAGTTGTCGCTGAAGAGCCAGAACCGGGCCCTGGCTCAGGAAATCACGCTGCTGAAGAGCAATAACCGACTACTACAAGTGCAGAACACGGCCCTGCTCAAAGAGATACAGGTTCACAAGTTCGACCTGGCCACAAGCAGGGGAAACGAGAGGAGGCTGGTGGGTGTCGTAGTTATTGTAGTGGTGGAGGCTGGTAGGTGGCGTAGTTGTTGTAGAGCAGGGGAGCCCAACCAGTAGATTGGGATCTACCGGTAGATCTCGGCCTGATCTCAAGTAGATCTCGGGAGATGTGGGGGGGAAAGAAAAAAAAGGCGGTGGATAAGAAAATGCAATGGCAGTGTTTGTCCATGTCTGTTGTACTTATGTTGTACTGTTGTAGGCCTATTTATGACAAGTCTGTTGTACTTTATGCTTATATGGATGTAAAGTGGTAAAACAAAGTAGTGTTGTGTTGTTGTGAAGTTACTGCAGGCTGGCAACGATGCGTGTGGTTTGAAATGTTGATATTGGACTGGTAGATCCCGGAGGGGTTGGCTGCTGAAAAGTAGATCTTGGGTCAAAAAAGGTTGGGCACCCCTGTTGTAGAGGGACTTTTAGAAATGGGGAGATGGCCCGTAAGACGCATGCATGCACATGCATTTGCGTGCGCAATGCACTCAGACACACTATTAAAACGTACAGAAATGAACAGCCTATTTACAAATGTGGTTTACAATGCTTAACTGCATCCATAAAAGTAAATAACAATTCAAAAAACATATTTCTGCCCCCAAAAATATTTTAGTTGAGAGAGAAGTGGGGGTACTGCGTCCACCCTCCACTACACCCCTGGCAGTTAGTGATAGACAAAAAAGCAGCAGATTATTTTGATTTCTTATGCGCAAAAATTGTACAACAACCACTTTCACTGAAAATCCGGTAGATTGTGGTTGTGAGGAGATGCATAGCTTGCATCTCTGACACTCACCTCATACATTTATAGATTTACCCATAATATATCTTTTATGTTTGAACCCTGTGCCTGCACTTCATACAGCAAAACGTTCCAGATGCTGCTACAGTACATGTTTGCACTTGAATAAAAATCCCCCCCCCCCCCCCCCCCAATCAGTGATCGGAAACATCGGCCAAAAGCAGTCGATCTCTAATTGTAGTAGTGCTCTCTTTTCCCAAATAGTGAATCGTGGGACCCGCTTTCTAGGGGTCACAACTCTAGCAATCTCTGAGAACCCCTTGTCCAAATATATAAAGGAAAACTGGCACCTGCTTTTCCTTTCTTTCAGTCTGTCTCGAGAGATAGCTACTCGAGTAAAAATCCAATTTTATTTTCCTAGTTCCTACACAAAGCAAACATTTATTATTTCAAGCATTTTCTTCAGGCTATTTGTTTTTATTGGATCATAGTGCTGACCCTTTGGCCTCTCGCCCTTCCCATGACAGCATATGTGTATGTAAAGCGTCCTTTTATACATACGATAGCTACATACTACTAGTACCTCACACCCTGATTTCCTATGGATAGTCGACTAAAAATTTCAGCCATCTGGATTCCTTATGAAGCCAGTATATGTGTTTAATGCAAGTACTACAGTATGTTCCTCCTTTGTGACACTCCAAGACTCTGCTCTTTTCAGTTATGCTAGCAGCAATTGAAGCGCTCAGACTAGAAAGATTTTTCTGAAACATAGTTGGCAAAATAAAATCCTAATAGTCTGGTATATTTTATATAAAATCAAACGGTGCTCTCAATGAATTTTTCTTTGCTAGGTTGGCAATATGTACAACAGCAGGAACAATGCTCTTGAAACATTTTGTATGCATTGCTGAGAATCTGTTATAATTGTTATAATTTCGTCACTTGCATTTAACATTTTTTTTTTGTTTTGTTATTTTTTTTGTGTTTTTTTTTTATCCCCGCCCCACAGTTAGACGTTCTTAATGGGCTAAAAGCCCATGCGGACAGGGCAACAGTCCTGTCCTCAGATCTCCAAGCCCACGTGGACATGATGATTGGCCGGGCCTCTCTTGACAATGTAAGGACATTTCTCTCACTGTGTGAATGATGGCGTCCATCTATAAGTATTGCTTTAGTTTAACTTCTATGTATTGTTCATATTTACATATGAAGGATACAAATAATCCTATTTGCCCCCCACCCCTCACCTGGAAACTTTTTGCTTGTTGGTTTGTTTACTGTTGAGTGAAAAACATGAAGCTAATCGTCTAGGGGACTGCCCTTCCAAAATAACTTGGACCCCCACTTTGGGAATTCTATATTCTACAAGACCCCAACCTGTCATGCTGTGAAATTGTAGAAGGTCTACAATTTACATTTTTTTTTTTAACGGGGGGGGGGGGTCCTTGGCCTGGAAAAAAACGATGTACAAAAAGTCTACATCTGCACGGACCTGTGATTTTTTTTTTTTTCTTTTCTTTTTTTTAACGGGGAGGAGTTTTCAGAATGCTGTATATGCATGCTATTACTGGCCTTGATGTGATTGGGTTTGTGATTTTTCAGGAGGACACTCCAGATCTCCCAACAAATGATGTGCACAAAACCACAAAACAAGAGAAGGTCCTTGGCCCTCTGAGGGTCAAGAAAAAGAAGAATGAAAGTGTTCTGGAAGACTTGGGTAAACACACATGCTATTTAAATCAATTATGTCGTCCTGTTTTGCTAATACTACACCTTGAGTGGCAAAATGGGAATCTGTGTCAATTAATTATGTAAGGGATAACTAACTAACTGACCTCGGCTGCGCCTCGGTCAGTTAATAGGAAACAAATACCGGCTTACATTAATACATAAACATATAAATAAATACTTAAATAAATAAGACAGTTGACAGAAATAGTACATAACAAGACTGTTTTTATTTATCTGGAGTTGTGTAGCGTAAGCTACGTTCTTCCGCCAAAAAAAATAGTGCCACACCGCAGGGCGAAATCAAATAGGCTACAGTCTCTCTGCAGTCTGTGAGCATTTCATCATTTGCATTGTTAATACAACAGGTCATTGGCCTATTTAGAGTCGGTATTAACATTAAACTGAACATTTCCATTAAAGGTACAGTTGGACAGGGTGAATGGGACATCTTTGGGTACACTGAAGTTAACGCTTCTGTCATGACCCTCGACGTGCGCTTCTAGCCACGGCTTTGCAGCAGCTGACGCACCTAGAAACACAACAACAACGACTACATTAGGCTACAGCAGGTAGCAGAGCCGTATAGACATGATACACTAGGCCACTACTGAATGTCGCGTCATATCGTTATTTATTCAGTCAGAGAGAGACTCACCAGACGTGCTGCTGCAGTTGCTTGGGTTAGAGGACAGGATCCTGCTCCACTTCTCCCTCTCTGTGGTGGTGGGAGCCCAGTAACTCCGCAGACTTGACTCGCATCTGTGTCCAGTCACAGACATGATCTCCCTACTTTCCAGGCCAGCCTGAGAGAGGAGTTGCACGGCCGTGCTCCTCAGGCTGTGATTAGTGTACCTTGTTGACAGCCCAGCAGCCTGGCTGATTTGGGGTAACATTTGCCCGAGGAAATTGTGTCCCATCGGCTCACGGGAATACCACACTGCTTGAGCGTTAAGTAGCTGTTGGTCTCTCTTCAGCGGGTGGAGGTAGAATGCTTTAGCGTCAGCAGGGCAAAGGGACAGATACTTTTTAAAACTGGCAACAGGGCAGTTGGGATTATTAGGCTCTGCAAAGATGCCCCCCCTGTGATTTTCTTTGCACGGGTCTCTGGGATCTTTGTGGTTCTTGGTCTCGGCGTTGTGAGCGAGTGATATATATTCACGGCCATTCTCATCATGTTTGAAAATAAACGAGTCCCTTGCCAAGTCTCTGTTCCCCTCTCGGCCTCGCCTTGCAAGATGCAGCTGTACATCAAACCACACTTTACGGACCAGTCCTGTTGCTGTGTTTGGGGACAGCGCTGGTGATTTTCTAATGAGCAGGAGATCTGTGGCTGAGATGGGGGGGTGGCGGTGGCTGACATCTTTGCCGGTTTTCCTCATGTTTTTTATGACCGATGTAAACACCGCGTTGCTGGACTTGAAGGTGGAACTGTTCATTATATCCAGTTTGGAGAAGTGACGACACAGCCCGGCTCTAAGTACTATATAACTGGACACAGAGTAGGTTTTCCCGTCTTTGTTTTGTACAGAGGCATAAAATGAACGCAGCACTCCGTTCAGGGTTTCAGAATCCGCTCCATATGCTTCCAAGTCTGTGGACATTTTCTTCTCTCTTAACCAGTCACTAAACACGCCCATGGCCCATTCTGTGCTTTTCTTTGTGTTTATTTCATGTCTGTCTTCTATTTTGTTCAGTTCTTTGTCAGAGACCTCCCTGTGTCTTTTAACGGCTGGGTTGCCGGTCTTCGTCTGCGCTGTTTTCTTCTCTCTCTCTCCGGGGACCACCTCCTCTCTCCTTTTCTTCGTCTTTGCAGGCGACTCGTCGCTGTCTTCCGCCTCTAACCACGCATCGAAGGTTTCATATTTTCCAAATATGTTGAAATTAACGTTGAAGTCATCCATCTTTTTTTCTTTCAAGAAGTGCTGGCACCGGATGTAAACAAAGCAGTGTGCCGGAACTAAATGCGGAAGCGCACCGCGGATTGATATGAACACAGCTGTTTGCACTTTAGGGAACTTGTTTATGCAGCGGTCAATAATAGCGCGGAGCGGTGACTATAGTGTATTATGTGACCGGTCACATGACCAGAACGCTGGCTTCTGATTGGAGCATTCATTCAAGCCATGTAATAACATCTTGTAATCGTTTACAGCCCTGAACACCTCCCCAGTCGCCAACAGATGTGAGGAGTCGCCACCGGCCGCCTTGGCCCGGCTCGTTGAACCTCCCCGTACCGTGCCTGTTGAAAATCCAAGCGGCACCACGCTTCTGAATGCAGAGACGGAGCAGACCACATCCTCTGACTGCACAGAAACGGTCGTCACCGTGGTGAAAGCTGTCAAAAAGAAAACGGGCTCTGTGAAGAATAAGGAAAAGACACAGGCGGGAGGAAAACCAGGACCACTGAGACCCGGAAAAGAAAACAAAGCGTTGGCAGATCCTCAAGGCGCCGGCGGTGACCGTGAGACTCAGAAGTCGGAGGCCAGGAGGCCTGCAATACAGGGTAAACTCATTTAGCACTTTGTTGCAGTTATGCTTATATATATGTTATGTGTATATGTTATTATGCTAATAACCATAGGCTATTCTCAATTGAATTTCTGTGAAGCCTAAATTAAAACAAAAATGCACTTTTTATTAAAATGGTCAGAAAAATAACACAAGTTATGAAATCATTTGTCGATTATCATGAACTTTCAATTTTCTAATCGTTGACAGCCCTGAATACCTCCCCAGTCGACAACAGATGTGAGGAGTCGACATCACTTGCCTCTGCCCGGGTTGGCGACCCTCCCTGTAGCATGGCTGTTGTTAAAAATCCAAGCGGCGCTATTGCGCTTGTGAACACGGAGATGACGCAGCAGACCACATCTGACCGCACAGAGACTCTTGTCATCAAGAAGAAAATGGGCTCGGCGAAAAATAAGGAAAAGACCCAGGTAGCGGAAATAGCCATGCAGCCGAAGGCTGGGAAAGAAAACAAAACATTGCCAGATCTTCGTGGTTCCACAGGTGACTGTGATGCCGAGACGTTGGAGGCGACGCAGACTAAGCTTGTTAGCACCTTGTCATGCGACAGCTTGGAAGAGGTCCGGCCGCCTGCCATGCAGAAGCATCAGGTCGCCTCTCGTATTCCCAAGTTAAAGCAGCGTCACGCCTGTGACTCGAACACTGAACTGAAGAGCTCCAGAACCAAAGAAAGTTCAGAGAGCAAGATTCCAGGGGATTCCTTCAAGAGGCTCGATACGCAGCGGCTCCACTCGGACGATGATGAGAATCACACGCAAGAACGTGAAACGGATCACGACGACGACCTGCAAACCAGCCTTTCTCTCACGCTCCCTTTATCAGAACCCAGTTGCAGTCCCGTAAAGACTTTGACCAGGAAGCGAGTTAAGAAGATGACGGCTCCGGCAGATTTTCCAGAACCATCTAGCGACAACGAAACCGCAGAACAAGAGAACATCCTTTGCCCTCTGAGGGTGAAGAAAAAGAAAAATGAAAGTATTTTGGAATTCACGTGGGACGACTCATCACTGGACGCTGCCCTTAGTGACTTGGGTGACTCTTTGGTCTCTGTGCCTACTGGTGGGTAACTATTGCTACTTGTCTGGCAGAAACCTTATCTTCTAAAAGTCTTTGTCCTAAATGTAGAGTAGCCAGTATTTGTTTTACTCACTGTAGTATCTTCTAAGATCATACATTGGATCATACTGCAGCGGATCTAGAAAGTGTGTTCAGAGCTTGTAAATGTGTTACTTTTGCTGTTTTTTTTTTGTTTTTTTTTTAATATGAATTGCTGGTTTATGAATCTTGAATTTGAAGTGTGGTTTAACAGCCCTTTTGTAACGTTCTTGGCTATATTTGTTAAAATAATGTTTCATCCTTTGTGTTACAGAAGAACTGACCAACACCAATCACGGAGTTACTGTTGGACGTACAAGAAGAAACCGTCCCAAATGCAGAGAGACCTTTGTTGTCTCAGGTAACATAATTTACCATTCAAATCAATTATAATGTCCAGTTTTGGTAAAGTTTACCTAAAGGTATAACCTGCAGATATTTGTTTTTTTTGTATATAAAAAAATATTTTTCAATTCATCTGTGTCATGGCAGAGGGTGTGTTGGCACCACCGACCAGCACCAACACCGTTGACGGAAGTGTGAGAGAAAGGTTGACGGCAGAAGTCCATGTTCCTTCTAGAAGAAACAACAGACTGAGAGGCAGAGAGACGTTTGTTGTCTCAGAAAACAATGAAAGTGAAACCTGTGAAATCCCTGTTGTTGTTCCAGGTAAGATGCACTGTAATTAGCTGATGCCAGTATTATAATGGCTGCTGATGCAAGGCCTAAAATGCTGCTACCGGCGAGCAGTCTATGCCAATCCATTCATTTTCATCCACTTATCCAAGGTCGGGTCGTGGCTGCCACGGCTCGACCAGCGAGCTCCAGACTTCATTAATGACCTTCTCCTGGGGGATCCTGAGATGATCAAAGGACATAGAGAGTCGATGTAGTCCTTCCATCTGCTCCTTGGTCTGCCCCAGGGTCTCCTCCCAGTGGGACGTGCCTCAAGGACCTCGATAGGAAGACGCTTGAGAGGCATCCTAACCAAATTCCCCAACCACCTAAGCTGGCTCCTTTCCAGGCGAAGGAGCAGCGGCTCTGCTCTGAGTCTCTCCCATGTTACCTAACTTCTCACCCTATCTCTAAGGGAGATGCCAGCCACCCGCCAAAAGTAATTTATCACATGCTTAGGTCACAGTTAACCTTTTGAAGGCTTCTTACTAGCAAAGAACTAGCCTCAACACCCAGGCTTTCATTTCTGTCTGCATTGTGCAAAAACGTGGAAAAAGCCTGGACTAATTTGTTAGCCACGGTGGCCTAGAGGTAGGAGTCAACCTTTAGGTGTGGGCGTTGCTCCAAGTGATGTGACGTAGCACATGCCGTACAAATTCGGACCAAGGCCAAAATCATTTCAGATTAGGCCAGGCTAGCAAAGAACTGACAAAAAGAAAGGTCTTGGTTTATAGATGTTTTATTTATATATATATATATATATATATATATATATATATATATATATATATTAAGGCTGTTGAAAATAGTTAATTAATGGGATTAAATTAATTTTGTTGATTAATCTGATTAAAATTTTTAACGCAATTAACTCATGTCCACACTGACTCAACCCACTGAGCATTTTCTCATTGAAAGAAATGGGTAGAGCACAGATTTACGGAGACATATAGCCGTGTGTCTCCCTGTAACCGGAGCCATAGAGTATAGCTGGAGGATCTACAAGCATTGAGGGCTTGTAGATCACCTATTTTGATAAATATTTTAAAGATAAATGGTTATTTTTTTTTTACAGATTCGGTTTCCTTTTTAAATGTTGAAATCCTGTACAGGAAAACATGCATATTTTGGACATAGTTCGAATGGTGATTAATCATGATTAAATTAATTTTGAAGCTGTGATTAATTTGATTAAAAATTTTAATCAATCAACATCCCTAATATATATATATATATATACCGTATTTTCCGGACTATAAGGCGCACCTAAAAGCCTTTAATTTTCTAAAAAATCCACACTGCGCCTTATAATCCAGTGCGCCTTATATATGGATTGTTTGACTGAAGTAGCTTCTATTCTATGTAAACTGTAGTAGCTTCTATTCCCTGCGCCTTATAATCAGGTGCGCCTTATATATGAAAACAGTTCTAAAAGGTGCGCCTTATAATCCAGTGCGCCTTATAGTCCGGTGCGCCTTATAGTGCGGAAAATACGGTATATCAAATATTTGTAATTTGTGTCATGCAGAACTGACCAACACAACTACGGACAGCGATCTTGGAGTCACTTCTGGAGAATCTAGGAGAAGAAAAAGACCGAAATGCAGAGGGACATTTGTTGTCCTAGGTAAACATAATGACAGTTTGTAATTGTAGTGTTACAGCTTTTCTGTAACTTGAAGAATGACGTTGGTCATCTGTAATGCAGCGCTTTTGCTAGATGTATCATTTCGTTGTGTGTCATGGTAGAGACGCCGCTGCCCTCACAAACCAGCATCGACCTAGCTACGGATGATGCGGGCGAGAGAGGGATGCATGCAGGAGAAGTCTGCGTGCTGTCGACAGGAAACGGCAGCCCAGGAGACAGACGTACATTAAATGCTCCTGAGAACGACAATGAAAGTTCTGTGAGTGAAGCGGCACATGAAGACCCCGTTGTTCCAGCTGAAGCATCTCCAGGTACGACGTGATTGGCCATTAGACATTAATCCTAGTGTACTGTAGGAAGAGGGTAGCGACACGCTTTGATCTTGTGTCTCACGCGGGCTGGAACTCTGGCAAGTTCCAAACATAGACCTACATAGCTACCCACTGAAACACAGGCTATTTTCTTATAATTAAAATTATATAACAAATCATTATTCACTAGAGTGGTGAGAGGTCTGCAGGGGTTGACACTAAGGTCTCTGAGGCACTTGCCCATCGGGCAAGTGCAAGTCAGGTTCTACTTGCCCTCTGGTCATGGTCACTTGCCCCCCAGGTTCCAGGTGGTCCCCAGTTAAGTTGGTTAACCAGATGTAACTCTTGAGAACGTAAAAATAAAACCAAATTGGACCCTTGCGGGTCCATTTTTACACTCAAGAGTTAAAATTCATCATCTTAATTAGCCCAGGTCTACACTGTAGAAGATTAATGGTCATTTTGATGTGTTAATTTGCCTGTTTTGTTTCCCAAATCCAGCCTGGAATTGTGGATAGCTAGAAAGCAGGGAAAGACATAGAGGCAGAGTGCAATGACTGCCTTCAAGACAAATTTATCTTGTGTTGTGTTATAGTGCACTAAGTTGCACACTTGCCCGATCGGGCAACCAGGTAGCAGTCTTCACTTGCCCCACCATTTTTTTTTTTTTTTTTTTTTTTTTTTTTTACTTGCCCCAGGCAAGCGGGCAAGTGTTAGTGTCAAGCCCTGGTCTGTCAATGTGTTTAAAATGTTGTAATTTTGTCAATTTAACTGCAAACGTGACCGGCTGTCAACGGAGCTGGGGCCTATTTCACGAAAGGTGGATTAGGGAAAAAGCCAGGATTTAACTGATATCCCAGTTTATTATATCCTGGATTAGCGTTCATTCGGTTTCATGAAAACTGGTTAATCTTGCCAGTTAAACTGGATATGTTGCGGCTTCATTTGGTTTCATGAAAGCAATGCCACATTAGTTCCCATGGAAACTAATGCTATGGACTTAGCCTGCTCCGGAGCAGGCTAACAGTCAGGTTTACCCTAATCCTGATGTCTTTACTGGGCATTAGACAGTCAATCTTGTAGTGGCTGAAAATGATCCCCAATAGATCACTCATGCCGGCAGGCTAAGCCTGGGAGTTAAACAAACTGTGTGACGCGCAATACAATAGCCTACGACACTAATGAAAAAAACGATCCAACCAGGAAAATGCATTTGTACTGTTTACTATAATCAGTGCACCAAATATTACAACACGTATTCAATATCAATAAATATCGCAATAAATATGTGCAAAGATACAACAGTGAAGAATACTAATGTGGATCAAATTAACAAAGTGCGAAGTGCTAAAGTGCTTGTGGTCAACAAATTATGTAGCCTCCCAGCTCACCCTGCCTCCAGGATTCCAAACCAGCCTTGGGGTGAGCTGGGAATGACCATGCACTTATAGCCTATACTGGTGGCCACCCACAGAGCTTCAACCAATCATGAAGCCCATTGCGGCGCTCACCTCACCAACCCAGTGACATATAATGTAAGCTATATAGAACATCATTTTGGCTCCTACATTCCGGCCCCTAATTATGCCTGGGCACTAATTACAACTATTATTAATATGTAGGAGCTCAAATTATCCTTAGCAAAGTACAAAAAATAGAAATTCAAATTCAATGCAATTCTATGCAAATAGTCAATCATCATAATGCATAATTATTTCGAATAGGATCTTCGTTCATCCATATTCTCCTCTCCATCTGCAAAACAGGGAAATAAAGAGAGTGGGAGAGAGAGAGAGTTCAAAGAGCTCAACAGCTCCAAACGAGAAAGGATCCATGGGTGAGCTCTCCGTGTGAGACTTCAAGGCCCCTCTGCTTCCCGAAGCCACGCCAATCTGCATCTCCTCTCTGGACCCTGAAGCTTCAGTGGTCTGCATGCTCTCATGTAGTTTCTCTTCATCAAGATCTAGCTGCATCAGAAGCCTTCTGTCCTGAGCCAGGTCCAACATCTTCCTGACCCCAAGAAGCCAACTGACCACCTCTCCCAACCAGAACCAAGGTGGAATGAGACTGGCAAACAGCACATTTTTCTCTGCATGAACTGCCCTCATGGAGACGTCTTTTGGAGAGACCTGCACAGAACGAGCGGATAGGTCTCGAGACTCCATTTCAGCTTGCACCCGGTTGTTGGACGTCAAGGACTCCACACCAGTTTCACTGTCTGCCAAGCTCCTGCACACACAGAACTCTTCACAGAGATGAGGCTTGTAGAGCCAGGCTACCCATTGCTGGGCAGCAGTTATAGGCAACGCCTCACCTCTGCATGTCTGATCTTCACTGAGATGAAGTTCCTGGTGCCGGGCTGCCCATTGCTGGACAGCACTTATCGACAAAACCTCACCCCAGCCCGGCTTAGCTCTGCGTATGCCTTGAAGATGTTTCTCAGTGCCCAGCACCACAGGTCCAATAAATCCTGTGCGATCTTCCTCGAGATGAAGCTCTAAGCGCCGGGCTGCCCATTGCTGGACAGCACTTATCGGCAACGCCTCATCCCGGCCTAACTGATGTCTGCACTGCGTTTCCTCGGTACTGCACAACGCAGGTGCGGTGAAACCTGTGGGATGTCCAGCCACCTTCTTGTTCCGTCTATGGACACCAACCACCTGAACAGACCTTGTGACAGACCTTGTGCTGCTTTCTGTCGTCGATCCAAGTTGTTCTTTCGCATCACATTCAGGGATGTCTGCCTTCGCCTGCTGCGCCCACAGCGGGTCAACTCTTGCAACTGCAATACGGTTCACAGTAACGGGATTCACATCTGTGTTGTGAAATCTGCCGCCTCCTCCAAGGGGACCATTCACGGTCCAACCCAACATTGTTCTGACCGCGTAAGGACCACCACCAACACTCCTGACCACCTCCCATGGCTCTAGAGCCTCAGGAACATTGGTGCCAATAAGAAGATCCACCCCCGAGTCGATCTCTGTGATCTTGAGGTGTTCAAGATGTGGCCATTTCCTCAAGTCTTCCTGCCTCGGAATGTTACCTTGATCTACAGGCATGCTCTCCTGCGTGTAGACTGCAGGTAGCTCACAGAAAACATCTGTGTCCAACCCAGCTACCTCCAAGTCCAAAACAACTCTGCTACTGACCACCTTCTCCTGACCCATTGTCCTTAGGAGGATGTCAGTCTTCTTTCCTGAGAGGTTCAGCCTGTCCATGAGCCCCTCCGTGCAGAATGAAGCGGAGCTTCCAGGATCAAGAAAAGCATAGGTCACCAACATCTGACCTTTCTTAGACTTCACCCGAACGGGAAGTATAGCAAGAGTGCAGTCAGTCTCTCCGGCCCCAGTAAGACCACCGGACTGCACTGTGATCGAATTGTTCTCCTCTGTCGTCTCCAATTCTTCTGGCGCTTGCACTGGACTCTCCTCCTCAGGGTAGACATGCAACAAGGTAGGATGCCTCTTACCGCACACTTTGCACACCAGACGTGCATTGCATTCACGGCTTCTGTGCCCAATGCACATACATCCAAAGCACAACCCTTTCTCTCTCAAGAAGGACATCTTCTCTTCACGTGTCTTCCTTTCCAATAGACAACATGTGTCCAAAGAATGCCCAGCTCCACAAAGCAAGCAAGTTTTGACAACAGGTAAGCCAAGCTCTTTCTTCGGTCCAGTGTCAACCCTTTTGTCGACTGTAGCGACAGTAGTCGCAAAGCTACTTCTGTTTGCTCCTGCAAAGTACTGAGGCTTAGCAGGCTTCACTTCCTTCCTCGACACTGTGGGGGAGGAATCTTGGATATCCCCAAACAGTGGGTCGCTCGCAATCTTCACCTGCCATTCAATGAATTCAACGATGTCACCAAACGTGGCTCTGCGATGGTTCGTCTCCTGCAAGCTACAAGCGACATCTCTCCACTTCTCCCTGAGCTTATAGGGCAACTTCTTGACAACAGCCTGCATGTTAGCAGGAACATCCAACTCGTATGTGGATTCAAACTCCCCAAGAGCATTGAAGCAGGACCGCAGCAAGAAGCTGTAAGACTGAAGCGCATCGACATCCTCTGCCTTTATCGCTGGCCACAAGAACACCTTGTTCATGTACGCAGAGGTGATCTTCAATGAGTTGCCGAAATGCTCTTGCAACAAGGATTTGGCTGTGGCATAGCCAGTTTCAGAGGACATATGTAGACAGCTACGAACCATGTCTCTGGGCTTCCCTTTCGTGTACTGCTCGAGAAAGTACAAGCAATCCTTGGCACTGTGAGTCTTCTCCTCGATGCAGTGTTCAAAGGCTCTCATGAAGGTTTGGTACTCCAAAGGATCACCATCAAAGGTTTGCATGTCACGTCGTGGAAGAAAGAACAAAGACTGCTGTTTAGCAAGCAAAGAGGTTATCTTGTTCTGCTCCTTTAAGACAGAGATCAGCTGATCATGATTGACACCATCTTGGACTAAAGCTGAAGGTTGTTGTAACTGCAACTGAGGACGTACTTGAGGATCGGGCCATCCACTTTGCCGCACTGTAACTGCCTCAGGCCTTGGCTGCGATTGCAACCCCAGACTAGCCACCTTAGACCGAGCATCCAAAGATGGAGGATGTAGCCACTCACGTTGAGCATTCAAGGATTGTGAACGTGGATGCTGTTCACCCGCTGAACTGTACTGATATGGCTGCTCTACATGCTGCCCCATGTTCTTCACCACCGCAGGTCGAGAACCAAACAAAGAAGGATGTGTAACTGACTGCTTAGGCCGTGCATCAATCAGATATGAACGTGACTGTGGTTCACCCAATACAGCATGCTGAGAAGAGTGTCCCCCTGACGGAGGAACAAAGGTTTCAGCATTAGGATCCAACGCTTGAGAAAGCTTTTCTCTCCCTTTCTCAACATAAGAATTCATCCCATCTGACCTACTGGCTAAAGAACCAGACACCTGAGAGGAGGAGGCCTTCAAGACGTTGAGCTTAGCTGCTGATGCCTCTATCTCTGCCTCCAACTCTAGCTGTTCTTTCCTTCTTTTTAGTTGTGCCTCTTGCTCTTCACGAGCTCTTCTGAGCTGTTCTAGAGCCTGTCTGGACTGTGCCTCTTGCTCTCTTAGTTGTGCCTCTTGCTCTTCTAGAGCCCTTCTGGACTGTGCCTCTTGCTCTTCTAGAGCCTGTCTCTCTTTGAGCTTCTTCTGGCGAGCAAGAAGAGCTGCCATGTCTGCTTCTATCAGGCGTGCGGATGCAGCAGAAGAAGTAGTGGACCTACACTTACTACCTGCAGTGCTTCTTTTCTTTGATGGCTCAACTGACACATTAGAAATACTATCATCGGGGTTAACATCATCAATGACTGAAGCTGCCGCCACACCCCCACGATCATCTGGAACACAGGAAGCATTTGGGTTATTCACTGCATTAGATGTTTCAACAAGATGTGGGGGTACCAAAGGTGTAATAGCCTCTTCCCGTAACTGCACTGTACTTTGAATGGGGGGATTTTGAGAGAGCCATTTGTTTGCATTTTCAGTAAAATTAACTTTGCGTTTTTGTATGTCTGAAAACCAATTGTTTTGTCTCTCTTGTTCCTCTGGGGGAAGCAATGGAATGACCGAATCATGGAGAAGGCTTGCTTCATCGTACAGTGCAGATACATTACAAAGGTTAAACTGGACAGCCTTTGCATTGTCAGAGCTTTGCATAAGGTCATTAATTGCTTTTACAAGTTGTTCAATCCTTTTAACCTTAGCTTTGCGTTCGTTTTGAAGTTGTTCAATTTTATTTGATAGTGCTTTTGCAGTGAGAGTTGATTGCCGTTTTGGCTCGTTTGCACTGGCGGTAGAACCTGGCCTTGATGAACTAGACATTTTGAATTTGCATTAAAATGAATCAAAGTCAAAATCATTTGCATCCAAATCGAAGTCCAAAAAACACCGCAACAGCCCTAGTAGAATGTGCGTGTAAGTGTGTGAATGCGTGGCTATTGCTCCCCACTAAACTGCCTAACGACCCGTAAACTGCCGAATGCAGACCCTGTGTCTTCAGCATGTAACGATAGGTACTTATGTGCCTATATATCTCTATAAGAGACGGCACTCCTGGGCCACCCGTTCCACGGGTTTTAGAATGCGGGCCGAACCCGTTCATGCACAAGAAAAACAACAAACAATAGCCCACAGCCAGAGCTATAGGCTAAAGCCACTTTGCCTATAGGGGAACAATAGAGTGAGCGTGTGCTTGCAACAAGTGTGTGTTTGGGGCGGGCCGCTATGCGATGCAGCGAACATAACGTGGACTCGAAAAGCAAATGGATTAAACAATAGCTGAGTGCAACCTTAATGCCGCGGTGCACGTATGTGCGCGATTCATTGTTTGAACGCCGCGGGGAACCAGGTAGGTTAAACACCCAACACCAATAGCTATCCAGATCGATACTAATTTGTTGACAATGTAGTGGCTGAAAATGATCCCCAATAGATCACTCATGCCGGCAGGCTAAGCCTGGGAGTTAAACAAGCTGTATGACGCGCAACACAATAGCCTACGACACTAATGATAAAAACGATCCAACCAGGAAAATGCATTTGTACTGTTTACTATAATCAGTGCACCAAATATTACAACACGTATTCAATATCAATAAATATCGCAATAAATATGTGCAAAGATACAACAGTGAAGAATACTAATGTGGATCAAATTAACAAAGTGCGAAGTGCTAAAGTGCTTGTGGTCAACAAATTATGTAGCCTCCCAGCTCACCCTGCCTCCAGGATTCCAAACCAGCCTTGGGGTGAGCTGGGAATGACCATGCACTTATAGCCTATACTGGTGGCCACCCACAGAGCTTCAACCAATCATGAAGCCCATTGCGGCGCTCACCTCACCAACCCAGTGACATAATGTAAGCTATATAGAACATCATTTTGGCTCCTACAAATCTGATTACAAACCAATGAGTTTTAACACTTCAATTATTAAAGGTTTATGTTGCCTTATTTATCAGTCTGCAGTCATATTGCTGATCAATAAATAACACCATATTGGTCATTAAAGAAAAAAAGTATATTCCAAAGAACTATACAGTACATACAGTACAGTACAACACAGTGTGGTACAGTATGGCACAGTGCAGTATAGCACAGTACAGTATGATGCAGTACAATACAGTGTGGCACAGTACAGTATCGTACAGTACAGTATGATACAGTACAGTACCACCTTGTGCTTTCCTGTACTGCATCATACAGTACTGTACCACAATGCTCTGTACTGTACTCTATGCACTGTACTGTATCATACTGTATTGCACCACAATGCACTGTATTATATTCTATGCTCTGTACTGAATCATACTGTACATACTGTACTGTACTCACTGTACTGTGAGTACAGTACTGTGTCATACAATACTACATATTGTACTGTGTCAAAGTTCATAAAGTTACTGGTATAAATAATTGCATTGAAAATAAATAAAAAATGATTACTTTTAAGGATTCCATTTAAAAATATGAGGATTTTTATTCAGGACTTCAATTCAAATATAGCAAAAATAGACACTCTACAAGCTCTATTTTTGGCAATGGCAGTAATATGCATTGTGGCCCCTCTTGAGTGAGTGTGGAAATACATGTATCTATTATGGCATCAGTATTTGTCTTAGAAGATTAAGTCATTGTATCAATGTAGCAGTAAGTCTGTGGGATAGATGAAAGTTCTTCTACTAAGTAAGATATACAGAATAAGGAGGCGGTAGTGCAACTATTAAGGATGCCGGCTTCCATAACACCCCACGAAGAAGAAGGATCAGTGATTCTGCCTTCTACCAAAGGGGTCTAGAAAGAAAAAGCCAAGCTGCTTTTTTTTTTTTTTTTTTTTTTTTTTAAGCCAGGCTTGACTATCCTGGCTTGCTAAATCCTCCCATTTTAAGCCTTGCTTGGCTTTAGTGGAACAGAATAAACCAGGCTCTACAGACCAGGCTTTAATAAGCCTGGTTTTGGCTTAAATCCCCGATTTGCTAATCCACCTTTCGTGAAATACCCCCCAGGATGGCCAGAGTGGTTTGTTTGGAACTTGAATCACATGTGCTTTCCAACCAATAGCAGTTGTCATGTGCGCATTTCAGCCAATAGCAGTCTCTTATTAGCAGTAGCATTGGAGTCAACAGGGAGTGTCGCTCCTCTCTCCTGCTGCAGATACTGTATTTAATCCACGCCTGCTTACTTAACCGATATACATTTTAGATTTTGTTCATCATTTCTGATAGGCCAGTAAGCATCCGGACAGTATGCTTGGCACAACGTGCAACAAGACCTTGCGACCGTTTAGAGGTACAAGGTGATCTTTTGGTGTGAAAAGGTCCTAAAAGGTTTGTTTGGTTCCTTTTTGCATACAAAGTATTAATGAAACAACCACAGTGATTCTTGTTTAATCCTTTTGTGTCATGACAGAAAGAACCCTAACATCACTGAGCAACATGTCTACGGTCACAGATCATGGAGTTACTGTTGTTCCTTCAAGGAGAAACAGACCAAGATGCAGGGAGACATTTGTTGTCTTGGGTAAATGTCAATCAATTCTAACAATGTGTTTCAGCCCCGTTATTGCTGTACCATTTACTGACGATGGATGAAGGCCTAGATTTTCATCACATGCCAGGAAGCAGATATTATTGTTTCCCATCGTCTCCATGATCGTGTCCTTTTCGGTATAATCACGCAGCAATGTTGCACAGATCAGTGACCCGTTACAATCGGTTGTTTCTCTGTCAGAGTCAGTAGCACGACGATCTGGATGTTCTCAGTCAGCAGTTATGTTATTAAATGTATTTATTTATTGATTTAGTATGGTAATTAAGGCAATCAGATTTGATTCTTTCAGATACATGTCAACTGTTTCATCATAGTTTTGTTTAAAGAAATAGACAGTGATGTTAATATGATTTCACTCACACCAGTGTTTAACACCTTTAGATTCCACAGATAATGGAGGTGCATGCAGGAACTCTGGAGAGACGTCCATTGTCCCAGATGAATGGCCAGCCATTGAAACTCAAGAAGACCCTGTTGTTCCCGATGAAGCACTTTGGGGTGGGATACTTTTGATTAACATCCTTTTAGATTTTGTTACATGGATATTATGTTTTCGCCTGTCTGCATGTCCGTTCGTGGCTGTGATATGTATTCAGCAGATGGCGCTAATGACACATTTCTTGGTTATTTGTTGCTTTTTTTCCCCATGCAAACTAATACACCAACCACACTGATTCCCGTTTAACCCTTTCTGCGTGCTGTCGACAGGAAACGGCAGCCCAGGAGACAGACGTACATTAAATGCTCCTGAGAACGACAATGAAAGTTCTGTGAGTGAAGCGGCACATGAAGACCCCGTTGTTCCAGCTGAAGCATCTCCAGGTACGACGTGATTTGCCATTAGACATTAATCCTAGTGTACTGTAGGAAGAGGGTAGCGACACGCTTTGATCTTGTGTCTCACGCGGGCTGGAACTCTGGCAAGTTCCAAACATAGACCTACATAGCTACCCACTGAAACACAGGCTATTTTCTTATAATTAAAATTATATAACAATTCATTATTCACTAGAGTGGTGAGAGGTCTGCAGGGGTTGACACTAAGGTCTCTGAGGCACTTGCCCTTTAGCTAAAATCGCTGAAACTAAAGAAAGCAAGGAATGTAAAACAATTAATACACATCTTTTACTTTATGCGACAGAAAGCAAGGAACAGCGTTACATTTAGGGCATTTAGGGGGGCATTCCCCCCCTGCGCACAGCCTTTTATCCGGCTCTGCAAATGCGAAGTGAAAAAAGGAAAGCAAGAACGAAGGCGACCTCGGACATTCTTTCCCCTCCGCGTTATGGATTATATCTTTGATAAAATACTGCAAAAGGTACACAGTGACAGTAGCCTAAGTTGACATTGATTCTCTCAGAACACATGCACATGGCTGCGTTGTGAGCCGTATGGCAACATTTTGCGTTTGGTCCCGTGGGCGCCGCGGGCTAAAAAATAAAATAAAAAAATCGACAACATTTTGACACTGGGCCGCGATTCGTCGACATTCCAAATATGTGTCGATTAACATCCATTTGCCCCCCTCACAGCATAAACATTTAAGACAGGAGTTATATGTGCAGTTACACTGCTGTCTATATTAACCCAGACAGGTGCGGCGAATAATCTTATGCCGCGCTATTTCGTTTCCAAAATGCTATACGGGATAATAGGTTATTGATGATGTTACACAGTGGGGGAATTGGACATCATTGGGGGGGTCGCTGCTCTCAAATACGTTGCCGTTATGATGTGCAGTGCTTCACAAATAGTGAGGTGACGCATCTAAGGCAAGATGGACAGCAAGACAGTCAGCTTACTTTTTCTTTTTTCCAATTTCCATCATGATCATCATCTCCTCCTTCCTCCCTAGAGCTGGGGTCGGGCCGACTTTTTTCAGCCCGACCCTACCCTAGGGTAGGTCGGGCTAGGGCCAGCCCGGCCCTAGCCCGACCATTATTATTAAAATATATGTGCAGCCCGGCCCGAAAACCCGACACCTTTTTTTCACCTAAAAAAAAAACCTTTAATTATTAAAATGATAGCACACTTTTCTTCCCTTCGTTTTTCGTTTTGTTAATTATTATAATAATAATTATTATTATATCATTTATAAATAAAAAGGCTATGTTTCAATACATTGATAATATTAAAGTTGTTAAATAAAATTAAAGTTGTAAAATATTATATATATATATTATTCAGCCCGAACCCGTCCGAAAACCCGACCACCAATTAAGCAAATGAGCCCTACCCTACCCGGCCCGTCGGGTACCCGACGGGCCGGGTCGGGTTTCCCACCTCTATTCCTCCCGCATCATCGGAGAGGATTTTACATGTCTTGATCGTGTTGCTGGCACTGTAGGCCTATAGTCGCCATCTGAACCACAACCACACGTTTATGCTGTGCTACTGAACATGTGTGCCGTTGTCTGGACTGAACGGCTTGGAGTGGCCTGGAGCGGAGGATAATTCTTGCTCCAGAGTGCGCTCCGACCCATTTGAAAACGCGCTCAGCGCTCACTTAAAAATCCACGCGCTCCGCTCCGCTCACGATCTCTGAGGAGGGGGCATTAGAACATTGTCCTAAATACATATTTGTTTACAAAATTTGAAAGTGTTTTCTTTTATTATCTACTAAAGTCCTAATATAGTCCTTACAAAAAAATAGTCCTTACATCTGGTCACAAAGGATCCACTGAATGTGACAAACTGCCATGTTAGGTCTCTGGGTACGGCATGTGTGTGCAGTGCATTGCATTGTTCTGCCTCCTTCATATTCAGTACATCCTGTTAACTTCTGCCCCCTCCCCGGACCATGTTCGAATGCCCCCTTTAGCTAAAATCGCTGAAACTAAAGAAAGCAAGGAATGTAAAACAATTAATACACATCTTTTACTTTCTCTAAAAACAAGCTAAAACATGAACCTTGGTTGGAGGAAAAAAAAAAAAAACAAAGTTGTCCTTTCGCTGTGTGTTTACAGAGGCTTGACTAATTAAATCGTCAATACTTGGATACGGGAGAAGTGTCTTATGAATGAGATTTTTTCTTTACTACAACAGGGAATGTGGCGACGGCAGACGAGGAGGATAACGTGGCCTCAGAAGAAGCAACAGGATTCTCGAGGCCACGGAGAACACGCAACGCCGCCGTTAGTTACAAGGAACCAAGTATCAATTGGTGAGTATTTACGTGAGTGCGTGCCCACACTTTATTGACACAAGAACTACTTTTTTAAAAACTTAACCAGCTCAACTTCTACTATCTATCTTCTATCTATTTTCAGCAATTTCAGTTCTGCTGTGCATAATGAAATGGCAAAGGAAAACACTGATGGCACTGCAGCAGTGCTTTCTCTCTCATTCCCTACACACATTAACTACAGTTTAGATAGGCCTACTTAATGTGGGGATAATGTTTATTCCTTTCTGCTTTCAATAGAATTATATTTTTTTTTCCTGAAATAGAATCTGTAAAAGGTTCCTACTGAAACGGATGACAAAAATGACAAGGACTACATAGAAGAAAAATGTGTTAATTTTGAATTTCTGAAAATGTAACCATATTTTATTCTGTGTGTGACGCGTCTTAAATTCTCTCTTTGATTAGCAAGATGAGGCGTGGAGACAAGTGGACAGATGTGCAGTTCCTGAATTCTCCAACATTCAAGAACAGCAAGAAGAAGAAACCAAAGAAGTCTTCACGTACTTAGACCTGTTATAAGTTAAAACCAATTGTTGTGGTAGCCATGGACTAAACTTTAATGACTACATTGTTTTAATGAAGTGAACTGTTCTGCACGAATCTTTAGCTATTTGTTTAAAATTTGCTTTTTTCCGTTTTATACATTGCCACTGTCTGAATAAAATGGCATTTTATTATCATCACAGCCTCATTAATCTCTCAAAACGGATTCAAAGCTGAGCTGGATCTTATCAACAACTGTCATGCAAAGCTAGTGGGATTGAAAACTAAGACGCACCACCAGAAAAGGGATGTCTGGATGTCGACCCGTTCACTCTTTCACCAATCTCTACTACACTTGGAAGTGTGTGGTTCCGATGTTGTCCAGAAACAAGATTACAGTCCAAAAACAAGATTACAGCCCACTGAAGCTAGAATGACTGTTTGTCATACATGCTTTTGCCATAGTTCTACAATGTGGCTATTATGCAATGTTCTGTTTAAGATGCAGAACTAGAAAGATTCACGTTGAAGATGTTTTGTCAATCACCAATCTTTTATCCAGCATCACTCATCTTTTTATCTATTTGACATGTACAATACCCTTGCTTTTGAATTCCCCAAATGTTCAACATCGACAATTCCCTTACTTGAAAATACCAAAAATCTTCAAGGTTTGACGGAGGCCTTTCTGTTATGAAGTACCATTTGATAATAATCATCTGTCTTAGATCAGTTTCATTCTTCAGATGCTTTAGGACTTTCCTTTGTGTGCATCTTGATTCACCTTGTTTATCCTTTTATCTCTTCAATAACCTCTGAAATCGTGTTTGTTTATATTGTAAAGGCATGACATGAGGCTGATGGTAGCCAGTGGCAGACTGGTGCCCAGATGGCTGAAACCTGCAAAGAGGGTAAGGCTTCTGGTCTTGTGTGTGTATATACAGGTGCTGGTCAACGAATTAGAATAATTTGAACAGTGCAATCGTTAAATTCTTTGAATGCATTTCTTGTGCAGAAAACAAATCAGGTGTTCACCGCACCTGTCCTACTGGTTAGAGTAATCACAGAACTCGTTACCTGTAAAAAATTTGCTCAGCTGAGCTTTCCAAAAGGCCCATTTAGGCCATTTAACTGTGACACTGTTGTTTCATTGAATTAGAATAATGGAGAAACCATTTCATTGAATTAGAATATTTTTTTATAATAATTAGAATCATGACTTTCTCAGTATTTTGTGGCTGCCCCCTTGGCTTGTATGACTGCCTGAAGTCTCCGTGCAGGGGTTGACACTAAGGTCTCCGAGGTACTTGCCCATCGGGCAAGTGCAAATCAGGTTCTACTTGCCCTCAGCCAAATGGACCCTTGCGGATCAATTTGGTTTCATTTTTACACTCTCAAGAGTTAAAATTCATCATCTTAATCAGCCCATAGTGGTCACAGACCCAGTGGTCCCTGACCGCAGCAAAATGATAGTTTGGAACCAAGTGGACCTGGGAGAGAGATAGGTAGAGATAGCTAGTTCTTCAAATCGATGCCACGGACACTCGGACAGGGCTTGACAGTAACACTTGCCCGCTTGCCCGGGGCAAGTAAAAGAATGGTGGGGCAAGTGAAGACTGCTACCTGGTTGCCCGATCGGGCAAGTGTGCAACTTCGTGCACTATAACACAACACAAGATAAATTTGTCTTGAAGGCGGTCATTGCACTCTGCCTCTGTGTCTTTCCCTGCTTTCTAGCCATCTACCTATCTCTCTCCCAGGTTCATTTGGTTCCAAACTATCATTTTGCTGGGGTCAGGGACCACTCGGTCTGTGACCACTATGGGCTAATTAAGATGATGAATTTTTAACTCTTGAGAGCGTAAAAATGAAACCAAATGGACCCGCAAGGGTCCATTTGGTTTCATTTTTACGCTCTCAAGAGTTACATCTGGTTAACCAACTTAGCTGGGGACCACCTGGAACCCTCTCAGGGACCACTGGTGGTCCCTGGACCACCTGCTGAAAGCACCCAAGTAGGAAGTAAACTTAAAAGCAAAATTTACAATATATTTTTGGGGGGGCAAGTGACCATGACCTGAGGGCAAGTAGAACCTGCACTTGCCCGATGGGCAAGTACCTCGTAGACCTTAGTGTCAACCCCTGCACGGAGACTTAGGCAGTCATACAAGCCAAGGGGGCAGCCACAAAATACTGAGAAAGTGATGATTCTAATTATAATAAAAAATATTCTAATTCAATTAAACGGTTTCTCCATTATTCTAATTCAATGAAACAATAGTGTCACAGTTAAATGGCCTAAATGGGCCTTTTGGAAAGCTCAGCTGAGCAAATTTTTTACAGGTTACGAGTTCTGTGATTACTCTAACCAGTAGGACAGGTGCGGTGAACACCTGATTTGTTTTCTGCACAAGAAATGCATTCAAAGAATTTAACGATTACACTGTTCAAATTATTCTAATTCGTTGACCAGCACCTGTGTGTGTATATATATTTTCTTGCTGGAGCACAGGCGCTTACCTATGTTTGGACAAAACAAGCCAGCATCTCCCTCTAGTGGTGACTCAGAGGTATGGGTTCACTGCTCAATGTGCCCATAGTCCCATAGCTTTGAAGTACATACAATAGTTGCCTCTGAGATGTCCTCAGACCGCAGTGTATCAAGAGTGTAGAGTCTATCATACATCTTCATGCAGCCATGGGAGACCACAAATCTCCTTTGTGCCTTATTTCAGTTTCCTTCTGTATATCATGCAGACATGATCGTTTGTTCTATTTTATTTTCTGATTTTTGATCTATTTTTTTATATATATTTTTGATCGATTTTATTTAACAGTGGCACAGATTCATGAAATTATGCTAAAACGTAGATGTAACCCTAATAACCCCGACTCTGGGCTTGTTTCCAGGTAAATTCAATTCACCAAGGCATTTTCACTCTTTTAAACATAGGTGTATCTTTCCCTTAATTTATTCAAGGAATGAAGAACGTATTTGTAGTATTTAACAACTATCACGATGAATGAATGGACCGGTACAATAACGTTTACATGTGCCTGTTGGACAGATTCGTATCTACCCTGTTTCATGCTGCGGTGAATGATTTTCCTTCCATTTATCAGATCAATCATTGCAGTGAATGATGTTCCTTTTTTCCATTGATTGAATACACAGTACCACAATGGCCAATGAACGGTTTGCAAGCTTAAAGGCTTAAAAGAATGTGTTTGCACCCCTCACCCGTTACAAACTCTCAACTATTGTTCCAAGAACAAAAGTGGCCATAACTTGTGCCATCAGGCTGGGGTGTGTCCCTGGATATGGTATGTTTGGAAGCTACCTGGGATGTTGGCCAATTCTTTATGACTTAAAGTCTATTTACTGCAGTTTACTGCAGTTACTGCAGTTTCTTTGGGCACAGATTTTAGCTCAAAACAGGAAAAGCTTGGACCAGTACTGCCATATGCACAACTGTATTCACACACTGCTAAAATCTATATCAATTTGGGAGGTCCTTGGTGATGTAGAAGAGATTTGTAGATTCTGACTACGGGTCTGGATTTAAGAATAAAACAAATTTAGAATGAGTGACATAACTACAAATAATAACTACTATAACTGCCTATAAGCAGCCAAATTAAGCTAAAGCATATCCCAACAGCAGCAGCACAAAATACAAGATGATACTAGGTTCCCAAATAACCAAATGGAAAAAGAAAAACGGAAGACATAAAAAGGGAAAACTAAAAAGTACAGAAAAGACACCCCCACACAAAGGAATGCAGCAAATAGCCTCCTCTGGCAGCAGGGGGAGGGGATACCCCCTGTTGGTGACAACTGTTGCCATGGGCTTTTTTCTGTAAAGATGACTTTGGGGGTAGTTGTTTGTGTAGCTGCTTAATTTGGCATGTTTCAAAAAGTAGTTTTAATTTCATGACACAATGCCCCCAGATATAGATTCTTGCAGATATATGGTCCCGGACGTGTAAATGTCTTGAATGGCTTATGGCTACACACACACGCTACACACGTCACACACTCCTCGCCGCTAGGGACAACAGAGAGCAGCACCCTGCATCCAGAGCATTAGAGTATAGACAGAGTTACGCAAACTCCGTTCACTTCATAGGTCCAGTCCAGTTGAGGCTCTTCTACCTAGACTTCTATTGAGAACTGGAGGAGGGGAACAAATAGGGTCCTGTACAGGAAGTAGGCAGAAATGTATTGTACTCGGGCAACAGCGCTGCTTTAATGATCCATAATATCAATTTATTTTAGATTGTTTTGTAGTAAGACTACAACACAAACAATACAGAGGCTTTAGTTGAGTTGTGACCAGGCCTATAATACTTTAAAACAGTTGCACATGTTTAAAATAGCCTTTATTTCGCCGCCCAGGTTGAAAACATAGTACATCCAAGTTGTCCCCATTCGTATTCAGGCTGCATGGACAGTTTCTGACCCTCAATGTCGCAACTCTGACACCAGATTGCCCTGCCCTCTCACCCGGACGCAGACACACAGACACTCCAGTCATCCGGTAAAAGTCGACGTGCATCCGACGTTCGTTCAGTGAATGTGCCAGAACAAGTTTGGGACCTGAAAGAGAAGCAGCTCGTTTTTACTCGCGCACCACCACCCATCATCTTAAATAAGTGCAATTTTCAAAGAACTGAAATAGCAAACAGGAAAATATATTTATATAGCCTATACACCTATTTTCTTATTTTTAGTTGTGGTGTTTTTGGTTGTTTTAACTTCAACCCTATCGGAAGCTCAGCGGGGGCAGTCTTTTTTTTCTCAAAAAAAGAACTAGTGCTACTATGTGTTTTGACATGACCATGGCCAAGAACAAGACGAAATTTACTGGTAGAAGAGCAACAAAGTCCGGTGCCGGTTTGAGAATGAGATCCAAGAACCCGATGGTCGACGATCGAGAGGATGAGAGGGGCCTTATTACTAGACTCGCCGCCTCCACAACCACCACCGTCCGAAGCAAAACCATCGATCGTCCCTCTAGAAAAGCCACTCTCCGCAAACGGCAGCAGAAGAGAATGCGGGTTATGATGTGCCTGGTCGAGGTGGAAAACGTCGCCGTAGTGGACCACCACCAGGAGGAGGCCTTCACACGTTTTACCTACGGTGCGCCGCAAGCGGTGCCATCGCCATCTGCCGCCATGGCGCCTGCAAACACTACCCAGTATCTGATGGCGGGCGTGGCCGACGACCAGTTCGACTTCCAGCCCGGTTCTACCACTACATCTACGGCGTCATCAGGTCCCTATGGCGAGGGCCACCCGTCCCCCAGCAGTGTGTACGTGTCGTTGGACAACGCGGCTGACTATTATGAAACATGTCTTGCCTTTCAGCAGAGGAGCTTTGAAGCGGAGCTGAACGCGCTGTACGACGACGACAGGAGCTGCTGATCAGATGAAACCGGAGCCGGTAGAACCACAAGGCCCCGAGCGCTCTTGAGTGCATGAACGGACTAGAGAAAACTTGGTCTAAAAGCCAACGAAACTGGACCGATCGACCCTGGTCTGAAAGACAGACAAGGTGTGAATAACTTGTAAATACATTTTCATTATGTGTGAGGCAGAACGTATAGCCTGCGTTAATGTAACAACAATGTAATGTAACATTGTGTGTAGGCTATATAGCCCTGGTGTTAGAAAATGGTTAAAAGGGTCACGATCGCATGATTTCATGGTTGTTGGGCTTTCTTTGTCTCACAGCAAAGCGACGCACCGGCATGCCGCTCCGTTGCTGTCCCAGAGCAAAATGGAGGCCACAAACGCACCTCTCCACCTCTTCCTCCTCGAGGTAAACCCCCCTCTGGCCAGCGGGGCAGATGGGGAGGGGCAGGTATCGGTTGGTTGTGTTTTGACAGTACAGGCTGCGTTGCACTGTAAAAGGTTTCAGTTCTGTTCCTGTGTTGCCAACAGTCACTGTTGTCTGAGCCTTTTTCCAGGTTCCACTCTCTAAACAGCGACCTCCTCCCCCCGCGGCCTGGCTGGTGCTGTTCACGCGAGACCACGAGACCATGACGAGGTCAGTCTTCAACTGGTTGCTGTGCTGGTGGAACAGAGTGGACGAACTGGTATTCATTTCAATTCAAATGAGCTTTATAGGTATGCGAGGAAGTTTAAGGGGATACAGATTTGTGTTAAATCATTTTTCTTTGGCTACTCTTAATGCTAAGAACATATCTCCAGCCATTTCTCTTTTACAACCCTGAAACCTGTGAAGAAATATAGTTGTCGGTTGTCTCTCCCTGTAAACGGGTGCATGTGCAGTAAAGAAACAATACCTTTCTCCACAAAGCGCTTGTACAATGTGCACCCAGGACAAATCCAAGGACTATTGCAGGGAGCAGAGAATCTAACCGAGAACCTTCTCATTCTACGTCGGCAAGATGGCTGACCGCTCTAACACCAGCTTCAAATGATTCGGTACAATTTGTTTTTGGTTGGCTAAATCAGAGTGCATTTGATGTGTGTTTTTGTTTTTGGTTTAAGTCGATAAAAGTACTTGTGACTGGTAAGCCTTTGTTTAATAAATAAATAAAAGCTCTTGGTTGAATTGACAACTGTATATGTTTGTTCATTATAATCCAGATAATCTCTCATCTCAATCTATGGTTCTCACTTTGTTTTATGTAAATTGATGCCATACTTAAAATACTCAAAGTAGGCCTAAAGGACATCCATTTCAGATATTTTAATTTAAATCCCAAGGCACTAACTAATAATGGAAGATTTATCGGCAAAACAAAAGCATCAGACGATTTTAGTTCTTAGAATAATCACTATCGGTTATCAGCATTATGTCTTTACCTGATTTTATATATATATATATATATATATATATATATATATATATATATATATATATATATATAGTCATTCCACGGAAACGGTACCATTTGGCCTTTTTTCCCGAAATTTTGACCGAAAGGTTTCACTTTTCTGAATAGCCCACAATATTAAGGACATCTTCAGCTGTAAGAAAAACATAATTTCCCATCTCAGGCATTCAATTTATTTTTTTATATATCTTTTAACATGTTAATTGATAACGGAGTTGAGCCAATTAAGTTCATAACGGAGTTGTGATTTTTGTGCTAAAGATAGTCACTACTCTAACTGAGTTGAGTAAGAAGAGAAGACTTGGCATGCCTGAGGTTACAGAATCAGATATATTGTTGGAATAACAAACAGAATCTTTATAACGAATTGTTTTATATCATTATTTCATGTAACGGAGTTGAGCTGTTATGATTTACGACCACATGTGAGAGTACAAAATGCCTCTAAAACGGTGTAAAATGAGGTTTTAAATTGCTACTTTCTGTAGCATGATGGTCAGAAGAGTTGTAGAATACTACTTCCTATTGTGATGTCACTAAAGGGCCAGTTAATTGTTATAGAGGGAAGAATGACTTGTGTAACGGAGAGGGACACAGCTATATAAAGCCATTTAAATGATTAATCATCTATTTATTCAAAAACTAAACATGTCCAGCAATAAAGTACAGATAGATAGATATGCTCATGTCATAATTTTTGGATTTTTGTTGATGTTTAATAGTCATATGTCAAGTCCACTTTCATCGATGGCCACTGGGGACATGGAAAAATGGACAAAAGACTGAAAGAAAACAAGATAATTTCTGATATGAAGCTAAAATCCATGTAATGTTTACACAATATTAAAGGGAACATTTCAATTGATTAAAAAATCTTTTAAAAATATTTTTCAGTGACTCCATCAATAAAATACAGCTAAAACGGTCAGAGGGACTGCAAAAGGTACCGTTTCCGTGGAATGACCCATATATATATATGTATGTGTATATATATATATATATAATATATATATATATATATATTATATATATATATATATATATATATATATATATATATATATTTATTTATTTTTTACACACACAATGAGATGATGAAATCGGTAATATTTGTTATTGGCCATAACGGATTAATTCTATAATCTATAGATGGGGCAAAATTTCAGTCACATTAAAATTAATATAACATTAAACAGGCTGACTCAAAAGCTACTACATTGTGCTGAATGTAACGTTTTGACGTTACGCATCAGCGCCACGAGATGGCGCCAGTACCGCTAATACGGTAACCGCAACTCGGAGTATAATGGACAGTTAAGCCGTTGCAAACCCTGTTCATGAAACATCAGGCAAAAGCCCAGCTTTAATAACTAAAAATCCCTTTATTTTAGGTGGTTTTGTAGTCCTACAACATAAACATTGCAGAGACTTGAGATGTCACTGTGCAATACTTTAGAACAGATGACATGTTGCACAAATAGGCCTACTGGTAGCTCTTATTTGCACCGTCCTTGTTAAACAATTAATTTCAACTCTTTAAGAGCGTAGATATGAAACCAAATGGACCCTTGCGGGTCCATTTGGTTTCATGTTTACACTCGAGTTACAATATTCACCATCTGAATTAGCCCTAGTACAACTAGAGAAGGTAGAAGATTAATGTTTGCCTGTAAATAGTGGGCCCTGGTATAAAAAAAAGGTTGAAAACTAGGCCTATTGGTGTAGGCCTATATTTGTCATTTTAATGTGTATGCGCTTAATCTGCGCAATATGAAAAGTCCACCCCGCTGCAAACTGCACAATGGGCAGTAAATAATACAGCATGTATTCCAAACTCCCTGTACCATTATGAATGAACTGTATTAGTCGGTATATATGGTAGATTGATGCAAATGGTATATACAGTAGTGTTCAAAATAATAGCAGTCTGTTCAAAAAACTGAATAAAGCCCAAAATCCTTATAGTGGTTTTATTTCCATGCATTGGGAACACTGCACATCATATTTTAAATCAAAACATGAAGAAAAAATCAGAAATTATTTAATTACTTTACAGAAAATGAAGAAAAATGAACTTTGGGCTTTTCAAAAAAAATAGCAGTGTCTGCACTTTACTTTACAAACTCAAATATTTACTGTATTAACTGAAAAATATCCAGGATTCAGCATTCCTGTGAATCACTAAACTAATATTTAGTTGTATAGCCACTGTTTTTGAGAACCGCTTCACATCTGTGTTGCATGGAGTCGACCAACTTCTGGCATCTGTGAACAGGTATTCCAGATTTGACAACGTTCCATAATTCCTCTGCATTTCTTGGTTTTGCCTCAGAAACAGCATTTTTAATGTCACCCCACAAGTTTTCTATCAGATTAAGGTCCGGGGATTGGGCTGGCCACGCCATGACTTTAATTTTGTTGGTCTGGAACCAAGAAGCTGCTCGCTTACTGGTGTGTTTGGGGTCGTTGTCTTGCTGAAACACCCATTTCAAGGGCATTTCCTCTTCAGCATAAGGCAACATGACCTCTTCAAGTATTTTCATGTATCCAAACTGATCCATGATCCCTGGTATGCGATAAATAGGCCCGGCACCATAGTAAGAGTATCAGGATGCTTGCACCACAATGCTTTACTATGGGGATGTTTCGCTTACTATGGTGCCGGGCCTATTTATCGCATACCAGGGATCATGGATCAGTTTGGATACATGAAAATACTTGAAGAGGTCATGTTGCCTTATGCTGAAGAGGAAATGCCCTTGAAATGGGTGTTTCAGCAAGACAACGACCCCAAACACACCAGTAAGCGAGCAGCTTCTTGGTTCCAGACCAACAAAATTAAAGTCATGGCGTGGCCAGCCCAATCCCCGGACCTTAATCTGATAGAAAACTTGTGGGGTGACATTAAAAATGCTGTTTCTGAGGCAAAACCAAGAAATGCAGAGGAATTATGGAACGTTGTCAAATCTGGAATACCTGTTCACAGATGCCAGAAGTTGGTCGACTCCATGCAACACAGATGTGAAGCGGTTCTCAAAAACAGTGGCTATACAACTAAATATTAGTTTAGTGATTCACAGGAATGCTGAATCCTGGATATTTTTCAGTTAATACAGTAAATATTTGAGTTTGTAAAGTAAAGTGCAGACACTGCTATTTTTTTGAAAAGCCCAAAGTTCATTTTTCTTCATTTTCTGTAAAGTAATTAAATAATTTCTGCTTTTTTCTGCATGTTTTGATTTAAAATATGATGTGCAGTGTTCCCAATGCATGGAAATAAAATCACTATAAGGATTTTGGGCTTTATTCAGTTTTTTGAACAGACTGCTATTATTTTGAACACTACTGTACTATACTACCCCTCCCGCCTGGAAGGAAAATTAATTTGAAATGGTATATTCCATTCCAAAAGAGTGTTTACATAGGCTAACCATTTCTACTCTGATGACTGGAAAGATTGGACTGGAATGAATGAATGAATGAATGTAAACAGGGTCTGTAGAACTGTTTACACCTACTCTAAATTTCTGGGTGATGCGAACTTTGTGATTCAACAGCGTCATTCAAAAGGTGTCCAAGTTAAAGGAGGACAAGTTATAGGGCTATGCATTGGCTTATTCAACTCATTGTGTTTTGTAAGTTTTATCTTGATGCCGATTCTAATGATATCAAAAGGTGACCTCTCTAAGAGCCCCTAATAGGACATGTTTAGAGTAAATTCAAATTAAAAGGTTTCTTGTGCGCACGCAAAACTTTCTCGTGCCCACCCGATACTTTCTCGTGCGCACGAGAAAGTTTTGCGTGCGCACGAGAAACTTTTCCCGCGCGCACGATAAAGTTTCACGTGCGCACGAGAAAGTTTTGCGTGCGCACGAGAAAGTTTTGCGTGCGCACGAGAAAGTTTTGCGTGCGCACGAGAAACCTTTTAATTTTAATTTACTCGTACATGTCCTATTAGGGGCTCCGTACTAAGGCCTATATAAGTCTCCCATCTCAAAATAGCCTAACGTTTGGGTGAAGATGAAGATCCATGAGTCGCAGGAAAAGAGAGAACATAATGTGTACAGTACAGTGATGCATTACACATAGGCCTACATTCTGGAGGTTACTAGTTTACACACGGTACACGTCCACCATTTTTCATGATTAATTCATTTCATTCATAGGGGAATTTATTCCACCTATGTCCAGCTTTTAGTGTGTGTGTGTGTAAACAAATTTTGTCCCAACACAAACATTAAATACCATTCGTAATGAATGGGCTTTTATGTCATAGTGTGACATTAATGGCTGGACCATTTCCCGCGTGGGGGTCATGTCTATGTTCCCTCAGCTCTATGTTCCCTCAGCTCTAAGTTCCCTCAGCTCTATGTTCCCTCAGCTCTATGTTCCCTCAGCTCTATGTTCCCTCAGCTCTAAGTCCCCTCAGCTCTATGTTCCCTCATGCTTAAGGCAACTTTAATGTGATGTGGAGTCATGTCTTTCCACGACCCCTTGGGGGTTGTGATTCATTTCTGGGGGTCCCCAGATGATGATGATTATTATTAATAATAATAATTTTAGTGCCTCCATTATATAGCTAGGTGCACACCTTTGTATGTCATTTCTCTACCGTTCTGTGCTCACAGGAACAGGGTGGGGATGTTACAGTAGCTAATAATTCATTCAAGTACAGTTGCACCACTCACTTTGTGAAGAGAGTGGGGGTTATTAAATAAGTAAGTTTGCATTAAAAGGCAACTTTTTTCTTGAATGCATGTACAGTAGGTTCTGTTGAATCATTAAAAAAAAGATTCACAGCTTCAAAATGAATTTGAATCACTTGAATCATTAAAAAATGATTCACAGCTTCAAAATGAATTTGAATCACCACCATTCAAATGAATTCTAAAATATGCCTGTTTACAGGGTTTGAACATTTAAAAAAGAAAAAGAATCTTGGAAAAAAAAACCCTGCTTATTTCTTATTATTAGTATTTATCAAAATAGGTGATCTACAAGCCCCATCCTCCAGCTATACTCTCTGGTTACAGGGAGACACACAGCCATGTCTCTGTAAAACCGTGCTCTACTGATTTTTTTTTCCAATGAGAAAATGGTCAGTTGGTTGAGTCAGTGTGCATTTTTTTAAAAATTAATCCGCAAAATTAATTAACTAATTAAATCGTTGTTTTCAACAGCCTATATATATATTTCCACAATTCCATTCAAAAACTTCAACACAACACGCAATGTAAATTATTTCAATATTTATTTATTATTTTTACACAATTTTGGTTTCCAGCTCCTAAAACCCACCAAAACAGGATTTCAAAAATCAGAATATTTTACGAGACCACTAAAAAGATAAATGTTTTGAAATCACACCTTCCTCTTGATAATACAACCCAGTTTCTATGTTGGGGTAAAGTCAGGACAGTTGTGGACAGTGAAGCGCAGTAATACCATGGTCAGTACAGCAGCTAATAGTTTTGGCTCTGTGGGCAGGTGCCAAATCGAGCTGGAAAGGAAAATTTGGAGAATATGGAGATGCCTATCCAGCTTAAATTGATACCTGCCCAATGGACCTGCCCACGGAGCTGCCCAAGGAACTGCTAGTAACTGCGGTACTGACCATGGTATTACTGCGCAGCCAACTGTCCTGACTTTAACCCAACAGAGAATCTGGGTTGTATGGCCAAGAAGGTGTGAGACATAAGAACAATATGAATTTATTTACCTTCATTTATAAAAGCAAAACTGGTCTTCCATAACACTTCAAGGTTGATCACCTCTATGCCATGCCCCATTGATGAAATAATTTGTTCAAAAGTACCCCAGACCAAGTATTACTGCATAGATTAATTACTTTTATTACAGTGGACATTTCTTGTTTAAAACATATTTTTTTAGTGGTCTAGTAAAATATTCTACTTTTTTGAAATCTGTTTTGGTGGGTTTTATGAGCTGGAAGCCAAAATTCTGTAATAAATAAATACATCAATAAATACTTGAAATCATTTACAATGTGTGCACTGAATATATATAATGGAAGTTCAAGGTTTTGGAATTGTGGAAATAAACCATGATATTCATTTTTTTAATGGTGCTGGTCCCTTTTCACTGGACGAATTTCAGGCGTAGTCAATCGATCATGCTGGTGCATGCAACGATCTGACCGACCATTATTTTGTTCAAAACTACTAGCCCTGTATCTAACTCTCAGAGATACTCTCAGGGATTTTGCACATGTTCCAACTAATGAGACTTAGGATCTCTGGGACTTAGGATCTACGGCCAGTCCCCGCCAATCAGACAGCTTTGCTTGGCCCACTGGAGTATGGGAAATTTTGATTTGAAAAAACTCACTCATTGATACACTATATCACTCATTGATTCACTATTCTCTGTTTTAATTGACCAGGACAGAACAGTGGGGGTTTGGATCAATGGCAGCCCATTGTGTGCACTGGTTCGGTGGTGTCCACCCAGTATTCCGACCTCCCATAATTCCGTCCTCCCATAATTCTGAAAAAAAGCCAAAAAATAAGAACTCCCTGAACTCCGTCGAGTGGAAAAGGTTCTGGGTGCAAAATCTGTTTGCGATTAAAAAGACTTAATTGTTTTATTGTGTTATTGTTTCTGCAATTAATTAATCTCAATTAATCAGTTATACTCCCAGCACTATATACTATACACGTTGTATTACATACTACTATTAAATTTGGTTGAGGGAACATAGAGCTGAGGGAACATAGAGCTGAGGGAACTTAGAGCTGAGGGAACTTAGAGCTGAGGGAACATAGAGCTCAGCTGAGGGAACATAGAGCTGAGGGAACATAGACACGGTCCCCGTGCGTGAGCGGAGAGGGCGGAAGTTAACGTCGGCGTCTTGATCGTCCCTCAAGGTTCTCCGATTGGCCCGTGTAAGTGATGATGTAATGGTGACGAAAGTAAGAGACCTTTATAGCTAATGTCATGACTATGACAGCTTGCTCCGCTCATGCACAAGTAGGCCATGGCCTACTTTTTTTAGGCCTTGTCCTACTTGTTATTATGTTGTTTGGATGACCTATATGAAAATAGATGGATAGCAAGTTGGCACTAAGTAGAGGGACAACTGACGGACGGTTCACGACCGCAAACCAATCACTTTAATTGTGCTTACGCAAGTAAAAAACTTTCACGCTATAATTAATTTCACTGAAATATTGATACAGCATTAATTTTAAGTCAAGGGATTTTTATCTATAAAATGTGATGCCAATGTCTCCATGGTCTTTACAATATTAGCACTGAACCTAGATAGGCTACTCTTAGGTTATCATCATTCATCACATTCCGTGCTCAATCAATTGAATCATCACAATCCATGGCACAAAAACGTCACACGGCTTATACTTACTTATACAAGCCGTGCTGTACAGGAGGAGATAGCGGCCCTCCAAAGAATCACACTTGTGTGAAGTGACGGGCACAATTCTCATCATACGTGATAAGATCATCATCTTGGCCAACACCACTTTGGGCATCTTGGCATTTTAAGCCCTACCCCCCACTCAACTCTATATGCTATGTAAAGTATGTATATATGCTATATAATACACGGATACGCAAAGCTGTGCATAGGAGGGGCTAGGGCTAGCCTACTACAGATCCTGCAATGAAGCAATTTTATATACCCACGGTGATCTCACCATTTCTCTCCAATCAATGTATAGCTGACGTATACCGCTTTTCAGAGCATTTGTGGTATAAATAGGTTATAGTGGTACACCTTGTCAATAAAAAGCACTCTGTCAGAATTCGGCTGAACATTTAAGAGCTTGCCAGATCTACGCCTCCAGTCAGTCTGATAGAATCCAAGTTTTTACATGCTTCCTCTGCATCTTTACCGACCCCAAAGAGACTCCCGCAGAAAAAGTGCATATGTTGATTACCTATATGCAATAGCATATAACGCAATAGATTATACGTTTCGGTAATGTGCAATGGCGTGTCGTTTTGGGAAGCTCGTCGCCGGCAGTTATGTGGACATAAAGCTCAGCGTGATGGTGACCTCGCTGAACGAGGACAACGACAGCGTCACGGTGGACCTGATCGAGAATGGGGAAACGAAATGGAAAGAGATTGACCTGGAGAGCATCTTTGCTCTGAACCCGAGTGTCGCCCCGAACGACCACATTTTCGCAAGCCCAGACACCCGCTGCCTCCGCCCACCCCCGCTTCCGTAAAGTCCATCAGAATCAGCAAAGTCGCGAAGAGCCACAGCACGGTTACAGTGCCATACAAAAGCGACGCCTCTGGAGCGACGTCCAGAGGTGACAGGGCACCGTCGACCAACACCAGGCCACCGACCCCGGCCACCACCACCTCTGGCGCGCAACTCCAAAAGAGGAGGAAGAGGAGGAACTCTAATTGTGTGAGGGAGGTGGAGAAGATCCACGAGAAGAGAGAGAGCCGCCGACAGCAGCAGCAGGCGCTGAAGGAGAAGCGAGCACAGGAGATCGACACCACCAACCCCAACTACGAGATCCTGTACATGATCAGGGACTTTCGGGCCAACCTGGACTACAGGCCTCTGACCTCGGCGGACCTGATCGAAGAGCACCGGATATGCGTTTGCGTGCGGAAGCGTCCGCTGAACAAGAAGGAGGTGGCCATGAAGGACCCGGACGTGATCACCATTCCCAGCAAAGACGTGGTGATGGTCCATGAGCCCAAGCAGAAGGTGGACTTGACCCGCTATCTGGAGAACCAGACCTTCCGATTCGACTATTCGTTCGACGAGTCCACGACCAACGAGATGGTGTACAAATTCACGGCCAGACCTCTGGTGGAGACCATCTTCGAGAAGGGAATGGCGACCTGCTTCGCGTACGGACAGACGGGAAGCGGGAAAACCCATACGATGGGTGGGGAATTGTCTGGAAAGACCCAGGATTGTTCCAAGGGCATCTACGCATTAACTGCCAGGGATGTGTTTCTCATGTTGAAGAAGCCCAACTATAAGGAGCTGGACCTACAAGTGTATTCGACCTTCTTTGAAATCTACGGTGGGAAGGTGTTTGACCTGCTGAACGGCAAGTCCAAGTTGAGGGTGCTGGAGGACGCCAAGCAGCAGGTGCAAGTGGTGGGACTTCAGGAGAAACAGGTCCGATCTATGGAGGATGTTCTCAAACTCATAGAAGAGGGAAGCACCCGCAGGACGTCAGGCCAGACATCGGCCAACAGCCACTCGTCGCGGAGCCACGCCGTGTTCCAGATCATCCTGCGGAGGAAGGGGAGCCTGCACGGGAAGTTTTCGCTCATCGACCTGGCCGGGAGCGAGCGAGGAGCTGATACGTCCGGTTCGGACCGCACCACTCGCCAGGAGGGGGCCGAGATCAACAAGAGCCTGCTGGCGCTGAAGGAGTGTATCCGGGCGCTAGGACGCAACAAGCCCTACACACCGTTCAGGGACAGCAAGCTCACCCAGGTCCTCCGAGACTCCTTCATCGGGGAGAGCTCCCGCACATGCATGATCGCGACGATATCCCCCGGCATGACGTCGTGCGAGAACACCCTCAACACGCTACGCTACGCGAACAGGGTGAAGGAGCTGGCGATCGACCCCAACAACGCATTGGAAGGTGGTCAGCCGAATATTTACGCAATCAACCAGCTGGAAATCCTGGACGAGGACTGGCTGAGCCGAGACGACCTCGGTGAGGAGAGCGAGGAACAAGCAGTGTCTTCTCTGCCGGGTACCTTCCACGAGGTGTCACCTCTGGTGGAGGAGATGGAGGTCATAGAGGGCCACAAAGCCGTCTTCCAGGAGTCGATCCGCTGGTTGGAGGACGAAAAGCTCTTGCTGGAGATGACGGAGGAGGTGGATTACGACGCGGACGCGTACGCTAACCAGCTTGATCGGCTCATATACCAAAAGTTGGAGTCTTTGACGGTGTTCCAAAATAAATTGAGGTCGTTCCGTTCCACGCTGCAGGCAGAGGAGCAGGCCAGTAAGCAGATCAACTCCAAGAGGCCCCAGGCCCCTGCCCTTGTAACAGTTTAGGCATACAATCAACCACAACAAAAATGCGAGACATTTAATTTACATAATCCATCCCATTTTGCCCATGTTGCATGTTAGCCTTTATTTAGATTTAGACTGTTTTTGCATTTTACCCTTTATTTTTAGAGTGTGGGAGAAACCGAGAGTCTCACATTATACATGATGGGAGTCATTTGAGTCCTTGCAACCTGCAACTTGTAGCAGGTTCTGCATACAATAGACGGAATCACCTGTCTGACAATACTTTCCTTGGAAAGTAACTTCCTACTGTGTATATGTATTTTTTAAACTATTTAACTTTAAAATTGTAATTTAAGTCAATTAGTGCAGTCATAAGTGCAGTCAAGTCAATTAGTGCAGTCATAATTTTTATTCATTTTTTTGTTAATGTTTGGACATGCTTGTCATTGACCATTCGCATGTCACATTTGGCATGCAAGACAAATGTGCCTGTGTATTCGCCACATGCATGATTTGCAGCTGCAACAACTCAATGCAGGTTGCTTCAAATCATTGATGTGCACCAGGCTTTAGTTCATCTTTAGCTAAGCTACTCCCACTTAGACACTCTCACTTGGACACTTTACCACTGGGCGCTTTCATTACAATTCAAATATTATAATAGATTGCATTACTCATTAAATACTAGTCCATTTTTTGGAAATAGACCCCCAAAATCCCTTCCAAATCTGTCAACAAGGCCTGCCCTATGCACTGGAATGGCAACCCTTTTTTAAAACTACATTTTGTCATAGGAAAACTATGATGTCTGGCCATAATGAGTGCACTATAGGGTGCACTGGCTGAACCACTTGGGTGTTTTATATGTAATTGTTTTTGTTATCCCCAAAGGTTTGTGTTGATGGTGAGGGGCATTCTTATCCTGCATCTTCACATCCTTTGCTTAACCAATCAAATACATTTTGTGATACAAACACAAAGTGGGCCAAAGTAAACAATATATTAGAACTATATATATAATTTTAATATCGTGACTGAACCGTTGTACTTATCTCTGAGTTGTTTTTACTTACAGGTAAAGTGATTGGTGCACTGTGGTCGGTCCCTCGGGGTACTGCGATTGGCCGGTTGGGGATCATGGCCAGACAGGCTCAATAAACAGATGCACTTTCATGGACTTGGAAGACTGAGAAGATACAACGACTGTTTAATCCTCTCCCTGAGTGCCTTGAGCACCTTATTAGGGTACGTTTATGCACAAGTAATGTAAAGCACATTTAATGTATTTTACTAGTATTTGTCTAGTGTCGGACTGTGGTAGTCTGTATGCTGTAAGACAAACACTAACTGGGAGGCTAACCAAGGGTTGTCTTGTATTACAGATTGGGCCTCACTGCGAGCCGCTGTTCTTTTTACATTTTTTGTTTTTGTTTTTACCTTTTGTTTTATACTCTATGCTGCTACAGTGTTAGTGTGTTCTGCTATTAGCCTGTGTGGCTTAAACTTCATGTCCCTAACACCCCAGGGTTTAATAGGCGCCCTTGTTGTCCGACTTACCTGATATTAGTCATTTGAACAGGTTCACTTTCATAGGCTTGGAAGACTGAGAAAACAATGATAAAGTCTATAAAATGCTAGTATAAATGCAAACCGTACAAAAGTCAAATGACAATCTGAGCCAAATGTCCTTTGCATTCCCACTACAAACGGACACTGCAATCCATTATTAAAGGGTTAAAAGCGATACACACCATGCAGATAAATGACTAATATCAGGTGCTTGTCTACAGTGTAACGCGAGCCCATACCTGGGCATTATGCGGCCCGGGGGCCAAATGCTGCCCTTTGGCTGACTCTGACCGGCCCGTGAAAGGGTACACTGGTTTTCAACCAGTGGCCCGGGAACACCAGTGGTCCTTGAGACAGATCCAGTTAAATATGGAAAGTTGGTTAACCAGAGTAACTATTTGACAGCGTAAAAATGTTTACACTCAGGCCAGTTAAGCGCTGGACACACCATACTGCGAGCTATGGACTTTGGATGCAGCGTTTTGAGGTCATGTGATGTGTTTTTGAATGGCTGTGGGTCCTGGGACGCACAGCCGTGCGTCACTTTGCCACAACGGCCATTTCTATTCCCACCCACTGGGTGGGAATAGAAATGGCCGCAGGACGCAGGTCTGCACGACCCTTTGCCGCAACAGCCATTTTTATTTCCCATTCACATCCATTCAAAAACTCCAAACATGGCGGAAAAGACGTCAGACTTTGTCCGCTATCGTGTGCTCACAGCCTTCGTGGCCATGCACCCTGAGTAAACACCTCAAGCTCCAGTCTGAATGTTGTTTACATTTAGTGGCCCATTCAAACCCTCACACACCTGCTGCATAAAACAAATAAAGCCTAAAGTCCATATTAATTTTTCCTTAGTATCCCAAAATACTCTACCTGCTACCAGCCAATTCCTTCACGAAAAATAATATTAAGGGTCCAAGGCATTGCAACTTTGATTATTGATTTGCAGTGTTGGGAATATTACTTTACCTTGTCAATATATTACTTATTAATTATTACCTTCATTTTAAAGCAATATATTATATTACAATATTACGGTCTGAGCAAGTGTAATATATAAATATTACTATTACATATTACTTACAAAATATATAATGACATATTTAGTATCACTATTAATCAAATATTGCGTAGACCAGTGGCATACCTACAATAAAGCAAGCACACATGCTATCTGGCCAAATCCATATGAAATCAACTTGAAAAAACGTCACTCCTGAATAAATAATTTGATGACAAATTAATAAGTAATTATTCAACTTTTGCAGTTGTCAATATGATTTCACAAGACCATTTTCAATGTGACAGATTGACAGAAAGTAATATTGAAAGTAATGCACCAATGCAGAAAGAAAAGTATAATATATTAGATTGTTTTGGTTAAGTAATATATTTATATTACAAGTTACTGCATTTTGGTAATATATTATGTAATATATTAAATTACGTAGTGCACATGTCCCAACACTGTTGATTTGTCCCACACAGTGGGTGTGATGCAGCCAACCCCCCCCCCCCCCCCCCACCCCCCCCCCCCCCCACCCCCCCACACACACACACACACACACACACACACACACACGCAGGGTCTGATACATGGTGGTGACCGCCGCTGTGAAACGGCACGTCGTTATAATGTTTCAAATCCAATCCGCCAAGTGATGCGAAACAAGCACTCCAGTCGTAGGCTACACGACGGCGGTGGTGTTGTTGTTGTGCGGATGTTGGGCTTGTTTGCAACATTGTGACGCTTCTCGTGTTACTTTATAACTGCGTGTCGCCTCCTCATCCTCCTCCGGCAGGGATGGAGACAATGTAGCCATGTCATGTAGTGTGTGTGTGTGTGTGTGTGTGTGTGTGTGTGTGTGTGTGTGTGTGTGTGTGTGTGTGTGTGTGTGTGTTTCAGTGTTGCCAACTGCCAAAATGTGTGTGTGCACTAGTGGCACTCGCCTGGAATGGAAATATGACCATTAAATGACCATTAATCTTCTACAATCTCTAGTGTGTAGACTTGGGCTAATTCACATGATGAATATTTTAACTCTTGAGAGCGTAAAAATGAAACAAATGGACCCGCAAGGGTCCTTTGTTTCATTTTTACGCTCTCAAAGAGTTACATCTGGTTAACCAGCTGTCCACTGGTTGAAAACCCCTGTCATAGGAGGAGAAATGGTGAAAAATGAGGGTTTTATCTCTGGCGCCTGTCAATCAATTTCACCCCAACTCACCAGCAAAAAAGCACTAGATTTTCCGCCAGGAGTTTTTCACCAATTTTGGCGCTAGGGAGGTCTGAAAAGGCGCTAAATATAGCGAATGCGCCAAGTTGGCAACACTGGCCAGTACTTGTCAAGGCATTAGCGGATCTAACCACTTCATTGGGGAGTTCCTCCACTCCTCCTGCCTTGATTTTTATTCTAGCTCTGTCTATAGAATTCTGAACCTCCTATATCGTTCTATATCATTAATTAATATACACAAGTGTGAGATGGCCATTTAATTCGCAAAGCTATGGGGGAAATGGCCTACTACACTACCCACAATCCCAGGAGTGCGGCAGCGTCGTCTGTCACACACAACAGAGCCATCTAGTATAAGAGTTGCGACATTGAGGGGTCAGAAAAGAGCCTGGTCACGTGGTTCTAGTACTCGCGCGAGCCCATAGGCTCCAATGCATTCAGTAACTTCCGGCTGTCACTATTCATTGTCACTATCCAATAAAAGTCTATGTAGATGAGCCGCCATTAAACTGGCCCCATGGGAGTTGAATGGAGTTGGCGTAACTGTCTATTTCTAAGGCTATGGCTCTGACACACAACAGATCCACGCACCGCCACGCACAGAGCACGTACATGTTTCGTGGACCAATAAGGGAGCCCTGAGTCACTGGTGGTCGGGTCGAAGGGCCAATTAGGGAGCCGCAAGTCACGAGTTGGCGGCTACCCGACCAATGAGGAAGCGAGTCGTGGTGTTTAGGCTCAGGAATGCAAAAACGTCAACATCTGAGAGGTTTTAACACTGCAGATCAGCTGTTCACTGTCCGTGGGACTGGTCCGGGAGCTCCGTGTCTCTGATCTGACAGGTACACTTTATGCTTTTATATTTTGTTGAACGACTGAGGTTGTTTATTGACTTCAAATAGCCTAACTAAATAAAATAAATGATCCGTAAAGTGGCACGATGGCCTGGAATAACCACTTTCATCCTGATGTCTCTGGTATTTTGGGGCGGGGGACCACAGCAGACCTGCAAATCTGGCTATAGTCATATAGTGTAGTTTTCTTCACCCTATGTGTTGTATTATAACGTAATAGTGCGTGGTTACAATGATTTTCATGTGGTCTCTGAAATACGTACAGGCATATCATGTACCTTGGCTGTTTAAGGCAGTGGTTCCCAAAGTGGGGTCCGAGGACCCCCACAGGGCGTTTCTGAAGGAGTTATAGGTGCCCCCCTTGCTAAATAATAGGAATCAAATGGACCCTATGATGCCGCAACTCAAAGGGTCTACAAAACTGCCCATTTGGCTCCATTTGTACACTCTCTTAAATTAACATTCATTTTACAATCTACATTGGGGGTCCCAGAGATAGATATGAGGAATGATTATGACTAATTGAGCTCAAAATGGGTGCCCTTGAAATGAAATCATTGCTAGAGCAATAAAAAAAAAAAAATCCCCTTGGTAATGAGTGTCAAATTGGGAAAGGTCACTGAAGTTATTTGGCCGATTGCTCCACAAAAGTAGGCTAGGCTACTATTACAACTCATCTTGTATGCGGTACAAGTCGCTCTGAACAAAATAAGGTTAAAATGTGTATATATATTGCACTGCAATGGCGGCCTTTAAAATGTATAGTGCAATGCAATGACAATGTAATTGTATAAATACTGTCAAATTCTTCATGTGGGGTCAAACTGCTTCTCTAGGGATGACGAGATCCAGACTGTTGATTTAAGGCACAGAAGTGTCAGGTAGCCTAGGGGACATTCCTAATGTGTGATTCTTAAAAACACAACTGGAAACTAACAACAAGGGGACTAAACTATTATTAGAACCCTGACACCTGTCAGTCAAAACCGGGCGACACAGTATCATCAGTTTGTGGGCTGCCTGTAATGTATTGGTAATGAGGTTTAACACCCACACACACAGGGCAAGGAGAAAAGCAGCGAGTATGGCCACGGCGCAGTCGGTGTTCCTCCTGGCGGTCCACATCCTGCTGATCTCCGAGTTCATCCTGGCCAAGAGGGACTACTACGAGGTCCTGGGTTTGCCCCGGGACGCCTCGGAGCGTCAGATCAAGAAGGCCTTCCACAAGCTGGCCATGAAGTACCACCCCGACAGGAACAAGAGCCCCGACGCCGAGGCCAAGTTCAGGGAGATAGCCGAGGGTGAGTGACTGACAGTGTTGGAAATATTACTTTACCTTGTTAATATATTACTTATTAATTATTACCTTCATTTTAAAGCAATAGATTATATTACAATATTACTGTCTGAGCAAGTGTAATATATTAATATTACTATTACATATTACTTAAAAAAAAACTTTTTTTACAAAATAGGCCTATATAATTAAATATTTAGTTTCACTGTTAATCAAATATTGCATAGGCCAGTGGCATACCTACAATAAAGCAATCGCACTTGGCTATCTGGACAAATCCATATGAAATCAACTTGAAAAAACAAATGTATTCCTTGAATTCATAAAAACTAGTAAATAATTTGATGACAAATTATAGAAAATAAGTAATTATTTAACTTCTGCAGTTGTCAAAATAATTTCACAAGAATACTTGCAACGAAAGTAAGCAAACAGAAAGTAATATTGAAAGTAATGTAGTAATGCAGAAAGAAAAGTATAATATATTAGAATTTTTGTGTTAAGTAATGTATTTATATCACAAGTTACTGCATTTTGGTAATATATTATGTAATATATTAAGTTACGTAGTGCACATGTCCCAACACTGGTGACTGAGTAGTGATGTGGCGTTTGTGAACGAATTGAGTCATATGATGGCTCTTTGAAATGAACGATTGGATCCGGTCCACAGTATGGAGCCATTCCTTTTCGTCAGAACGGACAGATCGCATTGTGGATTTACGCACATTTTATGAAAGCGGTAGCTAGCTATCAAATACAAATTCTGCAAGCTGTTATAACTGTACATATTTCAATCAATAAATCAAAACAACAAAATCTCACTGTCAGAGCAACGTGGAATGTTTTGCCACGATGCAACAAATACTTTTAAAAATCTATAAATGTCCAGTACGAATGAGCCAGTTCTTTTGAGCAGCTCCAAGGGATCCGGCTCACAAAGATGCAAAATAATGTTACGGTGTATCTGATTGACATTTATACCACTTAAAAGGATATTTCATTTTCAAAAAAACTTTTGGTCATTTTATGTTCTACTACTCAAACTCGTGAACACCCTAGACAGCTTTTAAGTTACACCATTCAGTATTTACATATTTGATGTTCATTTTAGCTGCCCCTTCCTATACAAACCCATTATAACTTAAAGCTCCATTCTAACCATAATAGATTGATTGAAAACAACCCTTTTTTTCCTTTTTTTTGCTCCAAAAGTAATTATTAATAGAGCAGTAAAAGATCAGAACGTTTCTAAGCCTCTACAGCTTTCGTTCGGCGCATGCAGGGTTAACTCTAGATACCAGATAAGAATCTGTTGAGAGTTGCTTGCGGCTACCTGGTGCAGCAGGCCCTGCATTCCCTGTCACGCTCCACTACTATCATAATAACAATGAAAGAATCACTTTTTTTTATGTTTTGTTTTCACTCACCTGTCTGGTTCAATGCTTCGTGCATTAACACTAAACTGAAAAATAAGCAACGTTGTATTCTTGTTTTGAGATGATTTAGCTCTGTTGATCATTGCTGTGCAATGAAACTCAACTAAACTCAACACTTTTCACGAGATGGACTTAAACATCTAAAATTAATTCCAGATACAATATATTACCATTTCTCTCAAACATTGTTCACAAATCTGTCTATTTGTGTGATAGTGAGCACTTCTGCTTTGCTGAGATAATCCATCCCACCTCACAGGTGTGCCACATCAAGATGCAGATCTGACATCATGAGTAGTGCACAGGTGTGCCTTAGACTGTCCATAATAAAAGGCAACCCTGAAATGTGCATTTTTATTTTGCTTTATTGAGGGTCTGCGGACTCAGAACCTGCCAGGATCTGGTGTGACCACATTTGCCTCATGCATTGCAGCGCATCTTCTTCGCATAGTTTATCAGATTGTCAATTGTGGCCTGTGGAATGTTGGTCCACTACTCTTAAATGGCTGTGCGAAGTTGCTGGATATTAGTGGGATCTGGTACACACTGTCAAAATAATAATATAATAGTAGTGTATCTGGAATGAATTTTAGATCTTTAAGTCCATCTCATGAAAAATGCGAACAAAAACAAGTGTTGTGCTTATATTTGTGTTGAGTATAGCTATCCAGTATAGCTATTGCTTGCTTTTCCCCCTGTATGTCGCTTCTATGTTGATACTGTAGCAGTCTCCCTGCAGACAGGCAGTTTTGTTTACAATAAATCGTTTTTGTCGGGCTCATGACCCTCCATCCGCGTGCTGAGCATAAAAGATAAACACTTGTTTGTTTGGTTTTGTCCGTGCCAGCTTACGAGACACTATCGGACGACAAGAGGAGGCAGGAGTACGACCGGCTTGGCCAGGGGCCGTCGGCGTCGGCCGGTGGAAGAGGAGGCGGCAGCGACTACAACTTCCAACAGCACTTCCAGTCGTTCAACTTTAACGACATGTTCAAGGACTTCAAACCGTTTGGGCAACAGCACCAACACCACCACCACCACCAACAACAACAACAACAACAACACCACCACCACCATCAGCACTTCCAGGGCCACCACAAGAGTCACTTTGACGGCCACTTCAAAGCCCACCAGGAGGCCATGAACAGGCACAAGAGCCAGTTCCATCAGCAGGGCTCGTTCGGTGGAAGAGCCTTCGACGACGTCTTCGAGGACTTGGAGAAGATGTTCTCGTTCAGCGCGCAGCACGGCGCCGGGAGGACCGGGAGCCAGTTCCACAGCTCGGGAAAGCAGCACTGCCGGACAGTGACCCAGCGCAGGGGCAACATGGTCTCCACGTACGTCGACTGTTCCTAAAGGTCAATCCGACCCGACCCCCGCCGTTGAAAATGGAAGCCTATATCTTTGCTCGGCCGCAAGTTGCCTGGGACACTGATTTTTGGCGTATATGTTGAGTTTCGGCAATTTGAATGTTAATTTATCATTCGGATTTGTTGTTTTTTTTGTTTTGTTTTTTCACTATTTAACATTTGCCTCTAGGAACAAATTCATATATAACTCGTTGAGCATACGATGGCTTCCTCTGAACAGTAATCCGCACACAAATTGTGGTTCTTATTTAGAGACTGGACTTTGTTTTCTTGGTTCAAAAAAGCTACTCCACTATGTAGACTTTTAGTTTCATTGTGTTTACATCAACTTATGGAAATGTTAGCCTCGTAAACCGCCCCTCGCTCCCCGCACCAACATTTATCGCATGCAAGTGCATGTTTCTCCAGCAGGGGGAGTCGGTTTACCCAGGCTAGGAAATGGTATGCTTGGGAACATTCTAAATTCTCAGGTATGGTCTTCTAGAGTTTAATAGTATTCTCTCCCATTTTGGGAACAATCATGTAAAGCACTTGTATGGAAGCAATATCATTTACTGACTTTATATTGAGAAATAGCCCAATAGCGATTTGTCATGCTGCCTACAGCATTGTGTTCTATTATATTATCACCTTATTGAATGACACCATCGAACCACAGCAGGCTAAAGACACCTTGGTACAAGTTTTGTCATTTTCCCTTTAGGCCTGACTCCGATTCTAACAAGGACTTCTAAATCCTGGCCTAACTGAAAAGGTTAAATTTATATAAATATTTATATAGCACCATCAGACAATAGATACTGATCAAAAAGCCCAATATGGTTTGGCTCCAGTCCTATATATCCACCTTGGAAAAAAATACTACCTTATTTTTTTTTACTGGCAATTCACGTCACTCCCGATCGAAAATCCGATCACAGCAGCTGATTGGCCAACAGCCCTGTCACTCAACAGCATTGAACAACAAACATGGCGCCTCCCCACACTGCCTTCCCCCACAATTTAGATATTAATTCGACCTATGATGAAGAGTTTCGTTAAAGAAGTGTCAAGTTTTATAAACATCATCAGCAGACATATTTCACCGCTGTTCACGTGCTAGTATCACTTGTTGGCTGTGTTTGTTTGGTTAGCAACCAGGTTAGGATTCCAGGAGTTCCGGCATAGGAGTTTAGTTTTTTTTGCGTGACATTCATTCATTGCCATAAAGTTAAAGGTAATAGAGGCAACCTTCATAATAGATCTATACAGTAGCTATATTTTTTGCACCCCCCCCCCCCCCCCCACTATGTTGCTTCTACTTAGATGTGCAGTTGTTTCCTGACAGACGCTTGCTTCGTCCTGCAAATGGTCCAGAGGCAGCGTTTTAGCCAATCACAGCAAGGCAGTCTCCAGCAGTTTCATGATGAGCCAATAGAGGTGTGAGGTGAGTGGAGGTGTGAGGTGGAGTTAGATTCTGTCTTTTAACATCTATTTGCAAACACAGTGTCTGTGCACATTGAAGTTGTCTTTATTACCTTTAAACACTTTATTTTAACCCCTGTAGCCTAGAACTGGATTTGAGTTACAACTCTGACCACTTTTTGGTCTACACAATCGCTTCTCCAAACCTGGCTAATCTACAAGCTCGCAATGCTGCACATTTCGGGGCAACTCAGTTGGTTAATTGGAAATTGGGGGTGTAACTGGAGGTGTATTACAGCTTTAATAGGGTTTTTTGTTTGTTTTATCAAACGTTACCTCATTATCCTTTTGTTCCTGAAGAGTCTGATTCGCCTGATCATAACGTGCAATATTTGGCAATGCTGCCTACCTTTGACAGTGCTGTATAATTGTCATTGTCTAATGTCTGCACTTTGTGTGTGTGTGTGTGTGTGTGTGTGTGTGTGTGTGTGTGTGTGTGTGTGTGTGTGTGTGTGTGTGTGTGTGTGTGTGTGTGTGTGTGTGTGTGTGTGTGTGTGTGTGTGTGTGCGCGCGCTGTGCACGCATGTGGTGAGAGCACATTGATTGGTTGGAAAATATATTTGGAATTAAAAATTCTGAAAAGAGACAGCTGTTTGACCATTTTTAACAGCATTATGTGGAATTATGTAGTTAAAAAACACCTTTCCTTTGAAATGAAAATATCACATGAAGTCAATAGTTAACTGGAATGCAAAATAGAAAATATATTGGTAGCACTTTATAATAACTATACACTATTAACAATTAGTTATCACTTAACTAATCATGAATTCATCATTATTAAAGCATGATTTTTGCATTACTAAGCATTAGTAAACATGCTTATTAGCAATTCATCTGTACACTATCAAGCATTTGTTAAGCATTAATAGAATATTTAAGTTATCATTAGCAATGATAATGATACATACATTACTAAGCATTGTATTACACAGATTAAAGGGATATTCCACTTTAATAAATAACTTTTGGTCAGTTTAAGATCTACGCAGTCCCATGTGAACACCCCAGACAGTTTATAAGTTACTCCATTCAGTGTTTAGATATTTGATGTTAATGTTAGCATATCCGCCTCCTTCCTATACAAACCCAATATAATTATAAAACTCCATTTTAACCATGACAGATTATTCGAAAACAACCCATCTTTTTTCTGGTGACTGATATGGTCATCCCAATTTGTGAGAGGGTCGTGGAATTACATTTACAGTTTTCATTTATTTATTTATTTATTTATTTATTTATTTATTTATTTATTTATTTATTTATTTATTTATTTATTTATTTATTTATTTATTTATTTATTAATGTAGCCGCTTCCATATTTTGACATGCCCACTCAAATGAGAAAAAAATATTTCAAAAATAAATGAAAACTGTAAATGAACGTATTAATGCATACATTTGTATGCATTATTGATGCATACATTTGTACCTGCTTAATAAGTAATAAATGTTTTATAAATACTCGATGAATGATTTATTAAGGTAGCTATTACTCATTAGTTACTCATTAGCATACTTTGGTAACCCATCTGCAGCGAGAACTATATGCTTTTTACAGCATTTATAAATGAGGAGGAAGCAGTCGTGATGCAATTTTTTTTTACCTTTTTGACCTTTGGCCTCCTTTATTGCTATTTACTTTCATTGTTTTCTTATTTACACTTCCTCCTCATTTATAAATGCTCTCTAATGATTTATGAACTACCTTAATGAATCATTCATTGAAACATGAAACATTTATTACTCATTTACTAGGTTAAAATGTATGTGTTAATAACTGCTTTGTAAATCAATCAAATACTTATTTTTAAAGGGCTTATTTATAAAGCCTGAGAATATAATAACACATTCACAATTAGATTATCAGTTTGCAATACAATGCCTAGTAATGTATGAATCATGCTTTACTAGTAATACATTTATTTCGACATTTTCAACATTTTTTGAAAATCCCTGAAACACGATGAAATGTTACACAATATAGTATATTGTCCAAAAACATGGACTGTACTATATTGCTTTTTCATGATTTTTGACATTTTTCAAAAATCCTCAAAAATGATGAAAAATCGTCCGAGAACATGGACCCACCTTTCGCTTTTCCTCAATTTCGTCATTGTTGGAAAATTTTAGGAAACTACAAAAACTGACATGCTGGAGTATGACCTGCAAGACCGTGACATGCAGTCTTTTGTTTTTACCTGTTTCCATAATGTTTCGAAAACCCTACATAAAGTATGTTTTGGACAACTTAGTATAGTTTGTGCTATGTTGTCCAAGACCATGGAGTGAGGTTTTTCCTTGCTTTGGTCATTTTAAAAATGCATGTGATTAATTCATGTGACTGCTGCTGAACCTGTAAGTGACAGCAAAACAAAAACTAAAGCACTGGTTTTGGTACTTCTGGTTTACTGGAACAGGGTTCAACTCCCTGTGGTGCTCTGCTCATTATGTTGTATTTACATGGTTTATTTTTATGCTTTGTTGACGAAAAATTACATACTGTACTATAGTATGTCGTTTGAGACTATGAACAAGGTATGTTGTTTTTCCTCAATTTTGTCATTTTTTGAAAGCCATTTTCAACAATTAAAAAAAAATGACGAAACCTGGCAAAAAAACAGGCAATAGTACACGGTCTTGAATACACTTTTTTAGATTCAGCTTACTGTGGAGATACATGCAGGAACTTTTTTGCTTTGAAATGTTTTGTAGTTTCGGAGTTATTTAACTTAAACGCCCAATGCATTCTTAATGGGAGAATTTATTATGTTATTAGTTCTACATGCTTACACATAGAAACCCCATTTGAAGCTATTTAGGCCAGTGGGACATCCCTTTGCTCGAGGGGCAAATACTAGACTTTGGAGGCCATCACGACAGAGGCTGTAGCCACCTGCTACCTGTAGCGACCAGGTACTATAGCCTTTGTTTTTTCTTCGAATTCGACATTTTTTCAAAAATCCTCAAATGATGAAAAACGCAATACTATAGTATGTTGTCCGAGACCATGTACTATAGCCTTTGGTTTTTCTTCGATTTCGACATTTTTTCAAAAATCCTCGAAAACAATTAAAGAGGCCATACTATAGTATGTCGTCCGAGTCCATGTACTATAGCCTTTGGTTTTTCTTTGATTTTGACATTTTTTCAAAAATCACCAAAAACGACGAAAACGCCATACTATAGTATGTCGTCCGAGACCATGTACTATAGCCTTTCGTTTTTCTTCGATTTCGACATTTTTTCAAAAATCGTCAAAACGATGAAAAACACCATACTATAGTATGTCGTCCGAGACCATGTACTATAGCCCATGTTTTTTCTTTGATTTCGACATTTTTTCAAAAATCCTCAAACTGTGAAAAACGCCATACTATAGTATGTCGTCCGAGACCATGTACTATAGCCCATGGTTTTTCTTCGATTTCGCCATTTTTTCAAAAATCCTCAAACGATGAAAAACAGAGGATTAAATGATTAAACAAAATTGTAAATTATTGTAAATTATTATTAGGCTACTGTCTATAGGCTAGGCTACTTGTTAGACAAATTATACGTGTGCTAATACATTTACAGATTAATATTAATGTAATATAACTAAATGGGACATTTAAAAGTACGCATGGAATATAGGCCTAGTATGTGGAGTAGAAGAATAAGAGATTGTAAACTGTTTCCTCAATAACAATGAACAACATGTACACAACTAGAGCTTCATTTGTAGCCTTTACAATATCAAGCAATAGAGAAAAGAAAATAAGAAATCAGAACATAAACGACATGTTTCTTTTCCATATAAAAAAACGCCACAAATGTCACAATAGCAAGCAATATCAAGCATAAATGGCTTGATAATGGTTGGTATGCATGTCTATATTGGTATCGGAGACGGCTATTGGCTGAAAAGCGCATGTTTGAAAACAAAGCACCCGCACCTATCCAGTACTCTAATCGCACTGCCAGACGTTACGACAAAAACTGCGCAGACTGCGTACGCTGTCAAGGTCTTGCGCCGCAGAAGGTGTGAAATGCAGGTGAAATGTCACAAAAACATGGCTACGTTCTCAAGGTCTTGCGACATATTCACGAAACGTCAAAAGTGCAACATGAACTACTTAGTCTGCATAGTTCATGTTGCGCCTTTGGCGTAAACAAGGGTTTGCTTAGTTTTTAGTGGATTTATATGATAAAAAAGAGTTGTAACTCATACTTTAATTTGTCTTTGTTGTATTTATTGGATACAAAGGTTAACAATATACAGCTGGTTGTCTTTAGCATATTTATTGAATACAATGATTAATAATACCAATATTAGAGTAGGACTGCACGATTAATTGGCATACACATTTAAGAAGAAT
>CM076987.1:16731938-16756938 GCA_039105355.1 Benthosema pterotum
TTCGCCGGGAAGGAGCCAGCTTAGGTGGTTCAGGTGTCTGGTTAGGATGCCTCTCGAGCGTCTCCCTAGGGAGGCCTCAATGCACATCCCACTGGGAGGAGACGTCGAGGCAGACCAAGGACCAGATGGAGAGTTACATCGACTCTCTAGTCTTGGATCGTCTCGGGATCCCCCGGAGGAGGTCGCTGATGTTGCTTGGGACAGGGAATTTGAGCTCTCTGGTGGAGCTTGTTGCCCCCGTGACCCGGCCTTTGGATAGGCGGATGAAGATGGATGGGTGAAGCATACGTCCCCCAGTTAGGGTCATGTCTATGTTCCCTCTAGCTCCATTCTCTCGCTGTGTTAGACGGCCTAAAACTACACCTAAACCTAACTCAGGAAAACTAGACCTAAAGCTTAAACAGTACTTACTTAGTTCCTCCCAAATGTATGCTCGGTAAAACTAGGCTCAAATCTAACATAAACAACAGACCTAAACCGTAAACATACATAGTTAGATTTAGTTAGACTGAGTTCCTAAAAAATATATATATATGCTTAAGCTCAGTGAAACTACCTAAACCTAAATTTAACTCTTAGGGATTGAGGGCACAGAGCTGAGGGAACATGGACATGGCCCTGACTGGGGATGTGTGCTTCATCCATCCATCTTCATCCGCTTATCCGAGGTTGGGTCACGAGGGCAACAGCTCCACATGAGCGCTCCAGACTTCCCTGTCCCAAGCAACATCAGCGACCTCCTCCTGGGGGATCCCGAAACAGTCCAAGACCAGAGAGTCAATGTAATCCCTCCATCTGTCCTTGGTCTGCCCTGGGTCTCCTCGCAGTGGGGCGTGCATCGAGGACCTCCCTAGGGAGACGCTCGAGAGGCATCCTAACCAGACGCCTGAACCACCTAAGCTGGTTCCTTTCCAGGCAAAGGAGCAGCGGCTCTACTCCGAGTCTCTCCCACATGACTGAACTTCTCACCTTATCTCTAAGGAAGGTGCCAGACATCCGCCAGAGAAAACTAATTTTGGACACTTGTATTCACAATCTTATTCTTTTGGTCATGACCCACACTTCATGACTATAGGTGAGGGTAGGGATGTAGATAGCTCTGTAGATAGAGAGCTTTGCCTTCTGGCTCAACTCTCATGACTAAGTTGTGCTTTGTCAATAATATTACACTGACGTACTCCATATATGGAGTGTGAAGCACAGAGCGATGCACAGATGTAGTAATCTCACTGACTGCATCGGCAATAATTATATGCTGTATACCTATTTAATGAGCTAATATACAATACATTATAGTGTTATGTCTACATACAATGCTATCTAAATTACATAAGCTATGATCTAGTAGGCATTTTATGATCTAGTAGGCATTTTATTTTTGTCTTTCTTTCTACCCTCCCCCACAAGTCTCCTGTCTCCTTCACTCCCCAGGAGGACGCAACTGTGTCCTCCCCACAAGTCTCCTATCTCCTTCACTCCCCAGGATGCAACTGTGTCCTCTGCTCCCCCTGCTGTCTATATTATGTAAGCTATGAAGTAATAACGGACTTTACTTTTGTGTCTTTCCCTTTCTGCTCCCCCTCTAGAAGTCACCGCAGACTCCTCCCCCTCTAGAAGTCAACCGCAGACTCCTCCCCCTCTCCAGAAGGAACCTGACTCCTCCCCTCTCCAGAAGTCACCTGTTGCAGCATGTTTTGTGATGATTGTAATGGCATGCTTTGTGATTTTGTCATCTTCGTCCCTACCCTGACCTATAGTCATGAAGTGTGGGTTGTGACCGAAGGCATAGGGGCACGAATACAAGCGGCCGAGATGAGTTTTCTCCGACGGGTGGCTGGCGCCTCTCTTGGGGATAAGGTGAGAAGTTTGGTCATGTGGGAGATACTTGGAGTAGAGACGCTGCTCCTTTCGCCTGGAAAGGAGTCAGCTTAGGTGGTTCAGGCGTCTGGTTAGGATGCCTCTTGAGCGTCTCCCTAGAGAGGTCCTCGATGCATGTTCCACTGGGAGGAGACCGCGGGGCAGACAAAGGACCAGATGGAGGGATTGCATCGACTCTCTTGTCTTGGGTCGTCTCGGGATCCCCCAGGAAGAGGTCGCTGATGTTGCTTGGGACAGGGAAGTCTGGAGCTCTCTGGTGGAGCTGTTGCCCCCATGACCCAACCTTTGATAAGCAGATGAAGATGGATGGGTGAAGCATACGTCCCCAGTTAGGGTCGTGCCTGTGTTCCCTAAGCTCTATTCCCTTGCTGTGCTAGACAGCCTAAAACCAGACCTAAACCTAACATAAACAACAGACCTAAACCCTAAACTTTGGGAAGTCTGCTCTAAGTCTAAGCAAGTATGCTTAGACTTAGAGCAGACTTCCCAAAGTTCCTCCCAAATGTATGTTCGGTAAAACTAGGCTTAAACTTTAAACAATATAGACCTAGGCTTAAACCTTAAACAATATAGGCGTAAACCCTAAACATACTTAGTTAGATTTAGTTAGACATGGACTTAGTTCGCATTGTAGTGGAGACAAAAAATATGCTTAGACCTAAACTTAACTCTGAGGGATTGAGGGAACAGAGCTGAGGGAACATAGACATAATCCTGACTGGGGATGTGTGCTTCATTCATCCGTCTTCATCCGCTTATTCGAGGTCGGGTCGTGGGGGCCACAGCTTCACATGAGGGCTCCCGACTTCCCTGTCCCCAGCAACATTAGCGACCTCCTCCTGCGGGATCCCAAAACCATCCAAGACCAGAGAGTTGATGTGATCTCTCCATCTGGTCCTTGGTCTGCCCCGAGGTCTCCTCCCAGTGGGACGTACATCGAGGACCTCCCTAGGGAGACGCTTGAGAGGCATCCTAACCAGATGCCCGAACAACCTAAGCTGGCTCTTTCCAGGCGAAGGAGCAGCGGCTCTACTCCGAGTCTCTCCCATGTGACCGAACTTCTCACCTTATCTCTAAGGGAGGCGTCGGTCACTCGTCGGAAGAAACTCATCTGGGCCGCTTGTATTCGTGACCTTTTGCTTTCGGTCATGACCCACACTTCATGACCGTGGGTGAGGGTAGGGACGAGGATGGCGTGATCATTCTAACAGCATGCTTTGATTATTGTAACGGCATGCTTTGTGATTGTAACGGCATGCTTTGTCATGATGTAGCGGCATGCTTTGATTATTGTAACGGAATGCTTTGTGAATGTAACGGCATGCTTTTAATGAGGTAACGGCATGCTTCGTGATGACTGTAATGGCATGCCTCTAATGACTGTAATGGCATGCTTTGGGATGATTGTAACAGAATGCCTCTAATGACTGTAACGGCATGTTTTGTGATGATTGTAACATCATGCTTGTGAACATTGTAATATTGAGGCGTTTCCTTCTTCAGATTTTGTCAAATTCTCACTACTCCTTTTGTATGTCCTAAATAAATACAAATACAAATATGCCTCATGTTGACTGTAATATGTGTTTGCACTAGGGATGTCCCGATCCAGTTTTTCATTTCCATTCCGATGGCGATGCCAAAATTTCTGCGTTTACCAATACCAAATGTCGATATCAGAGGATAATGTTTATAATACAAATTCGTAAAATAAATAAATAAATAAAAATATATATATTTGAAGTCCACAAACCTGGAATAACAGACCATTCTCTCAGATTTGCACTTGGGCAACTCTAAAGTAAATTCCACATGCCCAACAAATGTCAACAACTGCCATAATGTCAACCACTTAAAGGTAGGGGAAGTGATTTGAAATTCATGGTGTAGTACCAGCCTGGTGCACTAGGGGCCCCAAAAGTAGCCACACTATGTGAACCTGCTGCTCTCTCCTGATTGGAGGAGAATTGTGGTGACCTGGGGAACTTTTATTAGCTCCTCTGCTAACGTGGGGGAGGGGGAAACTCCATATGTGGTTTCCACACCTTATAATAGAGCATTTTAACAGAAAAAAAATATTTTTTGGGTGATATCTGACAAAAGTGAAATCACTTCCCCTACCTTTAATGTCAACCCCATGCCTGATCTGTGGTTAGACTGGTATATTTGCCAATACCTACAGCATATTTGATTGGATTTTTGATTTGCTTTTTATTAAAGATCCCCATTAGCTGCTGCCAAGGCAGCTAGCAAGTCTTCCTGGGGCCAACCATAGAGGTACACAAAATACAATTGCAGTATATACAATGAAATTGTATTGCTATATATATTAATTTATACATTTCCTATATATATCAAAAGAAATGTATGCGGGAAATGCAACTAACTAACATGTGCCACCAAATATGCATATGACCTGATGACAGACAAGCTCCAATACTAATATTTTTTCTGATACCGATACAGTATTTGCCAATACAGATATGACAAAAAAAAGAGAGATCGGATACTTTTTCCGATACAGGATCGGGACATCCCTAGTTGCACCAACCCCACCCCTCCCCCGTTGTGGGGCGGTGGGTGGGGCGTCCCAGCTCGCGGCCTGCACCTTGTCGTTGGTGAGCTGGCTTTCTACCAAGACAGGCCATTTGGTTCCATTTGTAAACCCTTTCAGAAAAAGGTCCTTAAAGAAGAATCGATAACATGGTGAAACACAACTTGATGATGTCATCAAGTTGTGTTTCATCATGTTAAAGGTAATGAAGGCAACTTTAGTGTGTACAAACACTGTAAACAGATTTGTTTAAAAACGCAATCTAACTCCACCTCACCTCCACTTAATTGGCTCATTATGAAACTGCTGGAGACTGCTGTGCTGTGATTAGCTAAAATGCTACTTCACCCCAACCACCCTCCCCTTGAAACACTACCTCCGCCTGTCCTGAGCCTGTCAAATGTTTTTCATAATTGGTTGACCACAACAAAGTTCTGGACTGTCTGCAGGACAAAGCAAGTGTCTGTCCTCAGGCAAACAGCTGCAGCATCATAGTAGAAGCAACATAGAGGGGAAAATGCAAAAGTTGCCTTATACCTTTAATGTTTTTTTTTCCAGACCTCAATTTCTATAGGAAACAGAATGGGGGAGCTTTTTTATCATTTCCACACAGCATCTGTAAGGTATATTGTCAAAGTGAAATGTTGACAATGGGTGGAATAAGCCTTTAACGGCAACTATGGGCAGTAGATTTGCCTGTGAATCTCAAGTTTAGCAGGCATATACAGTAATATATGATAGGGGTAGGCAACCTTTTCAAGACAAAGGGCCGTGTCTTTATTTTCTCAATAGTCGGTGTGCTAGGTCAACAATGTTTTATGACACCACTTCATGATATATTTCCATCTGATTTTGATTGTCCATATGCACAGCAACCTTTATATTTTCTCCTTTAGAAATTTATTTTAGGATGTGATTATTAGTCATTTAAAATTATTACCACTGTTTCCCCAGGATGTAACTTACTGATACATAATTGGGTTAATTATGTTATTAATTTCTGTTAAATATGATGAGATTAGAAACCAGCCACACTGCTGTGATATTTGTGAAGTAACTGACTCCAGTTTCAATCACAGGTCTGTGCTGTGCTATGGTCTGTGGATGGGGGTGGAGATGTACCTGCCAGCCGTCCACCCACCTCATCAGCGTTCTATCCTCTGCAGTGGGCCGTCCTGGAGAAGACCTACTTAAGTGCAGCTGTGTCAAGCACTAGTTGGCATTGTCTCATTCCACCTATACCAGGGGTGCCCAACCTTTTTTGACCCAAGATCTACTTTTCAGCAGCCAACCCCTCCGGGATCTACCAGTCCAATATCAACATTTCAAATCACACGCATTGTTGCCTCCCTGCAGTAACTTCACAACAACACAACACTACTTTGTTTTACCACTTTACTTTATGTCCATATAAGCATAAAGTACAACAGACTTGTCATAAATAGGCCTACAACAGTACAACATAAGTACAACAGACATGGACAAACACTGCCATTGCAAATGCATCTCTCTCACACACACACACACACACACACACACACACACACACACACACACACACACACACACACACACACACACACACACACACACACACACACACACACACACACACACACACACACACGAAAATCGCTCTTTTTTTCTTTTCTATCCATTTTTTTTCTTTCCCCCCATATCTCCCGAGATCTACTTGTGATCAGGCCGAGATCTACCAGTAGATCCCGATCTACTGGTTGGGCTCCCCTGACCTATACTGTGTAGACCAGTGATATTCAACATTTTTTATCCCAGGGCCCACTTTTTATTCAGCATTTGAAGCACAGACCACCGTTTGATGACATTTTTAGCCCCACAGACGGTCTGAACTAAAGATTTCTTTTGCCTTTGTCCACAATTCCAGGCTGGATTTCGGAAACAAAGCGGGCAAATATACAAACTACATGCATTCTCTAGTTGTCTAGACTTGGGCTAATTCGGATGATTAATATTTTAACTCTTGAGCGCTCTCAAGGACCACTGGTGGTCCCCGGACCACTAGTTGAAAACCACTGGTGTAGTCCTTGTTCTATCTAGCCGTTCTCAATGTCTAAACTTGTATACAACCAAGGGACTCTAAATGTTTACAGCACTCTGTGTTGTCCGTAAACCTGTCCCAACCCAGCAAGGGTCTTTAAAGCTTAATGTGAGTTAACTAAATTATAGCAGAGTATGGATACTTGCTTTTTGTAAATGTTTTTTTTTTTTTTTTTTTTTTCCGGTTAGGACCTAGTGTGAGTAGGCCAGTAGGGAGTTTACCGTTATATAGTTTGATAATTGTTAAATCTTTTCTTTTTGTTGGGTTCATTTTTTGTTGGGTTCAGAATAGGGTCGAGATTGTTTCGCTATTTTCTCTGATTTGCCCCATATAGAGGTTTTCTTTCTTTGTGAAATTATTTCTATTTATTGTACAATTAAGTTAGGCAAGTTTGACAAGCACTTGCCCGTTTGTTAATTTAACTGATACATAACTGTATTTACTGTACATACTTCTTATATTGCAGTCTTTGATATTGTGTGGCGAATAAACATGATTTACTTCCAACATTGTCGCATGTCGCTTTAACCACCCAGACCACCCCAGGTCCATGTAACACATGTAACCCTACATCTCTTTCACACTTGTCCCAATCTGAAGTGCCCATGTTGGCACCTGTGTCCAAGGTTGCCTACTTCTGATATATGGTAATATAACTGGTGTGATAATGGTACAATTGGGGAATTTTAATGGGAGTGTCCTGTAATATGCACAGCTATATTCCATGATTTAGTCACATAATATTTGTCTTGACTGTGACTGAACCCCCGATGGTTGAACACAGTTTTTCCCTGTTCTTCCAAGAACATCGGTCCTAGTTGTGGTGTCTTCGAAAAGTAGCACACCGGTCTAAGCATGGAGAGGAACATCACTGAAGCCCAGAATTTAAAGGAAAGACAAACTGTCTAAGTTGAGGCATACCATTTCATTTAAAGCGGTTTTTCACTTTCAAAAACACTTTTGGGCATTATATGGTCTACCAGACATTTTATGTCTTTAGTTACTCCATTCAGTATTTAGATATTTGATGTTCATTATAACTTAAAAGCCCAATTTAATCTAAAGGTGGCAGTAGGGTGCAGTGTCTTGAATGTACAGGGTTTGATGAGGACTACCTTTAGACTAGTGTCTTGAGTGTACAGCGATTGAGGTTCAGATCAACTTAAGAAATGTCACAACAGGTCAGCTCCATCTACAGATAGAGTGGCCGTGGGGGCAGTGTAGTGAGTGGAGAGTTTTTTTTTTCCTCAGATGGGTCTGTTATTGGTGATTGGTTGTCAGTGCAGAAGGGAGCCCTGGGCTGTGTTTTGGACCGAAAATCTCAATAAAACTATTCCTAAACCTAACTTTAATTATATTTATTGTAACATGTAAAGTCTGCGGTTGTTGGGGGGTAAAAAAATAAATGTGGCAACAGCAGGATTTGAACCCACGAAGCATAGATGCACAGATATCAAGCCTGCGCAGCAGTCCACTAGACTAACGAGGCTCTGTTAACATAGGCATCACAGGGCCCGATCAGGCAAGTGTGTGACAACACGACATATTTGTCTTGAAGGTGGTCATTGCGCCCTGCCTTTGCGCCTTTCCCTGCTTTCTAGCTATCTCTCCCAGGTTCATTTGGTTCCAAACGATCATTTTGCTGGGGTCAGGGACCACTGAGTCTGTGACCACTATGGGCTAATTAAGATGGTGGTCCCCTGGTGGTCCGGGGACCACCAGTGGTCCCCGGACCGCCTGTTGAAAACCCCTGGTTTAAAGCACCCAAGTAGGAAGTAAAATTTACAATATATTTTTGGGGGGCAAGTGACCATGACCTGAAGGCAAGTAGAACTTGACTTGCCCTTGCCCAATGGGCAAGTGCCTCGGAGACCTTAGTGTCAACCCCTGGCATTGAGCCGGCACTTGTGGGAGGGGGTCATAGGAGGGGAGACAAGGGGGAAAGCCTGTCCCCATGAAGGCGATTTTTTCCTCCTCGACTCCTCCCGCCACCCCTCCCCTGTGTGCAACAGGATCTGCCGCACACACAATCACAATGCATTATGGGCCATAATCAAAAGGTGGATGGAAATATACTGATTACAAAGTTTCGTTCCTTTTAGGAAGTTTCGTTCCTAAAAGGAAGTTCAAGTACTTGAACTCTGATCAAGGGCATTCGTACGTGTAACACCCGGGATTCGAACTCAGGTCTCCCACTTGAAAAACTCAGGTCTCCCACTTGAAAGTCCACCATCTTCACCTCCCTTTTGACCTCCTTCCACGGAGACCATGTACTATAGCCTTTGTTTTTTCTTCAATTTCGACAATTTTTCAAAAATCCTCAAACGATGAAAAACGCCATACTATAGTATGTCATCCGAGACCATGTACTATAGCCTTTGGTTTTTCTTGGATTTCAACATTTTTTCAAAAATCCCCGAAAACGATAAACGCCATACTATAGTATGTCGTCCGAGACCATGTACTATAGCCTTTGGTTTTTCTTCGATTTCGACATTTTTTTCAAAAATCCTCAAACGATGAAAAACGCCATACTATAGTATGTCGTCTGTGACCATGTACTATAGCCTTTGGTTTTTCTTCGATTTCGTCATTTTTTCAAAAATCCTCGAAAGTCCTCAAAACCTTAAAAAAACGGCATGCTGTGCAAGACCGTAAGGCTATACCCTTGCGTTTTGCCAGGTTTCGTTATTTTTCGAAAATCCTCAAAAATCCTCAAAATGATGAAAAAACGTTAAGGCTATAGCCTTAACGCTATTAACGGTGGCCATGTTTGCCTGAAAAGGAACCTTTGAAATGCTTCATCATTTTAGAAATATAGTTCTTCCAAATTTGAGATTTTTATAATGGGGGTCAATTGGAGCTTCATAGGGGGTCAAAAAATCACGTTCACCTAGAAACTCCATTCACACTTTTTTAGATTCAGGTACAGTAAAGATACATACTGGACCTTATTACGTTGAAATGTTTTGTATTTTCTGAGTTATTTAACTTAAATGCCCAATGCACTCTCTATGGGAAACTTTATTATGTTATTAGTCCTACATACTTACATGTAGAAACCCCATTTAAAGCTATTTAGGTTCATCTTACGGCGGGCATGTTTGCCTGAAAAGGAAACTTTGAAATGTTTCATTGTTGTAGAAATATAGAGCTTTATAATTTATAATGGGCTCAATTCAACTCCCAACCTTCAGATACCTCAGGCCTATTGTCTAGAGCCAAATCTACTGAGCTGTTGTTGGGGTCAGTCTTCATTTGCCTTTGAGTAGCATCACTCGTACAGAAAAATGACATCTATCTGTGCTGTTTTGTATTCATACGGTATACTGTAAAGTATGTCATTTTTCCTAGATTTCAACATTTTTTAAAAGTCTCAAATGATATAAACGTCATACTATAACATGTTGTCATGTACTATAGAATTGCATTTTTCTCAGGTTTTTAAAAAAATCCTCAGAAATCCGCAAAACGAAAAACGGCATGCTGTGCAAGACAGTTTTTAAAAGAAAACCAGAAAACAGAGCGGTTTAATTACTTAGTTTAACACAATGTCAATGTATTTTAAATAGTTACTATAGTTTTCAAATCATTGAATCGTAACGGATTGTATCGCCGGAATGAACAATACATCCCATGTATCGTACCGTTAACGTGATAATACGCATTGAACCGCTGTTAAAATGTATCGTTAGGCACACATGTGGATCGTACACAAACTGAATATAAGGTACATTCCCAATGTTCTACTGTTTTTATTGTATAGGCTAGTATTTGTGACTTGCTTTGGCAATGTAAACATTTGTTTTCTCATGCGAGTAAAGCTTATTAGAATTGAATTGAATTATTACACTGAAGAATTGAATTGAATTAAAAAAAAAGAATTATTCCACTCTCAGAACTTTTTTGTCCCACTCTTGGGCCTGTTAAATTCTTATTTGCTTCGACAACATTAACTCTTAAACAACTGCTCTCCTTCCCTGTATGGCGAATGATGAAACAGGGAAGAGAGGTAATTGAATGTGAAGTTTGTCTCATTTAGACGGAGTCAGCCGTGAGCATATGGTGAAGAAGGAGCTAATGAACCCAAACTAATATGAACAGTCTCTCATTTCACATCCAGCAGCAGAATCTGTCGGCAAATATGGAAGCAATCAGTGCAACGGCGTAGAGGAGAGAAAGGGAAGGCAGGCCTCGTTCACAAAGAAAGACACCGTATCTTGCTCTCTCTCTCTCTCTCTCTCTCACCCACACACAAACACACACACACACACACACACGCACACACGCACCTGCATGCAGGCACATATATGCACCCCTTTGAGGTGCTGTGTTTAAAAGGTGCTGAACAGCGGAGCTGCCATGTCTCAAGTCATGCATGGCGCACAATAAAATAATGCGTAGCAGACGCGATAAACGGCAACTGATGCAGAGATGACCGTGGGTTCATGTGTGCGATTGTGGCACAGAATGCACAGCTGTACAATAACCTATACTGTAGAACAAAGGATGTAGAGCAGTGCAACAGAAAACTACATGTATGTGTCATGACCGAGCAGGGATGTATGGACAACACGGTGCAGCTACAAACTATACCTGAATGGATCAAAAGGAATAGTATCCAGGCAGTAGTACAAGTTATCACATGTTTTATTTTTTGGAAAAGTTTGCTACATACTGAAATGTAGCAAATGAAATGAGTAATGTAGGCTACATGATGTGGATATTTTGGAAAATGCGATGCATTGTCTGCTTGTACGCACAAAACGCTCAAAGCTTGTATAAGCTAAAAAAAAAATCTAGAAATGAAAGCTTAAACAACCACTAATTGCAAAAGCCAGATAACTATGTAAACCAGTGTGTGTGTGTGTGTGTGTGTGTGTGTGTGTGTGTGTGGCGTGTGCGCAAGCACATGTGTGCGTGTGTCTGTCACCCCCAGTTTTATTAGCAGAAGAAAAACGGAAATAAAAATAAATATTTAAATATTTCCCCACATACAGTATATATTACCGGCCTCAGACCTAGCGGTATCTGGGTCGGCAAAGGTTTCACAGGCAGGATGCACTGGGAAAACTGGGAAAATACGAGGAACAGTGCGATGTTGAATGTTGCTTGCACAGTCAGCAGCGTTTTATTATTCGACTCAATTTATAAAAACTCAACAATAAAACTTCACTATCAAAATACATTTCAAATTCAATATCAAAATAGTTTGCAATATACGCAATATACTGGTTCATATTCGACATCCTATCATGCCAATAATAACAATTCAGTCCATTAGTCCTTCAGAATACAAAACAGCCTACAATAACAAAAAATACAGAATTCTCCTTTAAACCAAAAATAAAGTAAAAATGTATTCTTACTCTTACACCATAATACTGTTAATGCTGTTAAAGAATAATAATCTTATCCACACTTCTCCTGCCGAAGCAGTGTATCGTATCGCTTTGGATAAAGGACATGGTGCTTTTCTCCTCGCCTGATTCTATGATATCTATAGGATGTTCATAGGAAATGAAACATGGCCTGTCTATGTGGTCACTCTATCAGTACGCTATCTCTCTCCATTCCTTCCCCTGTTGCTCTCGCATGTCTTTTGAGGGGTTTGAGTTGTGTTTGGGGTTTTCTTAGTGCATACTGTAGGTTGCTGTCTTTGGACCAGGGCTGTTTCCCCTTCCTGAGAGACCCACATCATGTTACTTTCCTACTCTGTACCTCTCAATGTTATCTTGCAGTCATGTTGTTCTGGGTGAGGCACTGGCGATTTTAGGACGGTTCCAGCGGGTTCTTGTCCAACATATTTAGTTGCCTATATTCTATAGCAGCAGTGGTTTTCATTTTTTCCATTTTCATATCAGGGCCCACTACTTATTCTGTTTAGCAACGGAGGAGTTTAGTCTTTTGTCACTGGCATAAACTGGCAAAATGTTGGTTAAAAAAAAAAAAAATCTATTTGTGTATATTCTTGAAAATTACGTATATTTCAGTTGTCTAGTCTACTTATAATTTAACTCTTGAGGGCGTAAAATGAAACCAACCTTTGAAAACAACCTGCAACACTATGTGGTGGGGCTCTTCCTCTATCAGATAAGGGTCCCTGCTTGGCCTTCAAAACGTTGAAGACACCTGCTCTTCATTACGTTCTCTCCCTCTCTCCCCCGTCCCCATGCATCCTCCCTCCCTCCCTCCTGTACATCTGCGGTCATCAGAGTCTGTAGTTCATTTGCGTCTGCCGACCGAGCAGCGGAACACCCGTGGTGTCGGTTGGCGCCAGGTGGCGGCACGCACGGTCCCCTCCCCCCACGCCCGGAAAACACATCCTATATCCTCATCGTCTATGTTCGCACATCATCAGCTGGAACAATAACCTCTCTTTCCCTCTCTCTCTCTCTCTCTCTCTCTCTCCATTTTCTCATTGTCTGTGGAGGATACTTCCACATTTGTCTCTTGCCGATTCATGCCTGCAAGGGACCTTAAAGCAGGATTTTAGCTAGGTGCAGACTGCCGAATACCAGAATGGTCGGCCAAAACAAAATGTGGTGATGCCAAAATGTTGCGACTTTGAGCGGTTAGAAAACTGTGCACTGTGGCAGCCTGAAAGAGGGGCAATCTTGAGTTTGAAATACATTGTTTTCAACAAGGGTGGCGCAAAAACATCTGTTTTGAAGTATTGCACAGTGACCTCTAAAGTCTCTGCAATGTTTGAGCTGACCTGCCATGCATGCAGTGTCAAAGCTGCAGGGTTGTTAGTCTCTATCCTGTACTAAGGGATTCATAAACATTAATGCTGGGCTGTTGCATGCTGTTTACAAACAGCATGCAACTTATTACAAACAAATTAATCTAAAATAAAGATAAGGAAGTCTATGTAGAAGAGACACTATTGTACTGATACCTAGATGCGGGCACGCTGCAAAATTCTGGTTTTGGCCATGTTTTTGTGCAGGTTCTCTGATCTTTAAATACCCTGGAAGATCTACACACTTGTAATTCTACTATTTTTCAATAATCTTTAAATAATACAGTATTCAATTATTCCAATAATTAATTATTTCTTTGCAACAAATTTATTTCAACTTCAATACTGAGCTAGCCTGTCCCCCAGTATTCTCTGTATCGCATCCTTATCACAAGCTCTCAAGGGTCTTCCTATATGGATAACAACAAGCGTCAGAGCGATATGTTTTGGCACACACATTCCATATACGTTCTATAAAGCTGGACCACACATGCGTTACATCACCAACAGGTGAACACGCGTTACATCACCAACAGGCACATTCCCCGTCGAATGAAAGATTAACTATTTAAGCAATCTGTGAATGCACTCTACTCTTTTAACCTCAGGGAAAAAGGAACTTCTAAACTATATCTTCCTGCTCTACATATCTGGGAAAGCCATTCATGCTCTGTAGGGTAACAGGAATACTCGGGTATGCGAGTTAGTTACTGAGTTACGCTGTCACAAAATCTCTTCACTTAATGGGATCAGTCCAGTGGCAGCTCTTCTACATAGACTTCTTTATCTTTCTTTGTCTTTTTGTAATAATAGCATATAGCATAAACATCAGGCAACAGCCTGGCTTTAATGTTTATTAATCCCTTTATTTTAGATCGTTTTGCAATACTACTACTAGGCCAGCCTAAACATTGCTCTTATTTGTGCTGTCCTCGTTGAAAACAATGTATTTCAAACACAAGTCTGTCCCTCTTTCAGGCTGCAACAGCTCTCCCGAGGGCTCAGTTTTCTGACCCCTCAATGCCGCAACATTTAGGCTGGTCCGACTTATATTTCGGCCGACTATTCTGGTATTCCTCTCTAGTATGTTGTTCAGCAAAAAAACAGATCACTGGAAAGGATTTGTTAGGATGTGTGAAGAACTTGGCTGAGGATTTGCTCTTGAGTTGTCAGAGTAAACCTATGGGGTGAATCATTCTGCCGGCTTCCGAATCACTCCGGACTGTGACAGATTATTTTCATCTTAAGCACACTAGTGACAGATACTCTTAAGCCGATCCTGGTGGATGTCACCAGGATTTTGTTGGTGCAGAAGGTGATGGGATATGTCAGAGCCTCACTCTAATGCAAAATTAACTTCTGTTTGTGCCAATACAACTCATTCTGTGACAGAAACATGGCATCATCCTGACTCTTGGGCTAATTTAAGATGTGTATATGTGTATTTAAAGTGCCCACCCAGGACCACATTCAGGGGCATTTTTGCCATTAGGCAGACTAGGCGGTTGACTAGGGCGACCATGAGAGGAGGGGGCGACCACCAGACATGCTTAAAAGGATACCAGGCAAATATCCTCTATGACTAGAATTGGACATTTAAAACACATAATGTTATTTAGTTTAAATCCCTTGGGGAGTGCCATTTTACACAAGATTTTCCCTGGAGGCCCTTACGGGTCCATTTGGTAAGGGGGGCTCCAAAATCTTGCCTAGGGCTCCAAATTGCTTAGAAACGCCACTGACCACATTAGATAGTTGACACAGGGATGGAAAATGGCTGGGTTAAAGAATTGTAGGACAAAAAAATGCTGGAAATACTGGAAAGGGCAGTTGTCTGTCTAGGTGGGCACGTCCCTGGACTTGGGCCATGAGAGGAATTATCGAGCGCGCATAGCCTACAGGCTTTGTGTTCATCCATCCATAGGACAATAGGTCATTTGATGACCAGGTCATTGGCCAGTGAGAGGTTTTGCTAAGCCAAACTGTAAACTTATAGGAGCCAATCAAACGATTGGCTAAGAAATGTGACAAAAACAAAACAAAAGGAATTCCAGGCCTTGTGGGGGTACGTGAAATTGATGGAAATGATGTCACTGAGCGTCGTCACCTTACAAAAACAAGGGAGAAACACAATAAATGACCCTCAGTATGATAAATGTAACAGATCAGCTGGAAATTACTTGAAACAATGCTCTCCTTGACTTAATTATAACTTTGGCACACAGCATTGCAAGTTCACGTCATGTCCTGCTGTTGGCGTGCAGAGGTATGGAGCTGCTTAACTATTGGCACCTTTACATACCCAGCTGCTATGCCAGACCCCTCGCTGCTGGTGGTCTCTTTCTGGCGTCAGAATCAACCTTGCAACCCCTGCACCGCAGTGTTTCACACTGAGAATCAACCGTGGAAAAAAAACCAAGGAGGTTCAAGGAAAGGTCATTCTTGTTCAGAACGTACGCAATGCACACAGTAATCCCTGATAAACCGAGTTACATGATCATACCGGCTGTTCTATAATTCACTGTTTTTCAACCTAGTCCGGGGACCACCAGTGGTCCTTGAGAGGATTCCAGGTGGTCCCGAGGCTAAATGATGGAGAGTTGGTTAAGCAGATGCAACTCTTTGAGAGTGGTAAAATTTTACACCCTCAAGAGTTAAAAGTGTCATCATCTGAATTATTTTGAGTCTACACAACTAGAGAATGTAAAATATTAATGGTCATTTTGATTTGTATGTTTGCCTGTTTTGTTTCCCAAATCCAGCCTGGAATGGAATGAGGACAAAAACAAAAGAATCTCTAGTTTTGGCTCTGTGGGGCTAAAATCTCCAATGGTGATCCGTGGCTCAAATGCTGAAGAAATAGTGGGCCCTGGTATCAAAAAGGTTGAAAACCACTGCTATAATTGACCACAATCACACATTATTGGATAATGATGTTCGTTGAAAAGCACGGCAATGGAGATCCAGGCTCAACTGAATCTGAATCCAGTAACATTCAGATTATATATAATAAAGCCACTGAAAGGCTGTGAAGGTTTAGTACATGGTTGTCTGTCCTTATTATAAAGTACGAGAGCTGCTGCCAGCCATTTATTCCAGAGTTTGATAAAAAAAAAAAAAAAAAAAAAAAAAAAAACATAGCTTTTGACGATTTTGAGGGAGAACATTTCAGTTCAGCGCGGTGTGATAAGGGCAACACTGATTAACCTTTACATGACCTTTCCCACGCTGTCTGAATGTCAGATTTATTTAAGACTACTTGTCTGTTTATGTTGCGGACAACCCACGCTCTTAGAATATACACTCTAGCCTTTAAGCTGAAGGGAGGAATCGTTGATTTTTAGCCCGTGGGTTCTTTTCCTGCCCACAGACAGTATACACATGTATACACAGCTAGACAGCCCTCTGGTCCCTTTGCTGTGATTAAAGTCCACAGAGCTTATGCTGTATTTATCAGCCAGCTTGTTTACAGGGATGGTGGACCGTCATTTATCTAGCCTATAGCATGTTGCCGTTCCTTACAATGTGGTTCCTGTACGTTACAGAAAGCAGATCCCACCGGCACCAACACTTTGCTGCGATGCTACAAGCAAGAAGTATCTTAAAATCTTCTGCTTGGGAGAGACATTCCTCACGCGTTGACTCTTTACATTTAGGAGGCATAAACAGACCCCCGCTCTTAAAAGCATGGCGTAATTCCGCTGCAGAAACAGAATGTAAACTTGTTGAAATGGCAGGTAAAAGAAAAAGAGAAGTGAATCCGAGTTGAGGGAATGAGTCCCAAATCTGAAAGGAGGCGAAGAAAATGAGGAATAATGTTTTATGTTCTATATGCTGTCTGGGTATGTCGGCGTTTGCATTAACAGAGTCCATCTCCTGGTGTCCCCCACTTGTCACATCTAAAATATTTTTGGGCCAAAAGTAGGCCTAAGTTTTTTTGTCTTGTCATTTACTTTTATGGATACAATTAGGCATTGTAAACAATCTTTCTCAATAAATACTTGTTTTAATAGCGCATCTGTGTGTGTTGCGCAGGTGCATGCAAATGCAAGTTCCCTCATTCTGTGTTTCCTAGAAATGGAGGTCTGAAAAAAATCATTAACATGGTAAAATACATCTTGAGGACATCATCAAGATGTACTGTACTGTATTTCAGGTTTCATTTTTTCTAAGAGTTTTTTGAGTTTAATGCTTGACATTGTTGAGTGACAAGGATGTCGGCCAATCAGGTGCTGTAGTCGGATTTTCAACTCTAATACTAATGACACCGAAGGGTGTATAGTGTATTAGTAGTAATCATGGTAGTATAGTAGTGGTCGTAGTCGTAGTAGTAGTCGTAGTAGTAGTATTTTAAATTGACCATTCAGGGATAAAGCCAGGCTAGATATTTTGGTTTCAGAAGCTGCTTTCAATTGTTTTGATTCATTAAATAGCCTCAATACCATCCTGCCATACTGTACATTGTTTTTTTTTAGTTGAAAACATAATATCCTTGCCTGCAGATACCCCCCCCCCCCCACACGCGCGCGCGGACACACACACACGCGCGGACACACACACACACACACACACACACACACACACACACACACACACACACACACACACACACACACACACACACACACACACACACACAGTTTTCCTCTGTTCTACTGTGTATTTCTTATGGGTCATTTCACGGCACTAACCGTAAGAAACAAAAGCACACTTTGAAATGTGACCGTGACTGACTGCTATACCCTACCGTGAACACACATTTTGAGGTGTCATGTAATGCATATTTGCTATAAGGCAAACTTCTCACCCTGAGCCCCCTCCTGGCCTTCACGTATACCACAAAAACCCCTGGCATCTTTCCTGAAACTCAGCTCATATATCGGAGTGCGTGTCCAAACCTTCAGCGCTGGCGCGATGAAGGACACACTTTAAAATAGTTTTGCCAAAAGATGAATTCAAGACCCGTCCAGTCCATTGGCTGCAGGAAGCCGCTTAAACGCAGACGAACGGAAAGTGCTGCATTGCCGTAACTCAACGCTCCCTGATATAGGACACACATTTATCCAATAGAGCGTTTTTTATTTGGACTTATTTTTTGGACCTGCAGGCGGGCGCCACGGCTCAAGCCCGGCGGACGACCTCATCACGCAGTCCAACCTGGGGTGGGGAAGCTGCGGAACGTCACAGGGAGACAAGAACTATACGCCTGTGGAAAGACAAGGTCACATGGATGTCAGAGAGCCTGCCTTTTCACCCATCTTTAAAACAACTGCCCTGTCCAGACCACGAATGCAACATTTGCTGTAGTGAAAGAAATGCAAATGACACTCCTTTACATGCCCTCCTGGAAGGCACCATTTAGAATAGCTTTTTTCCCCCTGAAGTCTCGCGAACTTGCATTCTGCATGGAACTTTTTTGTGTTCAATGCTGATCAGGTGATCAGATCATGTTGACATTTTTGTGCGGTCGGTTTTTACTTCAGTAGCCTGGAACCAGACTCGTTTCTATGTTGAAGTTTAAATTCAACTTCAACTTTGCAACTCCGTCTGGTGAGGAGTCTATCTCCAGGAGCGGGCGTGGCTTATGACGGTCGAAATACTATCGAGGCTTCTGATTGGTCCCAGAAAAAAAAAACTGTTTAGGCTTGTTGGATCCAATTGAGAAACAACAGGTGACGTCAGGGTCCTGCAGCGGAATTAAGCATGGCGTAATTCCGCTGCAGAAACAGAATGTAAACTTGTTGAAATGGCAGGTAAAAGAGAAGTGAATCCGAGTTGAGTGAATGAGTCCCAATCTGAAAGGAGGCGAAGAAAATGAGGAATAATGTTTTATGTTCTATATGCTGTCTGGGTATGTCGGCGTTTGCATAAACAAAGTCCATCTCCTTGAATGCATTATTATAACATGCTAGGTGCAAAACAGAACATTATACTTTCAGATCAGGATACTTAATGTATCCAAGCAGGAGTGGAAAATGCATACAAAATACAGGAGGAAAATGGAGGTGAAATGCATGCATAGATGGATGGATGGATGAATGTAAACTAGGGATGTCCCGATACTGTATCAGTATCGGATCTGCCCTTTTTTTGTGATATCGGTTCATATCGGTATCAGAAACACTGTATTGGGACCAGAAAAGTATCAGTATTGGCCCTGGTCTGATGATTTGTCATCATCAGACCATTTAGTATTGGTAAATATACCAGTATAACCAGAGATCCGACACAGGGGTAAGGGATTGACACTCTGGCAGGTAAATAAATGTTGTGGAATTTGCTTTGGAGTTGCCCAAGTGCACATTTGAGTGAGGTGTGCTATTCTAGCCTGCTATATCATTCTGCCATTTGGTGGACTTCATATATTGAGTTTTAGTCCTTTTTATTCTTAATGCATTTGCAAAATGTATCTGATCGGGAAAAATGATCGGTATTGTATCAGGAGCAAAAAAAATCGGATCGGGAAACATCGGGATCGGCAGATACTCAAATGATCAGGATCGGATCGGGAGCAAAAAATGTGATCGGGACAACCCTAATGAAAACTTAAGTTCAGTCAGGACAACTCAAGAAGGGTTTAATATTCACTTATTGAATATAAAATATGCAATATATTTATCATGGTTTGGCGGATGAATTGGATCTGCTTTTTGGGTACTGAGATCAAGCGCAACAGGTGGCACTGAGGTTTCCAGACTGAACTTGCTCTGCGCATGTCTGTGACAAGCGCACTACTCAAATGAAATTGTGAATTGAAATTGTTTTCTCAACCCTGATTGGATTGGAAATGCATTCTGGCCAGAGGGATAACAAAAGAGAGAGAAAAAAAATAGAGTATATGAGAAGCAGAGACATGAACCCCTGGCCTGCACCCCCCTCCCCTCCAAAGCGAACCCTGCTGCTTACTTAACCTACAAGTGTACATTATCACCACATCAGCTCTCCCAGTCCTTGTTGGCTCCACTCCCAGCTATAAAGGCCATCAAAGTACTTCCCTGTTGGGGTGTTGAGCTACGGTAGAGTGACCTGACCTGGGAAATCTATCTATCTATCCTAGAGGAAACACTGACAGAGGGGATAGAGCAGTGAGCAGATGTGTTGTTCTCTGTCTGTAGAGGTCATATGGATAAATACATTATACTTCTCCTCTATAACTCTAGAATTGAACATTTAAAACACATATAATATGTTATTTAGTTATTTAGTTTAAAAATAATTCATAGTTTTATCCCTTGGGGGCGCCATTTCAAAGAAGATTTTCACTGGACCCGTAAGGGTCCATTTGGTAAGGGGGCTCTAGGGAAAATCTTGCCTAGGGCTCCAAATTGCTTAGAAACGCCACTGAGGTCATCTGTACCAGTGGTTTTCAACCTTTTTCATACCAGGGCCCACTATTAATTCGGAATTTCAGCCATGGACCACCATTTGATGTAATTTTATCCCCACAGACCCCTGAAACTAAAGATCTTCTTTGCCTTTGTCCACAATTCCAGGCTGGATTTCTGAGAAAACAAAACAGTCAAATGATCATTAAGCTTCCACCTTCTCTAGTTGGGCTAATTAAGATGACGAATATTTAACTCAAGAGTGTAAACATGAAATCAAATCGACCGGCAAGGGTCCATTTGGTTTCATGTTACACTCTCAAAACCAACTTTAGTTAAACCAACTTTCAATGATTTAGCCTGTGGACCCACCTGGAACCCTCTCAGGTCAGGGACCCCTAGGGGCCATTGAGCGTCTGCCAGCGGGTCCCCAGCTAAATGACAGTTAGGGAATGGACCCTGGAATAGTGTATTTTGTGGTAACCACACATTTCAATAAAATGAGACTAGACACTGTATTATTATAGTCTGTATTCCAAAGGGCAAATGATGGTCTAGGCAGGTTATGCAACCTAGAAATGCAGCAGACTTGCCTCATGCTTCATTCAATGCATGAGAGTCCAAGCTGCCTTCTTTTCACCTGACAGGGGGAGTTTTTCCCTGGTTGGACGTAGCACATGGAAGGAACACATTATTCCAACCAGTTCCTGTCCCCCTCAATCAGCCCAGGATTACTGCATGTTTTTGTGAGGTATCTACCCAAGGGACATGGGAGAACAGGCAAACTCCACACAGCAAAGTCCTTTTCCCGCCAACCCTGCTGCCTTGGGTATGGGCACTGATGACGTGGAGGAGGAGACACCCGCCCAGCACCCACAGCGGCGTCCCTAGCGGGAATCAAACCCTGGACCTTGTAGCACTAACCACTGTTCCACTGTGCCCCTCATCTTTGGAAGTTTTAAATGCTGCCTGCTATACTGCACAGAGGACGACTCCTGGAGGAACAAATTCTGCACTGAGCCAAGTTGTCAAACCATTTTTTTATTGTGGAAAACTTTCATCTTTTTTATTTATTTTTTCTATTTTTATTTTTACAAAACACAACACATACAGTAAGGCTACAAATGCACGCCACACAATCTCCAAAACCATGGGCATAGCACTAGCAGTGGCGGCCATTTTGTGGTGCTAACGTTTACCCATACAGATTTCCCAAAAATATTTATATTAATTATTTTAAGCATGGAACTAAGACATCCGGATGCAATAATGTAATAATGTCCAGAAAACATTGATTCTGACTTATTATTCCGGTATTGTTGTTTTTGTTGTTGTTATTTACAACAGAATCAAATGTCATGATCCAACAGGGGTTCCTGGAGGTCAAATATATATCAATCATTTTCAGAAATCTCGTTGGCAATAATGAACGGGGCACCGTCCAAACAAAATGGCCACCATGCGCTACAATGCCCTATTTGTGAGTTTAATTAACTAGCTCTCTCTGTGGTCGAGACCTTCAAAGATTTAGACTCTCGTAGAGGTATTTTTGAAGCCATCGCTCTATTTACTACGCTTTACTTTGACCACAAATGTGTTCATTGGAAGTCTCCTTGGGAAAGCTTCCATTAAACTCTCATAGAGCTGATGATGTCAGAATCGAAAATCCCTCCGTCACATTCTGTGACCACCCTCACTACTATACCTGGTGTTCCTGAGCAGAGAGAAGGGAAGACAAACGCTAAGGGACATTTCATGTCCTCTATAGTGGTTCTCAAACTGTGGGGTCGGGGATCTCGATATAATTTTATTCAGGGGTCTCCCAGATGACAGTGAAGTGACTTTAAGGATGTTAAAGACATTTATATAGCTCAAAAGGGAAAGAAAGAATGAGGGAAGAATCAATGTAATCCTACAAACTATAATACAACAAAAGCTGGTTCAAACGTTGACCAACATTGTCAAGTAGTTAGATTCGCGAAAATCTGTAGATCAGGCATTTTAACAAATACGTGTTTGTGAAACCGAGTCACACCATAAATGTGAGGCCTACAATTCCAAGTGCTTGTCAGGGTATGGCGTAACCAGTTTAAATGTGATCATTTGGTGCGTCCCCAGTTCAAATGTGAATATTTTTGGGATCCCCATTTGTTATTATTATTATTCTTTATTATTATTATTAATATTATTTATTATTATTATTATTATTATTATTATTATTAATGTCTTTGTTTGTTTGTTTTTTAGGGGGTGAACTGAAAATATTAATATTTTTCATTGTAAATATGAATATTTCGGGGGGCACCGTTCGGGGGGACCGTTGGCATCCAGTAGTGTACCTGCTTAAGAAAGTGAAAAAGCGACAGAAGGACATGATCTCATCGATCACCTTTTGAAAACTGGACAACCACTTCATCACCCAGGTGTCCCCCACGCGGGCACGTCATTATAGGAGATTTTGTATTTTTACAAACATCTCAAAAATAAAATAAAAATAGTGAAAAATAGCAGTCCACATTGGCTAATTTTGTTATCCTTTTGTTGACAAAGTATATGCATGGCTTAATCGACATAAAGGTACAAATGAAAGAAGACACAGTGTTGCATGTCTTTTTCTTTTCTTTTTTCTTTTTTACAACAAGTATCACATATTCATAGGGTGACCAGATCCAAAACTGCTCATTGGACAAAGTCCGCCATGTGTGGAGTGGCATTTCACACCATTTTTTGCAAAGAAATATATGTTAATGACGTTTAGAAGACTTGGGACACACTTTCAAGGTCTTTATGTGTGTGATATGTGTTTTAAGATATTTTACATTTTAGCAGTGAGCCCTGTGTCTCTGATGCCATTGACACTCACTCCTGGACTACAATTTCCATAATGCCCCCATCTATCCTTGTGGATAGGGAGAGGGGCTGTCTTACTGAGAGAACTCTCCATCAAAGATGGACATCTGGTCACACATACGTTATTCATTTAATAATAAATTAAGATCATCATCCATTCGGATGAGGTCAAATAAAACATTTCCATTTGACACGGCACAATACAAAAAAAAATATAATATTTTTTAAAAAGTCTGTTGCTCGGCACGAGAGACGCTAGAAGTTTATTTTCACAGGCGGCTTTGGCACAGTTGAAGAGATTCTCCTTTATTGGTCCGTTTTTACATTTTGCCGTCAAAAGGACAAAAATGCCTGAGGTCCACCGCTCTCAGACAACACATTCTCCACAGACAGCACTAAGGGGTGGGGGCTTGAGATGGTTGGGGGGGGGGGGGGGGGGTACAGTACCGTGTGGGTGGGGTGGGGGGGGGGTGTGGGTGGGGGTGTGGGTGTGGGTGTGGTGTGGGTTGTTGTGTGGGTGGGGGGGGTGGGTGTGGGGGGTGGGGGGTGGGGGTGTGTGGTGGGTGTGTGGGGGTGGGGGTGTCCTTGGGGGGGGCCTGGGCATTTTAAACGAGGGGGGGGGATTATGTACACTTACAGCTTCTGGATGCAACGGCCTTTGCATGGGGGGAACAGGGGGGTGGGGGGGTGTTCAGGGGGGGCTTTAATATGGGGGGGGGGGGGGTTTTGTCATTTCAAAGGGGGGGGAGCACGGATATTGAGCAGGAAAGGTCCAGGCTTATAGACAGATAACCCCGGGGGGGGTGCTTTTTTGGTCAGCTTTTGCTATTCAAAAATAGCATTTTTTTTGCAAAAAAAAAAGGGTTGGAAAAAAAAAGGGGGAAAGAAAGAAAGAAAGGGGGGGGGAAAGTATCAGGGGGGGGGGGGGGGGGGGGGGGGGGGGTGGGGGGGGTGGGGGGGGGGGGGGGGGGGGGGGGGGGGGGGGGGGGGGGGGGGGGGGGGGGGGGGGGGGGGGGGGGGGGGGGGGGGGGGGGGGGGGGGGGGGGGGGGGGGGGGGGGGGGGGGGGGGGGGGGGGGGGGGGGGGGTGGGGGGGGGGGGGGGGGGGGGGGGGGGGGGGGGGGGGGGGGGGGGGGGGGGGGGGGGGGGGGGGGGGGGGGGGGGGGGGGGGGGGGGGGGGGGGGGGGGGGGGGGGGGGGGGGGGGGGGGGGGGGGGGGGGGGGGGGGGGGGGGGGGGGGGGGGGGGGGGGGGGGGGGGGGGGGGGGGGGGGGGGGGGGGGGGGGGGGGGGGGGGGGGGGGGGGGGGGGGGGGGGGGGGGGGGGGGGGGGGGGGGGGGGGTGGGGGGGGGGGGGGGGGGGGGGGGGGGGGGGGGGGGGTGGGGGGGGGGGGGGGGGGGGGGGGGGGGGGGGGGGGGGGGGGGGGGGGGGGGGGGGGGGGGGGGGGGGGGGGGGGGGGGGGGGGGGGGGGGGGGGGGGGGGGGGGGGGGGGGGGGGGGGGGGGGGGGGGGGGGGGGGGGGGGGGGGGGGGGGGGGGGGGGGGGGGGGGGGGGGGGGGGGGGGGGGGGGGGGGGGG